>VDFB02000008.1:20154337-20482628 GCA_007258455.2 Sequoia sempervirens | reverse complement strand
CTTTGAAAACCTTAAAAGAACTTAATTCATACCACACTTGTACGGGTCTGTACAAGACCAAAACTCAGAGAAAAATCTGGAAAACACAGTTTTTGGCGTAGGACAGAGCATATATTCTTAAATCATGCCTCCATTAACCCTTCCTTCGGGTTTGCAAAGTGTTCTTATACAATTTCCAACTTCAATCACCAACTAACTGCCTTGCAACTAATTTTTAAACTCTAATTGACCGTTGGAAACCACAAATACACCTTTTACATGGCTTAATGATAATACTCTTCCACACTTTGAAATGTTTACATTTTCCAACCCTTTTTAATCACCCAGCCTATTATAAATGGTCTAATGAGACCTTATTTACCTAAGAAACTTGACTCCCTCAAGAAAAACAACATTATGTATCCTAACACCCCTTGTCAACTTTGACAAACCTTGCACATGACTAGCCACTTCTTTCAAGATGAATACAAAGCCTATCAAAAGTGATTTATTACATGATAAAGGTCACTTAGGACCTTATTTAGGCTCAAGACTCTACTCACCCTAACTCAACCTTCACGACACACCTTGTCCATAAAACATCTACTGAAGAAACAATGAAAAGATTGGTGCTCCTGCACCATTTTTTGTGGCTTCTGCGTGCCTAACCCTGGTTAATTAGAAAAATTAAAAATGAACAGCATGATTTGAAAATGTAAGATGCAATGCCTGTATGTCTTTATTAGTTTAAATCTCTAAAACTATGAATAGCTATAGGATGCCCTCAAGCACATATTCCCATGGTTAAAAACTTTATGTTCTTATGTTTTCATGTTCCTGAAATCAATCTGTTTGATTTGGATAAATCAACAACAGTGTTTGCTTGCCATAGATGAGTGTGTGGTTTGATATCACTGGTGACATGCCTATACTATATCAGAATGCATTTCATTTTTTAAATAATAAAGAGATTATCACTTGTAGAAAACCAAATATTATTGTCTAAGATGATTAGTTCCATGCATGGAGAGAGAAAGTGTTAGTCTTAGCACTGCATTCAGATTAGACATGTAGGAAGGTACACTTTGTACTGAAGTTGTTTTTTGCATACATAGAGAATCTACCAAAGGTATAAGTATCTAATTACAGAATATATTGAAGCTTGGGCTCAAAGGGAGCAAAGCCAAAATATGCAATAACTAGCTGTAGTTATGCACACTACAGAATAGTTGCTGTGTCTGTACTATGGAATCAGTCAACTGCCAATCTTGATTTCTATTCTGTAAATTGATGTCAGTTTCCATATTGAAAAAAATGCATGAGCACAGTATGAGGATTAATTTAATTCAAAAATTGTGATTCACAGTCCATTGCCTTGTGTGATCAAATATTTCCTTTTCATATTATGGGGATTTTTCTACTCATATCTTCTAGTCAGGCTTATCTATGTTCCTGCGTTGAATTTAGCCCTTTTGCTCCAGTTTTTAGTGTTGGCTTGTCATTGCTGGACAATATGGTTGAGATATAATGCTTTTTCTAGTGTGGTGAATCTTGAGTTGTTGGAGTTAAATATCATTATCCTCAAGTCTAATGGGCTATTCACTGTGTCTCTGACTACAGGCTTCAGCATTACAAGCTAGCAGAAATGAAATTGCTCGCCCAGCAGAGAGATCTGCAGGTGGTTACTTGATCAAAAATCTTACCTGGCTAGTGACATGGGAGTAGTTTTGAGTGTAATAAAGGGGTAATTAGGAGAAAGTGGATGGAGCTGATGTCAAAATATATTTTTATTGCTGTGGCTTTTTATTTGCTCTTTATAGCTCCTGACTGCTATCTATTATTTTATTTGTTGGCCAATGAATTATATTTAACCAGATCATATTAATACGAGGGCTTCTGAAAAAACTTAGAAAATAACTTTTACTCTTTTACTTTATTCTTGAGCCAATAAATTACTTTGAACTATATTGATATTAATGCAAAAAACTGCTTCTGAAAAAAACTAGAAAAATATTTTTCTTGATTCAAAATATTGATGCAACAAAAATGCTTTTCGTAGGCTTTTCCAGAAGCACCTTTTATATTAGTTATGTACCATAGAAGCCTCAAATCTCTATATTCATATTGTTGTTCATTTAATATATGCAGGCAAAGATTCCCGACATTAAGAAATGCTTAGAAATTGTGGAAGCACTTCAAACTAAGCAGCAAACAGGCGAGGTTTGCTACTCTTTGGATGCCTTTTTTTGATTTTCTCTCTTGTTTATTACTTCTGGTCAGTGGTGTATATATATATATATATATATATATTTGAACATTGTCATATGTTTCATATTTTGGGCTCAATGTTGGAATCTGCATTGATAATTTGCATATGCAACAATATCAAAGTTTATTCCTAGTGTAGTTGTGATTGCAGTTCCAAATTCAATTTTTTTTTTTTGTTAATTTAGAAAAAATTAAAAGGGTGTATATGATTTGTAGGATAAGGGTTTAGATGTGCATCGAGTCAGTGCAAGCAAGATACTCATTGGTAACAATTTGTTTCATTTGGATATTCGATATTCTATATTAAATTCTTTGAGAATGAGAGCATATGTTTGGAGTAATATTTATTTAAAATCAATTAGACAACTAAGGCAATGAGTTTGGTTCCTTCCAAACTCGTTGGTAACAAAAAACAATTAAAATCTAATTCTGAACCTGTCCAAATGTGACAGAACAGACAGCAGGGGGTAAATTCTTAGGTAGGTCATGTGTACATTCTTGTCATCCATTCAAGTGCATTTCTTATTCGTCTTCAATGACCCTTGGAATTCTAGAGGCATAGCAGCAAGAGTGATACCTCACCCAAGACGATTCAGTTGATCTTTTCTTGATGAAACTTAGGCCTTTAAAAACATGTAATGAGCTCCTGATTAAACATCTATGGAATTTGCAGCAATTGCATGAGAATTTAGTGGTATAATAGGGACCTTAGGCATCTATAAGAGCATGCAATAAGCTCCTATCTAAGCATCTATTGAGTTTGCAGCAGTTGCATGAGAGTTTAGCAGTACAGGAGGTCATAGAGTCTAATTTTGCAGGCTGTGGTAAGATGTAGGAGAGATGGATTGAGTCAAGTCTTTATTTGCTCCACTGGAATATATTCTCTGTAATTTATGTTTGCTGATATGCATAATTTATTGGAATTAGAAAAGCACAACCCATTTCCATGCTGAATTTTCCTACACGGAGTTTCTCTCCTGTAGCTTCATTTTCCATGTTTTGCAGTCACCTATGTTTCTGTATTGTATCCTTAGTAACTGTGTTCATAAGCATTTCTATTTCTGCAACTTTTAAGTGTAGAAGTAATAAACTCATTTGTAGTCATTCTTAAATGTGAAATATGTATTGGTGAACTGTTGATTGTAATAACTTGGATCGTGTGGGTTTATTTTGAGATTTTTGCACTAAACCAGGCTAGGGAAAGCTAGATGTGATGGAGAAACTGTCTCTGCAGCAAGGAATATTCATGAGGAGGTGGAATATTGAAGAGCTAGGCATTTGATCACCACAAGGAGCAAGCAGATTGAGCACCAAGGATGGAGTATTGGTATGAATAGAGATATCTAAAGCTCGAGTCCTATATGACAAATATTTTCTAATCTATGGGTTAGCTTGATAAATTGGATAGGCTGATTGCAGGTCTAAGTTGCAAGGTGGGTGATTGCTAACAACTATCAAAGTCTCGTTAGGAATTGATCCAAAGAATAATAAATTAATATTGAAAAAATATTCAAAGGGGTTGAAATGTGAAAGGTCACACCTGACTGTTCATTTCATCTGTGAAGGGAATTGTTAAGTTATGCACCATGTAATCTTCTCATTTGTAAAACTAACATGTGCTGTCAGAGCTTGGCAAGCAGAATCAAAGTTTTTTGTGATTCCATGAAGCTATGAGGTGTAAACTTTTTTGTGAAAAATTTGACTGTTATATGGTGAAGATTTTTACTGCAGCTGTTTGAGCATGCAACAATCTGATTGTGCCAACCCTAAATTGTGGATTTATAGAATGCTCTAAATTGAATTGTTTGTTATCATTGGATGAAAGAACAGCCAAGCTGTAAGCAGTTTGAAGGTGATAAGATAATACAGCTGGACCAGTGGAAGTAGCAATCAGTCAGCATGGAGGAGCAGTCTGGGCTGTGAGTTGCTGTAAGCCGAAAAAAAAGAAAAAGAAACTGATATTGCAGGCCATAGCTCGTGTACAATGGTTTGTAGACACTGAGCCATGAGTATAAATTATAAAAGAGTGAGCCATAAGATAGAGTGAGGCACTAGGTGAAACATTAAGAGAGTGCAGTGCAGTGGTGTGTTGAGAGAACATCTTAGAAAGGGAAGAAGCCAAATGTGCCCAACAAATCTATGTAGGTTATGTAGAAGAGGAGGAAGTTAGGATCTGCCATAAGGAGCAGTTAGTGCCTGTGCACAAGGTGTGAAGAGCAGCATAAGGAAATTGGAAGCCTTGAAGTTTATGTCCCTTGACAGCAGTAACCAGACCTGCAGATATTCAAAAGAATAAATACCTCTTTGGCAGACTGGGCTGTTTGAAGTGGAAGAAGTTGTGCAGAGCCAAGTATGAAGGTAATGTAGTTTGTGGAACAGTTGTGGAGTAGATGAGCTACTTGAAGAAGGAACACTCCCATGACAGCCAAACCCTCAGCCATACATGAGTAGTTAAACGCATACTGTAGTGTCATTGAACACACTGGTTAAAAATATATGCTATATTTATTTTTCATATGACGAGACAGGGATCTGTAAGATTAAGGGGAGTAATTAATCCATTCCCTGTGTCTTTAGCATTTCAGTATGAATGAAGTGAAATAATTAAAGTAAATTATTCTTCGTTGGATTCATCATTTTCAGAGGTAAATGGGCTGGGAGGAAGTTTCAACACAAAGACCGGTGCCTATTTAAGGAATCACAGAGTTCCTAGTTCACTATTTTCTATCTTCTTATAACAACAATGTTTCAGGTGGTTTAATTATTTATTATTGCCTTCTAATAATACAGCCAGCATATATGGTTCAGACGATTTGAATCCTACTTAATAATCCATTGCAATTCCCATATTTTTCATTATTATCTATGAAAGATTTCTATCATTCCTTGAACAATAACTAACACAGGATAATAATTTGACATAGAAATTGTGTGCAAAGAAATTAATAACCCTTAGTTATTTCTTTTAAAGACTTATAGAGACGATCACAAATTGAGGAGTACTTGTGTATTTTTTCGAACAACGACATACAACACATCTTTTTGACTAGGTACTTATCTTTCAAACACATATTCAATTTAAATAATAAACCTTGATAATCATTGTCAGGATATGAATGCAATTTGCATCATAACTGAAAATTTGAGTATAGTTAAAAAGTCAAAGAAATCATAAGGGGAAAAATTGTCGTCAAAATAGAAAACTGAATCTTGAGAAAAGTGAAATTCTAGTTCAATTTTAGTTTATGATGACCCTCAAATGTCTTTTTAAGCATAACTACCTCATATGATGTCACATTAAAGAACTGTTTGAAGTCTTAAAAACTAGACATGATAAGCTTTCAATTGAATGTTATGGGTTAGTATATGAGAGGTCCAAAATTTTGAAGTTTAATAACTGAGTCAGAGTTGTGAAATTGCATTGGTGAAGGAAAAACAGGCTAAAAATCCATATAGGAAACTTCAAATTGTCATATCTTTGGTGTTCAGTACCCTAATTGGTATTATGACTAATCATTCTCAATGGAAAGGGGTAATCTAAAGACAATGTTGATGTTAGATATTGTAGAAAGGTTTCCATCTTGGGCATATGAATCAGTGTGATCCAAGAAATTGCCTATAAAATTGGGAAAATATTTTGGAAAATTGTCACTTATGATGGATGCAAAAGCTTGCTTGAATTGAATAGTTGGCTCCATCCAATTTGGCACACACTTCGTGAACTTCCTCTCTAATGTGATCAGAGAGGAGTTGACAGCCTTTGCACCCTTTTGTAGAAACTTTGGCCTATCTTCAGCCCTCATGTCTTTGATATTAATGCTAATTGCCTTCTTTTGATAATTGCTGCCCTGCATTTGGCCTTTGGGCTTGTCTATGAGGGGAGTGAAGTGTGTGAAGTGCATAACATCATGGGACATTCTTCATCCTCACAATACTTCATCCTCACCCTCTTTGAGATAGAAGCGATATCTTGTTTTCTCTCTCATGGCCTCCTTTTGCCATGTGATGGCTTGAATCTAGCTCATTTGTTGTTGTTATAAGGTGGGGTCCCTTATAAACATCATGCTATGAGGCAATCGAGTAGTCCCCAAGGAAAAGATTGGCATAGATGGGATTACTTACTATGTAGTGGTGGAAGGGGTGAGTGTTTGGGGATGGGGAAGTTGCACAACTTGGATGGGTGAAGGTGGTTGTGAATCCAAGGCTTGGGGTGATGGTAGGGTATGCACTTGGAAGGTGGGGAGGTGATAGTCTCTAGTTGATGACAATTGAGGTATATGGCTAGTTGACGTGGTGTATTGTGGATGCTAGAATTGGGGTGGGTATTGGAAAGGCAAGGTTGGTTGCCTGTACTGTTGTTGTAGAGGAACTTGTGTGGTTTCAAGAGTAGGAGCTTGTAGTGGAGAGAGTGGAGGGGGGGTAGGAAATTGCGCTTACAAGTTAGAGGGAAAGGGAATGAGACTAGATTATGGGTAAGAGGGGATATGAACTTGTGGAGATGAAGCGATGGGAGGTGGGGTAGTAGGATGAGAAGGGGAAGTAGGGGGAATAGCAAAGTGAGGAGAAGGAGAGATACTTATCTGCTTAGTAGTTGTGCTGGGCTGCTCTTGTTTTTTGGCCTTTGCTTACTCCTTAAGCCTTCTTGTTTTCTTCTTTAGTGGCTCATCCACCTTCTCTAGTTCTTTATTCTTTTTCTCTTCAAGCACATCATCATCCCCACATGTAGAGGCTTGGAATAAGCTTTTCCTTGTTGTGGATGGTCATTGGAATCATAAAGAGGGAGCATTGGCTTGTGCCCTTGTCCTGGTAGATCTTTTGGCTATTTGGCTGCTTGGGATTTGTCCCGTGGTCACTTCTATGGTTACAGATGCTCCCATCTGCTACATTGATTTTGCTTTGTAGCTTGAATTTTGCCATTGCTGTTGTTTGTCATGGTTTGCTGGTCGAGATGGGCTTGTGCCTCCGGTGGATGTCATAGATGGTTGGGCCATTGTTCTTTGTGGTGCTATTTGTCTTAGTGTCACCAAAATGTCTAGAGATCCTCATTATTGTGTTGCCCTTTTTGAAGTACCAGTCACCTTTGTAAGTTTTAGGATCAGATTTGCAATAAGCAGAAATACAACAACACATGAACAATAAACACAACACTTTTACCCTGGGAAAACCCTCCTACTCGAGGGAGAAAAACCCAACAAAATATATCTCTTATATATAGATATCAGATGAACAAGAGCAGAAATCTGCTTTACAAGTCTGGCCTTACTCAAGGCTGAATTATTACAATGAATAATAGCATCACTCCTTGATGCTAATTACAAATAAATATGCTTCCCCTTGAAGTCTGATCTGCTGCAAATGGAATGGCGAACTTTTGCTGGAGGTGAGAAAGAAGTGATTGAATTGATTGATTATCAAATGGATGAACATCTCCTTCTATAGATACAATGCAAGGGGACTCTTCACAAGCAAGGTGACTCTTCACTTGGTCGGGCACTTAAAGAAAATAAATTATTAATTATAATAAGGCCGACTTGCCTTAACAATCACTTGTTTAATATTTAATATTCTCGAATTAGAGAGAAAGATATCTCCCGCCGCTATTACATCAACAACCTTTGTAGAGTGACTTGAGGATTGTTATGTAGGACTTGGTGAGCTCGGGGTTGTGCTCATTCTAAATGAGGGAGAGGGGTGGGAGTTAGGAACTCCTAAATGAATGTATGATTGTCAAATTTGTGGATGAGGTGGGGAATCTAGGTAGTGATGAGGTTATAACCCTTTGAGGAATAGGCAAGTTTGGGGTTCAAGTTGGGCTATAAGTTGTAGATGGAGTAGTTGGAGGGGTATTAGAAAGTCTTGGCAACATTGAAGTTTGCAAGTGGATAGTTCATTTGCTCCTCTAGGTGTTGTGAGAAGTCAAGCTAGAGAATCTCTTTTGGAGTGGTTTTGTTTAGCTTATAGACAATGACAAGTTGCTCCAAATAGGCCTTCTTGTCATCTCCATCTCTTGTAGGTAGGTCACCATATTGCAAACTGCTTGTGTGTCGGTCTTTAATTGGTTAAGGTTAATGGGGAATTTTAAGTGGAACTGCAACAATTGTTTTGGGCATAGGTTGTTGACAAAGGTAAATTGGTTCTACACCCCATGGAGTAAGGAGACTATTGACATTGCAACAAAATGAGCCAAAGGGGACACCCATCATTTTTCTTATCATTTCAGCTGAAACGTTGCAATTGAATTTGGTTGTTCTTTCCTTTCCCCTTTATAGTTTTGGATGATGAATCAAATTGGCTTGCATAGGTAATGATAATTTCAAGATATGGGTGGAAATTGGGAACTAAATACCTTGCAAGGAAAGAGGTTCACATTTGGTTTGGGTAGCTATTTGCAGCTTGGAGGAGAAATTTCTGAAGGTGGCCTCATGGCACTCAAATGCACCTTCTATGAGGGAAGTGAAGATAGTAGAAAGGTGGGTATGACATATTAGATTACCGTCATCCTACACAACCTCAACTTTGATAGTATGTAAGGAACATAATTACCTAGTTTAACCACCTCAATCGGGGAGTACATGGAGGTGAAGGAGGCATACACCAAATCTAGCTCTAGAATAGCCACTTTAACTTTTTCAAATGGCAAAGTAGGAGGAGGCATCTACTTGTCTTGTCCCTTGCCCTTCTCATGACTACTCATCTTGTCTTGCATTGATGGGCTCACTTCTCTTTGTAGTTTGATTCTCGTGTAGGGCACTTAGTTATAAGTCATCTTACAAGATAGGAATATCTCTACACTTTGAAAGTTTACAGTACCTCTCCTTATGCAATTCTCTCAATTTCCAAATAAAAGAATTGCTCACCTATGTTATTTATAGCGTCAAATTCAAACCTCAAATGCCCTGACTTCAATTTTGCTACAAAAGTAGCTGGATTGTGCCAATTCTTAGATTTGAATTGTCTTTGTATTATTGGTGGTAGGTGATGATGTGGCATATAGAGATGAGGTCCATCATCGATGCTTGGTAACTCTTCATATTCTTTTTTGGAGTTGACATGTGGTTGTTTGATTTGACAAGCTAGTTCCCTTGTTCTTTGAATGAATTATCTTACTTTGTTGAATGAATGATGGAGATTGGTTGACATAGTTGTATCCAATGATCCTTGGGACTCTTGGCTCTTGCATGGCTTTGGAATCTTTTGAAACAATTGGAGACACCAGAAGAAGTTGATGTGGCAAGATTGATGGCTCATGCTCGAGCCTAGGACTTTATTTGGGATTGATGGCTTACTTTTTGATTAACAATCCCAATTATAACATCTGAGCCATCAGACAATTGATGGGGTTTCTAGTACCGACTTTAACAAGATTGCTTGGGACAAGTGGGAACTATCAGATTAATCCAATCTTGGCAAGAACAACTTGTGCCGCATTTCAAATTTCATTTTGGGATGGGTGGCTCACCTTTTGGTTAACATTCTAGATTAAAACATCCTAAGCCATCCAAGGGTTTCTTGGGCTTTTGGATTTTCTTTTCAATTAGACTTTTTCTTCCTAACAAGAATCATTAGATCAAGCCAATGTGGCAAGATTGATGGTTTGCATTGTAGTTTACCAAAAAGCTTCCTAGTAGGCTAATTTTCTTGCTAGATGAAGGATTTATGCAAGATTTTCTTGTGCAACTTATGGTTTAAAGAAAATTAGGCCAAAGAGAAGAATGCCATAGGAGAGTCTTCATGAATTACTATCAAAATTTGGAAGACAATCAAAAGGAGGCTGATGTAGGGACAACATAGACTATGTATAGAATGAAGATGACAAGGATTTATGAGGAGATAGATTATATAGATGGACAAACACATAGGGGAAGGAATTATGCATTGGGGATGAGGGAAATACATACATATAAGGCTTGATGTGAACTCCATTCACCAAAATTGCCAATATGGTTTCGTTGAACATTGACAGCTTGAATGCATTACCATGCATGCATCTTGCAATGGTGTATGGATTGCTCCATAACGAATGTTGGCCAAGCTTTACTCCATTTTCATCTCACTTGAGCACAAGGTTTCCCAATTTGAAATCTTGCATCATGGCTCTGTTATCAAACCATTGTTTGACTATACTTTGATGCTTGCTTAATTGATCCTACACAACAACCCTATGTTCTTCTAGTTGGAGCAATTTGGCCATTTTGATGGACGTTGCACCATTTTCATCAATCTCCAGTTATTGGATTGTCTCTAGTGTTGGAGTTTTAGCTAAGCTTGGCAGCCTTGCTTCTTTCCCATAAACTAGTGTAGGGAGAGTTACTTATGGCCTGCTTGGGAGTTCTTCTATCTACCCATGGGGCTCCCATAAGGTGCACATGCCATTCTCTTTTGGATTCTACTCTAATCCTCTTGATTATTCTAATCAAGTTCTTGTTGGTGGATTTGACTAATCCATTTCCTTGAGGGTAGTAGTTTGAAGCTATCTTCAAATAAATACAATGATTATAGGAAAATTGAGTTAAATCTGCTCCCACAAATGCTTTAGCATTATCAATGATGATGGCCTTTGGTGCTCTAAACCTCAATATGATCCCTTTTAGGAAATTAATGAGCACCACCTTTGTTGTATTTTTCAATGCTATGCCCTTGACCCATCTAATGAAGTAATCAACAACTATCAATATGAACTTTTAACTAGCATTTGTTGGGACTCAATTTGACATTGCCGAAATTTGCTTGAGTTTAGGCTCCTTGTGCATTTAGGCCTCAATTAACCCATCACATATAACCGATATGAGAAATCTTTGTATGGGTCTCTATTTGTCAAATTTGCCTAAGTGTTGTTCTCATTCATCCCCCATGTGCCTACCATGTGTTGGAAGTTGCCAAAATTCCAGAAATCCCAAGTATGGGGTTGTTATTGGTCGTTTTCTAGTTTTTTTGCATCTTGCACACTTTTAATGGACTATTAGATATTTCCAACGTCTAGGCCTACTTAAAAGTTCCTCAAGGTCCATTGCCTGCCCCACTTTTCTCGTTTCCCTTCTTTCCATCCCTTTTATGGGATTTCAATCTAGATCTAGATATTTCTTTCAGCTTTGGTCCTCCCCTCCTTTCCTACATGCAATCTCTACCAAGTTCTATCAGGCCCCTTCCCTTCTCTATTTCCTTCATCATCCCTCTTTGTAAGGGATCTGGATGTTTGTCCATCCTCTTGATCCCATGTTTGCTTTTGCTAGCTTCCCCCACATCCTTCTTTGTAGACTTCCCTTGCACTTCCAGACATTCGAACTTTCTTTCCCATATTTGGTATCCACATCCACTTTGCATTCGATTCTCGTAAAGGTCTCTCTTGCACATTCGCTTTCTATTTCTTCTTATGCGGACTTCAACTTGACTTCCAAATCTCTTTCCTTGCACTTAGACATCTTGTTCCCAAGTCCAGTCTCACATGCTTTTCCCACTTTTTCTCCCATACCTTCCATTCATCCCTTTCACCCCCTTTGTGGAGTTTCCTTAGACTTCAAGACTACTATTCATTCATCTTGTTCTAACATCCAATTTTGACCTAAAAACTTGCATCTCCCTTATCCTAATCTCGTTCCATTGTCGAATCATTGCATTTCTTCTTGTTTGCTTCACCCACTCCCATGTGCTTCCTAGAATGACATTAATGCTTGATTTGATTCTTGCAACTAGCAAGTTGGTCTCTCCTACTCAATAACTCATGCTTATCCCAAGAGCACCAATTCAAACTTAAAATGAATAGTGGATGATGAATAATGCCATTAACGAATTTCGTGAGATTTCAACTTGTTCTACACACAACATTAACGAGATCTAGTTCTTTGTCGAATTCTCGCAATGACTCAACAAAAAAACAAAATGTTACAAATATTAGTTCGTTGGTCATTCAAATGGTTAGTCGTTTCTCATTTTGATGTGACTATAATGCCAAACATCTTCTAGGATTCCAAATCTTGCATGTTCAATTGCCATTAGAGTAGCTCATCTTGCAAATCATGAAGAGTTAGCTACTTTGTAACAAATGTTTGTATTAAATGTCTCCTTGGACAATTGTAGATCTTCAAAAAAACTTCCAAGCAATGAAGTGTGGCAGGTTCTTCTTAGCCTAGGGTTTTCTATTGCCACATTTGTTGGTGTCAATGTAATAAGAATTTGGTAAGTGTTGCAGCACTTTAATGCATTACAAATGTTATTTGTAATGGTCTTTTCCTTTTTGCATATGGATTTTTGGAGTTTGGAGAGGGATTATTAAGCATGATTATTTATTGATATCATATTTCTTTTTTTATTTCTATGAGTTGTGTCTTTTGGTTGATTGTGACATTGCAACCCAATAGAAGGCATTAGTCTTAGAAGTGTTTGACCCTTCATGCACCTAAATGAACAATATCTTTCATTAGTAGATAAGGAGTAGGGAGTTAGTTTATATGCACTTCATGATTCATTATTATGCCTAGGGAAAACATATGAAGCAAGCCATAGCACTTTTTCATCTTAGAGAATCATGTCTTGCACGCTTTCATTAGTGTAATAGAGGTTATATGCAATAGGTTAGTCCTTGGTCTAGTGACAAATTCTGAGGCCAAGTATACACTGTATGCTATTGCAATTGTTTTAGTTTGTCCATCGTCAGTTTTGTTGAAATCTTGTTAAAGATTAACTCTATGAACACTCTCTTGGATCTAGTTGAGCCCAAAGTGAAGGAGAGATTATCCACTCTCAGCATTTGGCTTGCCATCACTCACTCTTTGTTGATGAATTGGACTATCCATCTTTAGGAACGATAAATCCTTGGCCTTGAAGTGGATTAATCCCTCTAGAAGTGTGAGTAGTGATTTTGGGACCCAACAATATAGATGGAGGGTTGATCATTCCTATGAAATCCAGTCCCTAGAGGGCAAATGGTTGATCTCTAGAGACTGGCTTCAGGGGAAGAGATGCTTGCCTCTTCCTACTAGTAAAGAATTGACAGTTTTGACAATTTCTCACCCATTTGTGTGTATCTATAATTATTTGAAGCCAATAATATCTTACGTGTTTTTTGCTGCTGTTGCTTGAGCAAAATAATGTCATCTTGAGAGACATTGGTGGAATCCTTTGAGGATGGTTGGAACTTTTTTTTCTTCTATGCACCTCAGCAATATTCCATCAATTTCCATTGGAATAGGACTCTTGCAATCAATCTATAGAGTGTGGCCTGCAACACATATGCTCTTCTCTTAGTGGGGTGTAGGTTCTTCAAGTATTGTCCAATTTCTAGCTATTTGATCCTTTCTACAAGCCAACCAAACTGGTTATGCTCTTCATCAATTAGGTAATATTTTTTTCTTCCTTTTATTGCTCTTCCACTTCCAAGTCTCTAAGGACCGGAATATCTTCTGACCAGTTTCATTAGCTTGACATCAATGCCATGCTCCAATATTTTTGTATTCCCTTATGCTTGAATGGACAACCATAGCAGGAATCTTGTTTGAAGATAGTAGGTGTTTGAACTTCATCAATCCTTTTACCAAAGCATAGGCTTGTTTCTCTACAAAATTATACTCTTTTCAATGCCCTTTAATTTTTGGCTGAAAAGCAATTGGATGCTTGTTTGTACTATCTTCTTAATTCATTTGAGTTAGCATTCCAACAATGCTTGCTTCTCCTCTATATACATACAAGATGAAGTCCTTGGAGAAGTTTGGATTGATCAACATTGGTATATTTTCTCTCTTCAATCTACTTGAATTTTTGGTCCTTTTTGAGCATCAATGTGATAGGGGCACTCTATGCCTACGAAGCTTGATATAAACTTTCTGACAAAATTAATCTTTTTTAGGAAAGATTGCAGGCTCTTTTTATGTTGAGGAAGTGAGAGGTCTAGTATAGCTTGTGCTCTTTTAGGATCAACAGCTATACCATCCTTGGAGACATGTCCAAGCAACTTCCCCCAAGGTACATCAAATATGCACTTCTTTAGGTTCAGGGAAATATCGAATTGCTAGCACCTTCAAAATACTTTTTCTAGATGATCAAAATGATATGCCTTGTTTTTTGGAAAATACTATTAGATCATCATTGATCGGATACTTAAAAGCATTATCCATTGCTCTTTGAAATGTTGTTCTGGCATTTGAGAGCCCAAATGGCATCTCTAATTTGCAAATGTGCCCCATTTTATGGTGAATGTGGTTTTGTGTTGGTCTTCCTCTTACACCAATATTTGGTTGAAGCTTGAAAAGCTATACAACATGGAAAACTTGTTACAACTAACGATAATTTGTAGAATTTGGTCCGTTGATGGCAGCATGTGTTGGTCCTTGAGTGATGCTTTGTTTAGGACTCCAAAATCCACATTGACAGGAACTAGGTTAGATACCCAAGTTGAGTGCTTGATTTGATAGATGATCTTTGAGTTGATCATCTTGGTAAGCTTCTGATTCATAATTGGTTTGATCTTTGGATTGATTGGCCTTTGTCTCTGCCTTATAGGCTTGATTTCTGGTTGTAGTTCAATCGTGTTTTGCATCATCTCTTCATTGTGACCTTTCAATCCCTCATATTCCTAGGCCATAACCCAATTGTATATGATGTAGAGACCAATTAGGCATTCCTTTTCTGCCTTAGTGGAGACTTTGGCCAATTTAACCACTCTTGTTGGAGAGATTGTCATGTCCCCAAGGTTGTAACACCAAAATATGAAATATTGAAGTACAGATAACAAAATCAAATAAATACCAAAATTTAAATATAAGGAATTACAATTTAAATGTTATTATTATAATTATAATTATCATAGATAATATTTTAATTATAATATAATTATCATAGTATGAAAAAGAACAATTAATATTAAATATCATAATAATAAGAATAATAATATTCACAAGAACTAATATTACCTAAAATAACTATAGTTAATAAATCTAAGGGTATCGATTCATTATACTATAGAAATCAGAACCTGGCAAATGCAGCAATTTCCTCTATGGCAAATCTATGATAGCAATAAGGGATAATGTTAATAACCTTAACTGCCCCTTAAATTGATTAAGGAAAGCAATGTTAAGAATAATGTAATATATGACAATATTAATTATTACAGAATAACTAAACTCAACAGCTGCCTATTAAACATTATTAAGAGCAACGTTGAAGGGAGAAGATAAGCGATTATCATTTACAAAGAGGTGCGCCCTTTAAAGTGGTGCGATTGACACAAAGGACATAGCCCTCGATCTGATCGGGCCCCGGGGGTATTAAATGAGGAAGGCTTCCAAACGATAGGTATCGATCAGTTGGGATTTTTACTCGGCAATAATAACAGGTATCAAGTGCTCCATTGGGAGCCTTGGATTACAATGAGCAGGCTGCATGAATCATTGATAATAAACAGACAACCAGCCAAGAACTTCATCGCATAAGTTGAAGAGTATAAATCAGAAACAGTGATAAAGATAGGCCTCCTCTTACTCCACACTCATTCGCATATAATTAGATTGAAAGATCAGAAATCACACCCATAATGTGAGGTCTGTTTCATATTTGTAACGCAATTATATTTGCAGATTATAGAGCAGATTTCATAACAGATATTAATCCATTCATATCAGTGTATTATTAATTATTACCAATACATGCAAGTATAATAATCCGAGTCAAGAATAGGCTGAAGGTTACGTTACTCTTAAAAAGATTAAGGTTTATCATTGAAATTATTGATTTTTGGGCCTATTTGTATATCCTAATTTGTAAGATTTAAGGGCATTTTAACGATCAATCAATAAGGGACATTACAGAGATCTCCACATCTTTGTAGTCCTTTTTATTTGTCGCTATCTTTCTTTTGTCTTTGTAGGAATCATTTGGGTTGAATATACCCTCTAGAGTTATCATACCTCAAGGTGCTTTGCTCCCTTTTAATTGCAGTATCTGATCTCTATAAACCTCTTCTATTTTGGAGGCCAACTCTTGTGCGAATTTATCAGCTTGGTGGAGAAAATGAGTAATTTTCTCATCATTTTGAAATACCATCTAGTGAGATTGGTTGTCTAGCATGATGGGTTTGATTACCAATTTAATCCCATCCTCATTCCTTAGCAAGTCCATGATTGGATCAAAATGCAAACAAATTGAGGCCATTATGTTTGCCTCTATATTCCTCTTTTGGGGAATAGCTTCTAGATTGATAGTATAGATGATATTTGAGTTGATCATCTTGGTAAGCTCCTACTTTGTAATTGGTTTGATCTTTGGATTGATTGGCCTTTTTTTTTTCCTTATAGGCTTGATTTCTGGTTGTAGTTCAATTGTGTTTTGCATCACCTCTTCATTATAGCTTTCAATCCCTCATTATCCTAGGCCATAACCCAATTGTATGTGGTGTAGAGATCGATTAGGCATTCCTTTTCTACTTTAGTGCCAACTTTGGCTAGTTTAACCACTCTTCTTGGAGAGATCTCTACATCTTTGTAGTCCTTTTTATTTATCGCCATCTTTCTTTTGTCTTTGCAAGAATCATCTGAGTTGAATATACCCTCTAGAGTTATCATACCTTTGGGTAGTTTGTTCCCTTTTAACTGCCATATCTGATCTCTATAAACCTCTTCTATTTTAGAGGCCAACTTTTTTGCAAATTCATTAACTTGTTGTAGAAAATGAGCAATCTGCTCATCATTTTGGAATACCATCTAGTGAGACTTCTTGTTGAGCACAACGGGTCTGATTACAAGTTTAACACTATCCTCATTCCTCAAGAAGTCCGTGATTGGATCAAATTGTGAACTAATTAGGGCCATTCTGCCTCTATATTCCTATTTTGGGGAATAGCTTCTAGATTGATGGCGTCAAATGAATCCAACAGATACACGTGGTGCTTGTATGCCTACATCAGAGTGTTCTTTTCCATGCATTGTGATCTCACTTGTTTGATCACAAGCTTTAAGTCGCCATGGGTTTGTGGCATCTTAATGCCACTTTTTTCCATGAACAACAATCCTTGCACTAGAGCTTCATAGTCGGCTATATTGCTAATGCAGTTGAATTATAGTCAATAGGACTTTTGGTATCTTTCTCCTTGTGGCAACACTAGTTGTATGCCATGGTCGGTGCCCATTCTACAATTTGCACCATCAATGTATAACTTTCAGAGTTTGGTGCTATCGTCTTTGTCTTTCATGGTCTTTGGAATAAGTGGAGTCCTCTCATGGATCATGTATGTTCCCAAGCGAGTTTCCTCAAATAGTTGGTGAAGACCATCCTCCTTAGGATTTGTTGATGACCACCAAGTATCATCTTCTTCATTTGGAATTTGGTTGGTGGTATGAATTTCATCATAGAACTTTGGAGAAGATAGTTTATCCTCTATGACAAATGAATGCCCTAAATCTCTCTGAACTACCAGTTTAGCTTAATATGGTGCATGTTGAGCGGCTCAAAGGGGATTTTCGTTCCTATTCTATATCTAGTAGCAAGGAACATATGACTATATTCTAATGACAAGTAACCACCTATTTTGGTAGTGAAATCCGTAGACAAGCATATGCTGAATGCAGTGGGAACCTCAATTGCTAATATATCTTGTAGCACCTCAACATTAGGTCATGCAATCCTCCTAGTTCCAAGTTGATGGCTCCGGGAAAAGGGGTATTCCCTGCAAATAGTAACTTTTCAAAATCTCTGCCTGCTGCAGGACAGTCTCTGCCATCCCGATGGGCCCAGCGTGGTACAGATCGAAGGCAAGCTCACCATCAAATGCATTCTCAGGTTTCGTTTCCCCACTACAAGAAACAGAGTTCAATGGTCGGTGGAAAAACCCTAACGCCCACCCAAAAAGAAAACTTCATTTTCAAAAGGGCAAAGATCAATCTGTTTTCAGTTTCCCTGCAACTTTTCCTAATAGCATACCAATCAAAGTCTCATATCCGAATAATACCCCCCTACCTAGTGGCGCCCCCTTCAATCCAAAGCTGCAGGAAAATAATCAGCCTCCTAGAAGAAAATGGGGTTTGGCAAAATTTTACTAGAAGCGGAAAAAGAACAACAACCAACCATCAAAGCATGTTGGGGTTTCAAAATATCCTGTGCATCAAGCAAATGGTGTGAAGAAGCTTCAGAAGGGTGTTCTCAATATCACCTTTCTAGAGGATTTCATAGCGCCTTAGATTCAAGATCTCCAGGGTAAAGCGCTCATAGGTAAATTTTGGAACTTTACTCCTCCCTTGAGTCATTAAAATCTTGGATTTTTCAAGAATGGGAGGGAGCAAATCAAATTTTTTATCTAGATCAAGGGGATGGTTTCTTTGTAGTTATTTTTTCTGAAAAAAACATAGAGACGCTGTGTACAGAGTTAAATCTTGGGTTCTTGAGGGTTCTGGATTATATATCCAGCCTTGGACGCCAAATTTTAACCCTTTAACCTCTTCCATTAAATTTATTCCCTTCTGGATACAGCTCAGATCTCTCCCTCTTGAGTATTGGGAGCCAGAGCTTGTAGAGATTCTAGCAAATCAAATGGGTATTTTCTTTAAGCATGACTATACCTTTTTAAACAACCCTGGTTGGCCAATAAGAGTATGTGTCTTACTAGATGCTGCAAAAGAATTCCCCACAGCGATACAGATAAAGACAAGAAATGGGTTGTGGGTTCAGAGAATCCTTGTAAAAACGCCTGAGAGTGTATGTTCAGCTTGTCACTTGACAGGGCATTTTAGTAAGGATTGTCGGACTGTGGAAAGTGATTTGCTTAAGGAGAGAAAAAGTCCGCAAGATCATCTTGATGGACACCTAGAAGTTTCTCAACCAAAGCAGTGTGATTCTTTTCAGGTGTCAAGTCCTACTCATCAGGATTCCAGTTTCCTAAACATGCATGTTCAAACAAACATAGTGTCAAATGGTTTTAAAATGCATGTGAAATCTGCTGATAAAGGATAGATTCTATTAGCTAAAAATTGTTCTCAAAAAGGCAGTAAAAATTTCTCAATTACTATACCACAGTCTTGGCTAAGAACTCTTTCTCTGGCTCTCAGGAGTTTCAATGAATTTCCCTTACAAGTCTCTCTTGCATTACCTCCTTTATCCATGGTACAGTTGGGGGAACTAGCCAAGTCACTTTTATGGGGTTCTGGAAATACAGAGCTCATTCAGGGTAATCAGAAAAGTAGTCTAATGAGAATTTGGGGCTAAATGATGTCATATCAGAAAATAAAGATATGTTTGCAGCTCTTGATATATTTCAGGAAGATCTTTTCTCCCTTGAAAATAATCATGCAAGTCAAAGTTTAGATTTTCTCAACTTTGAAGATTTGTCTGTTAATGGCAACTATAAAGAGATGGTTGGAAAGGTAATAAAGTGTGTGGGATCCCAGCTGATTCAAGAGATAGCAGAAGTAAACAAAGAAGAGCCTGTATTGGACTATGATTTTTCCTATGATTTTTCCTAAACATTGTCCATTTCACAAACCCCCAAATCATCACTAGTGGTTAAAAAATTCCCTGGTAAAAGGGGAAGAAAACCGCATTGTGTAAAAGTGCAAGCAGAAATAGTTGCAGGCATTCAGTTGACATTAGAAAAAAAGTGTAAATCGGGTGTTTGAAAAGCAATCTAGACCAAGGAGAGCATGTTGCTCTCCTCAAAACTAATGAGAATCATATCTTGGAATGTTAGGGGCATTAATGCCCCTAGTAAGAGAGCTTAGGTCAAGTGTCAGTTGGATGCTTGCGGAGCTGATATAGTGGTATGTCAAGAAATAAAGCTTTCAGAATCTTCCAACTTGACAATTTTTAAGAACTGGAATAAGTGGAATTTTCACACTCTGCAGCTCAAGGGGCTTCGGGTGGTCTTTTGGTGTTATGGAATTCAAAAAGAGTGGTGG
Organism: Sequoia sempervirens; assembly: GCA_007258455.2. Lineage (NCBI taxonomy): Eukaryota > Viridiplantae > Streptophyta > Pinopsida > Cupressales > Cupressaceae > Sequoia > Sequoia sempervirens. The sequence continues at coordinate 20,462,508 of VDFB02000008.1, read as the reverse complement.
CAGAAGTAATAGAAAATCAGAGTAACTGGCAGCTTTTGAAAGTAACAAGTTTTAATCTTGTTTTCTGGTTATTCAACATATATGGCCCATCAGCTACATTTGCAAAAAAACTCCTTTGGGATGATCTAAAAGAAGTATTAGAACAGTTGGGAGAATAAAAAGTAATATTAATAGGTGATTTTAATGCAATAACTTCTATTCATGAGAAAAAAGGAGGTATAATCCTTCCTTAGAAATCAATGGAAGACTTTGCTGCTTTTATACATGATAACGCCTTGGTAGATATTCTTCCAACCAATGGTAAATACACATGGACCAATAAAAGGAAGGATTTTCTGCAAATTGCAGAAAGATTGGATAGTTTTTTATCTTCCTCTAATTGGTTATTAGGGGATAACAACCTTGCTTCAGAAATTTTGCCTTTCTCGGGTTCAAATCATTTTGCAATAATATTGGATATTATGGTAAAAGGGGTGCAAGTTAAAAGAAAGTCATCCTTCAAATTTGAAGCCATGTGGTTTCGTCATCATGAATTCTTACCTTTCTTAAAGAATAAATGGCAAAATGCTCGCTTCATTGTTGGTTTAAGAATGTTCCAATTTTGCAAGAAGCTGCAATTTATAAAAGGTCATATAAGAGAATGGAATATGAAAATTTTCAAGAACATATTTGCTCGAAAGGAAAATGTTAAAAAAAAAACTGTTTGAGATTAATAACCACATAATATCTAATCGCCTAGATGCGTCATCCTATGAGTTGCAAAAATCCCTGCAAGAAGAGTGGGCAGAGTTATCAGCTAGAGAGGAAATTTATTGGCGCCAAAAATCAAGAGAACCGTGGTTGAAGGAAGGGGATAGAAATACAAAGTTTTTTCATGCATCCACTCAAATCAAGAAGGTTAGAAATTCCATTTTCACCATAAAAAGCAGCATAACAGGTGCTGTCCTAACAAAGGAAGAGGATATTCAAAAAGAGGGTATCAATTTCTTTTCAAATTTGTTGTTTCCTCCGCTAGTCCAAATAGAGCAATCACAAAAAGATAGAGAAGTCCTATTAGAGGTCATTCCATCACTGAGCTCTAGGGAAGATAATGCACATCTTCTAAAACCTTTCACATTAGAAAAAATCAGATCCATAGGCATATCTCTACCCCCAGATAAGGCCCCAGGCCCAGATGGATTCACTGCCATCTACCAAAAGTGCTGGGATTTTATTTCAGGGGACCTCCTAAATGCATTGGAGGAATCAAGGACAGGGAGTATGTTAAAGCAGTTCAATGTAACACAAATTGCTATCATCCCAAAAGTTGCCAACTCAGTGTCATTTTCTGATTTCAGGCCCATCTCCCTATGCAATACGATTTACAAAATTTTCACAAAGGCTATTTATATGAGATTACAACCGTTCATCTCCAAAATCATATCAGAGGAACAAGGTGGTTTTGTACCAGGAAGAGAAACAACAGAAGGGGTTGTGGTAGCTCATGAAGTCTTACATTCAATAAGCTCAAACAAGTTGTCAGCATTTATTGTTAAACTTGATATGATGAAAGCATATGATAGGGTACCGGACGATTGGAGTTTTCTAATGCAAATTCTAAAAAGGTGGGTTCCACCAAAAGTGGTGCAAATGGATATATTCTTGTCTTTCTAGTGCAAAATTTTCAATATTGATCAATGGAACTCCTGCAGGCTTTTTCAGTTCTTCTCAAGGAGTTCGGCAAGGAGACCCTCTCTCCCCATTTTTGTTCATCATTCTAGCTAAGCATTAAGCAGATCCATAAAATCTGCACATATTCAAGGGAATTGGAAAGGCATAGTAATACCAGAGACAAACATAGCTGTAACACATTCTTTGTTTGCAGATGATACAATCTTATTTGGCCAGGCTTCTTTATCAAAAGCAAAACAGGTAAAATTTATCTTAGAAAAGTACACTTCAGCTTCAGGGCAGAAAGCAAATGCTTCTAAATCAAAAGTTTATATATTCAACAGACAAGCAGCTAGTAAAGGCAAAATTATTCAAAATCTGGGTTTTCGGGTAGCTGAGTTGCCATGTAAAATACTTAGGGGTTCCATTCTTTATAGGGGGAAATAAGAGGTTATATTGGGAAAAAGTTGTCCAATCTATCCGAAGTAAAATATCCTCATGGAAAGGCAGGTGGCTTTTATTAGCGGGTAGGATAATGATGATAAAATAAGTTTTAACAGCAGTCCCAAATTATTATATGGCTGTCCTGCAAGCTCCAAAAACTATCATTTTTGAGTTAGAGAAAATTATCAGACAATTCTTGTGGAAAGGTAATATAGATCAAAAGAAAAAGCTGCCACTTATGTCTCTGCAAACCATTTGTAAAAATAAATCAGTAGTGGGTGTGGGGCTACAGAATCTATCAGCACATAATCTAGCATTGGGTGCAAAACTAGTATGGCATGTATATTACAAACCTGAGAAGAAATGGTGTAGATTAACGCAAAATAAGTATCTTGATGGGGATTCTCCCTCAAGAATATTTACCATTTCCATTCCTCCTTCAGGCTCTGTAATGTGGAACTTTTTAGTCGCATGTAGAGAAGCTATTTTTCAGTATTTTACATGGGAAATATTGTATACATAAGGGGGATGAGGCCCTCTTGTGGTTGGACTCATGGAATGGGTATCTGCCTATAATTAGCCTATAATTAACAGCCAGGGGCTTCAAGAAGCAAAAGACTTCTTAACAACAGCGTGGGGCACAAAAGTGAATGACTATCTCGTTTATCCAAATGATAACTCCTGCATTGCGCAGTGGAAAGATTTCACAAGTTATCACATCCCAAATGAGCAAAAGGAAACACTTGCAAAGCTTCTAAAAAACAAGGTGATTTATAAATCTGATAAGCCAGATAAACTGATTTGGGCTCCTTAAACTGGTGAATATACAGTCAAACAAGGTTACAAATCCATAATAATCTTGGGGGTTCAAATAGACAAACAAAGGGCTTTCTCTTTTTGCTGGAACCATATGATTCTTCCAAAAGCAGGCTATTTCACATGGCTAGCGTTGAAAAATAATTACAAGTGATAAACTGGTAAACTGGTAAAGTTGAAGATTGCAGAGCCATTCAAATATGTCCTTTGTGGTGACATTCTAGAAGATGTAGATCACTTATTTGCTTAATGCCAATTTGCACAAAGCTATTGGTCTCTTATAAAAATGAAATTGAACTGGTTTGCACCAATCCCAAACACACTATGAGAGTTATTTACAAGTTGGTCGATCCTTCAAAAGACATCCTTGTTTGCTAGATTATGGAGGATTATCTCGCCAATGGTCATTTGGCATATCTGGTGGGAGAGTAACAGGAGGATTTTTAGGAAAGAATCAACAAGTCTACAACAATTTCTCAGGAAAGTTGTAAAAGCAATAGTAGAGACAACAAATGCATATGTTCAAAAGTCAAAAGGCATTGGCTTTGCATTTACAGACTGGGACACATCAATGCTCAAGTGTTGGCAAGGCTTAGCGTTACCCTTCCAAGGCAGTTTGTTTCAATCAACTAAGCTGAAGGTGGATAGGTCTAAGGTTGTGTGGTCTCTTCCTCCCATAGGCTCTTTTAAATTAAATTTTGATGGTGCTGTGAAAGGAAACTCAGGGAAAGCAGGGGCTGGTTGCGTAATTCGTGACCACTCAGGTAAAGTCCTTAGTGCATCTTCAATGAATCTTCGAAATGTTACTAATAACCAAACAAAAGCCTTAGCATTACTCTATGGTTTGACTTTGGCTTGCTCCTGCAATTTAAAATTCTTGTTTATAGAAGGGGATTCATTAATAGTAATGAATGCATGTAAGAATAGGCATGTACAGGACTAGAAGTTAAGATATATTCTGCATCAAGTATGGGGCTTAATGGATGCCTTTGAAGGTTACCAGTTAAGTCACACTTATAGAGAAGGAAATAATCTGGCAGATTGCCTATCCAATATGAGGAGTGAACAAGTGCAAGAAGTGATTTCATATGATCACAGCTCCTTGCTTAAAATTCAAAATGCAACAGCTATATTGGGTATTGAGTATCATTCCTAAGGTATTTCAGGTGCAGGCTGTGATATTCGTATTAGTTTGGGTCAGATAGTGAGGGCAAAATCATTTAAGCTTCCTCATGGTACTGGGCATACTCAAACTTGGCAGATCTCATACATATTACATCAAGTCTGGGTCCTTTTGGATAAATTTGCTTCATTCCAAATATGACACTGATATAGTGAAGGAAATAAACTAGCAGATATTTTGGCCAACATGGGCTGTGTTTAGGCGGTTGAGGATATCTATTATGGTAAATCTTCAATCACAAAATTTAAATCATTGTCAAACACTGTAATATGCAACCCTGTTTTTCCTTTGTCTTTATTTGTTTTGATGAATGTTTTGTGATATATTTGCAATGCTTGATACAACGATATAATGCAGCAAAATAGAAGATATTGCAATAATAATTTTCAACTCAAAAACTGAATATTACATAGGGAATACAAAGCTGAAAATTCCAGATTTTTATATTAGCTTAGATACTCAGTATTTTCACAAAATATTAACAACTCAGTTCATAAAATATCCCCTATTATCTAAAACAACAATACCCAAAAAATCTGGGAGTTACAAATCATGAACTCACAGGCATGATATGCCTTGAAACCCTCTCAAAATGGATGTCAGCTGCAAGTAACACCTCCAATGGAAGAAAAGATGCCAACACAGTGCTCTCAGCCTTATCTTGCCACGATAGAAGAGGTATTTGCAGCAATAGTAGTCTAAACCTCCACGTCAACTCAGCTATAGGAATTCCAATATTTGCAATATTAACAATCTCCAAATCCCACGTCTAGATCAACAAGGATTGACTTATACATCAGCAAGTAAATCCTCCCAATTCAATCAATATATCTTCCAATTTCCTGTTGATTCCTTCGAACCTTGAGTATTAAATCTCTCCTGTAATTCGGTGAAGCACAAGCACAATCTCTGAATGAAGTTGCCTGCGAGTTGGCTTGGGAGATCTTTCACTCCTGCATCAAGCTGTTCTTCCCGAGGGATTTTGTCCTAAAAAAGGTAAGTGTTTCTAGACTCTCCAGTCTCCTGCAAAAACCCTTATCAAAATAATTTTCTTCAACATGAATGAATCAATGTGCAAATGAGCTCCAAATGCCTTTTTATAAATTCCCAAACTCCACGCCCTAATTTGCATTTGAATTACATTTCATTTCATTTACTTTTCTGCCTTATAACTCCCTTTAATATTTTATTTAATTGGGCACAATACTTCTTTTAAATCATTTAAATCCCTTTTTAATATTTTATAAATATTAATAACACATAAAGTTAATCATTTTAAATTAACTTTATATTAACGTTATTAAAATTAAATGCATAGGACCATAATCAGACCAAGATTAATCCGGAACAATAATTTGCCATCATGCCCAATATAGTAACTCCACCACTTGACCATGCTAGTGACTTACTATAAATAGTAAGTATGAGCAACTCATCCAAGTGACTTACTAAAAGTAGTAAGTGTGGATCAAAGTGTCTTGAATGGCCTCCAGAAGGCACACCACAAATAAACTAGGACATTGAGTTGAAGAGTACTGAAATAAGCACCAAAAGGCCTATTGAAGAGCCATAGATCACCCTAAAAGGGCTCCCTAAACACCATGTTAGCCTACGAGGACCAAGTGATAAGCTAACCACTGCATCTGTCAACTGTCTAGGAAAAGGGGACATTACAGTCCGCCCTCCCCAAGATTGTTTGTCCCCAAGCAATGCTCAACTGAATACCTTGGTTGGTCACTTGAATACTGAGATCCTAGATAAGCTTGTAGAATGCCCAACAACATATCCTTTGCATTAGTTGGATAAAGACAAATTGAAGCTCAACAACATTGTAAACAACTACCCCATTGTAAAGCAATCTACTCAACATAGGAGTCCCTGGATCCCATAGCCAAACTGGAAGTCCGCCATGCTCAGCACTTGCTGACTTCCATTGTGCTACTCTGATATAATCTTCACCATGCTGAGAGTGGTGAAGCAACTCATCGGGATCCAATCGAACTGACGTGCCAAACCTGTCACCACCAACCTCTGCAGAACTCCCATGGATAGGATGAATACCCAACATAAGTGTAAGAAAATGCGTAACAACTCCTCCTAGGTTGCTGATATAAAACAAAACAGCAACCTCGAGATTGGAAATCCAACCTATGGGGATGCACACAATATTGTCAGGGTCATAGGGTGCCAACGTACCAACCCTATGCCACTCTCCAATGTTGAGATGATGTAACTCTCCTCCAAACTCTCGAATTGTCACTGTCCTCCAAAGGTTAAGAAAAGAATCCTTGTCCCATGAAGTAGGACAGCCATCTCCAATCAACTTATGGAGCAAGACTCCACCACTGCGGGTTGGAACACCAGTGCCGTTATGCTCACCAAGACCACAATTCATTGCATGATGCAACTCTGAACCCTGTCCCTAAAAACAATCATCTGAAAGTAACAGAGTCAGAGTCTCACAGGTTCTAGCTCCATCCTTTGAAGATGGAAAAACTCCATCCCAAAATGGATGATATAAATCTTGAGCCATCCCACACTTATGCATCAACAAGTCATTTGTATGTGGACTAAAAGAGAAGTGATGAGCACTCTTTACTATGCAGTCAAGGTGGAATGCGCTTGCTTGCACCAATGGTAGACCTGCATAGTCGTTGGGAACCCACGCCTCGTCACTCTCATCCTTAAGTACTGATCCCAAAGGTGTATCAGTCTGAAAATTACAAGCATTGCTTACCATAACCTTTTTTCCAAGGTTGCCTTCTGCATTCACCTGTGAACATTTCTTCTCCAATCTGAAGAGTTCGGACTTTTGATGTACTCCCAACCCATTATCAACATATGGAATTATCATGGTCTAGAGAGTGCTAGAATCTCCATGCAAAGCCTCATCCATATCCATGGCTTGAGCCTTCAATGGGCTCTCAGGTAACTCATGATCCACATGAAGCAAACTATGAGTACAAATAGAAATTTTAGAATCATACCCCTCATCATGCCCATGCAAATTCGAGTGCTCCTTGTGCTTAACCATCACAAGAGACTCATTACTGAAATCTTGAGTGTGAATGATAGAAGACTGTAATGTACCCATTTTAGCCATATGCTCTTTTTGTGACTGATAGCCTATTTTCGAAAATCCGTAGGCTTGTCAGAGGTAAAATTAGGGTTTCCTATTTGATAGGAGGTTTCTGATGCATTTTTGAAGGTTTGCATGTATGAGTTTCTGTTGCATGTCTAGTGGAGTTTTCTGGGTTTTTGAAGAGCTTCGGATTGGTATAGCATGCATCTCCATTTGATAACCTTTTCCGAAACTTGCTATTTTTAGCGTGTACATTGGAGTTTCGAGATTTGGATTGCGGATTCTTTCTAGGTTTTTAGAGAGCTTCGCAGTGATATGACATGCAAAGGCATTGTGCAACTTTTCTGAATTTACTATTTTTAGTAGTTCTATTTTGGGTAGTGCCATCTTGGGCAGTAGCATCAACATTCAATTTAGTTTCCATTTTAGGGAGTGTAGTTTGGAGCATAATTGGCTTTCAGCATTTTGAGGCTCATTTTGGTAAAATGATTTATTTAAGTCATTTAATATTCTAATATCCTTTTTGGACCTTGGCCTAACATAATGACTTAAGGTTGTTTTCAAAGGTGGGCTTTGAGGGTGGATGCCTCATGTGAGATAATTTAATATTTTAAAAGTTAATATTATTCCTTGAGCCTTGGACGTCTATAATGAAGGTGAAATAAATGTATTTTAAAAATTAAATATTTCAAAAGGCTTGGGCGTCCCCTCTTGGAGGGAAAAGGTGGAAGATGAAAGGTCATATGAGAATTCTATTTAAGAGAGTCCTTGCTCCAACTTTTGGCATCCATTGTTTATGCTATTGTTATGCTGTTAGAATGACTTCATGATTTTGGCTTCGAGGAATGCTTACCTCCTAGCATTTGTCCAATTTCGTGTTTGAAAGATAACACCTAGTTGGTTTTGTGGCTGCTTCTCATCCAGACTAGCAAATTGAGCTTCAATATTGGCGAATTTTGGTGATGTTTTCAGTTTTTTGTATTGCTGGTGTTGATACAGGTGAAGTAGATTTTCACTCGCAGCTCTTTGAAGGTTTTAAATATTGTTCTGGGTATTGATGCAATCTCTTTCTAGACTAATGGCGACCCTTCTTGCAAAAAAACAGATTTAATTTTGAAGTGTTGGATTTTATCTTGTGTAATTGCCCTTCCAAGAGGGGCGTACCATGTCAAGAGGACCTTGGAATTCGTGCATAGTTTATTGGTGAGTTTTTTATGCAGTTTTCTTTGTGGAAGTTGGGCGCTTTACTCCTTAGTAGCTTTGGCTTCTGATTTTAGTTCATTTGGATGAGTTTTAAGAGTGTTGTGTGCATTTTGAAGAATTTAGTTGTTGGTTATAAGGATTTTTAGATTGATGGTTTAAAATCAAACCGATATCAGTTCAGATTTTGATTTGTAATTTCAATAATTGAGAGATTATAAGTGTGGGAGATCATCTTCTATCAATGTGCTTTGATTCTATTGTAAATCACTTGTAATTTGCTGTTATTTTATATTGTAAGATTGTTTACAGTAGTACTGTTCCAGTCATTTAATTGCTATATTTACTTGTGTTAATTTTCACATATTGTAACCCCTCGATGGTTTACCGCTAGTGTGGAGAAAATAATAATTAAGTCTCTCATATCTCACCCACTGTTGAAGTGGCAAATTCCCACTACTAAGTGGATGCCTGCTGTAAAGTGGATGAATTATTCATTGTTGTAATTTCTTTCCCCCCACTGAACATGTGGTTGTGTGGATTCCTTATGGTTAGTTCTCCGCTTGCTTCATTTCAGTATTGTTCTCCTTTTTAGTTTGGTTGCTAACGACCCCTTCCCATATGCTATCACCTTGCCTCTCAAAGGATCTCGGTGAACATTCTTGGCGAAGGTTACATTCAGTTTGATCATCTTTTGGAAGCTAACACTAACCATTGGTGTATTGCTGGTTTGTGTGGTGAAAATACTGAGAAAAAATTAAGGGGCATATTTAAGTGGTATTAGAGCTAAGATCCTGCCATCCTGTGACAATTAGAGCTCAGTTGTTAGATGAGTGACAGAGAAATCAGATTCTACACCAGAGGTCAGAACTAAGTTTAGCTTCAGTTTTCAGTAATTCCGAAGATGTTACATTTTCTGAAGTCCGGGAACTACAAGAAGACAGATGTGATTATGGTTTCTGAAGAGGAAAGAAGTTTGGCATGGTCACCTTCCATTCTGGGACAAGGCTCAATGAAGAATGTCAGTACAAGAGGCAATGTGAACATGAGGCTTCCATACTCCATGAGGAATATCATAATATGTCAGATGAGTTTAAGAAAGGTGTTTCTTTTGACTGCTACTTGAATTGTGTGTTGATTAAGAAACCTGGGAAATTGGGTGTGGTCAACTACATCAAGAAAAAAATTAAAAGAGAAGCAAAACATGCCTTGGTTGAAGGATCAAGGAAGGAAGAAGCAAAAGTATCTGTTTGTTGCTTGCAGCCCACAAGTAAGCAAATTGAAGAGAAAAATCAGTCACTAGTGCTGAAGAAGACACGAGCAAGGTGCCTGTTTTGCTTCAAAATGATAGTGCGCTTGACGAAGATACCTCGACAAATGAGGAGATTAAGTTAGAGTCCCAAAAAATACCTGTAGACTTGCATGAGATGGGAAAAAATGAAGATTGTTTGGGTAAGAAGAACATAACAGCAGTCTTGAGTCCTAATAAGGCTTCAATTGATGAAGATCTCGAGACAAATGGCTTCACAAAAGATGTTGGTAGAACTGTTGTGTGGGATGATTGCATTGAAGAAGAGCAAGATGAAGGGAATACTAATGGTGTCTTTGAACTAGCTTATGATCATTACCATAATGATATTGTTGGTAGAGATTTTGTAGTGTCTATGCCTCCACTTGTTGAAGATTTGGTGATGGATAATTCTTTTTATGTTGCTGTCCAAACCCCTCATGAGTTTTCACAAGACAAATTTATGACAAGAGACCAAGAAGACTTCTTGGGTATGTATGTGGACGCTAATGATAAAATCAGCAACACATCTACTTATGATAGTTCCAATGAAGAAAAGAATGATAAAATATTCAGAGCAATCAGCTTTGATGACTTTAATTTTTAATACAATTGTAGTGACATGGGAGGTATTGAGCTTGATCATCAAACTAAGCTCTTGGAGGAAGCTACTAATGAATATTTCAGTTTAAGTGGAATGAGGAGTGACTCATTCAAAGAGTCAACAATCCAAGAGGAGCATGATGATCTTTTCCCTGTTGATCATTACAATCAAACCTTTCACATTTGGGATCCGGGCGTGATGGCACCAAGATATGATAATGAACCGGAGTGGGATACATTTCCTTTTGATCCAGATGAAGTTCCAAGTTCAGTTTGCATTGCAAGCAGTGAAGTGATCATTGGAGGAGAAGTTGCAGCAAAGGCTAATGAGAACGTGAATTCTTATGTTGAAGAGAAGAATGTTTTAAAATCAGAAAATGGTTTGGGTGCCTTTTAGATTGACACACAAGAAGAGTACGAGAACTTGAAAGGTAAAGATAGAGATACTAACTTGCTTGAAGAAGTTGTTGACAAGCCTTCTATTTAAGAATTATGTAGTGAAGAGGTTATTAAGGAGGCTGATTTTGAAAATCATGTCAATAAAAGCAAATCAAAAGAGTTGAAGTTGGATGAGCAAAGCTTCTTTGCTGATTACGATCAAGGGCCTAAAGAGCTGCAAGTTTTGAAGGATAATTTATTGGTTTCAGAAGAGAAAATTGTTAAGGTGTTATCAAAATTTGATAGCACATACCATTTTATTGAAGAACTCTACTGGAAATTTCAATTTGAAGAGAGGCCAAATGGAGTTAAGGATGGAGACACTCTTTCCAAGATGCAAACCATCAAAGAAGCATTGGAATCAATAAGGACAGATTTTTTGCATTTGCTATCAGATAAGGATAATGTCATTAAGTTTGCAAAGGAGACTTATGATGCTTACCAAGAGCAGGAGGAAGAGGTTGATAGGCTTTGTCTTGATCTTACCTTAGCTCATCATTCTTTATGCAAAGCAGAAAATCAAACACCTATTGCAGCCACACTTGAGGGACAAGAAGCTAATACAAGGATTATGGAGATCAAGCAAATAGTTGAAGGAATAAATGAACTCCATAATGATGAAACCTTGCATAATACTAAGGAGATTCATGATGATGATGGTAATTGGAAGGTATATCAAGAGTGTGAACTCTTGAGTAGGAAAGAAGAATTGCCACAAGAAGGAATAGCTTGCAGCCATGAGGTAGATGTAGTGACTGGTAATGTGTGTGGTATGCATCACGTTACATTCTATGGATCAACAACTAATGATGGGCATCCTCAAATAGATGAAGAAGATGTGCATGAATTCTATGAAGACACCAACGAAAGGGATGAAAGAAATGTTGTTTCTATGTTTGTGTACAATAATCCTCTATCTTCACATGATTTGTTAAATTATGAGGTGATTGACAAATTTCTATGTGGATGGCGTTGGTAAGAGGTTTTATGTTTTTGACATGCATGATTTTATAGTCAAGCATGAGATAATGTTAGTGGATCCACTTTATTTGTCAAGCAACACTCTCTTGGGATGGTTAGTAAATGAGCATTTAATGATGTCCAAACTTGAACTTGCTGGTCTTCACTCAACTTTGACCAATGGAAGAGTACCACCTATCTTAAGATGGTTGATTTGGTCAAGTCTCGGAAATATGTATCAAATTGTGGGAGAATTTCTAGACTTGCTTCTTTGGTTTCTAGATTGTGCATTATTGTTTAGTGATTATTCTAAAATGCTAGTCATGAAAGGTTCAAACTTTGGATTGATGGTTGCAGCTGATTACATGGTTTTGTGTGCTTGTGACTTTCACTATAGCTCTTGGAGATATGTTGGGAATTCTTTCCAATGTATTGGAGTTTATTTTTGGTTGGGAATTCATGTTTGGAATTCTCAACATGGCTTGATGGAGATTTTTGCAAGTAGAAAAAGGGATCTTTGATGCTGCCCTCATCTTTACCAATCATTTGATGGTTCCTTTGGTACATCTATTGGTGGATTGGAGAGATACTTCGAACAAAAGATGGCTTAATGATGGATTGGAGTTTCTTGAGAAGATGTTTCTAGCCTTGGGCATGAGCAGTTGTGTCTCTAGGGACACTCATTTCCAATGTTGCAGCAGTTATTCAACTCCTTGCACGCTGATTTTCCTAAAATCAGATTTTGAGCGGTTCACTTTAGAATTCATGGACAGCTGGTATACTCATTTTTTCTTTTCACAATCTTTTATCAATGTTGGTTTTTGGTCCCAAAGGTGGGAAATGATGTTTCATAGTGCTACGGATAAGACTTGGATGGTGTTTAAGTTCTTTCCCAGTGGCTTTCTTTGTACAATCTCTTGCACTAGTGTTTTGGGAAGCAAACCTTTGCCTGATTTGGTTCAAATTTTTGAGACTTTGGGGGAGAGTTTGGTGGAAGTTTTCAGAGATTTTCTTGAATATACATCCATGAGGATCTTTGAAGATGCAGCTGCTATGACTTTGTAAAGAGCTGTTTTTTCCTTTGCAAATAGCTATGATGGAGTCACATTTGCTGTTGTGATTTGGTTTGATGCTTTGAGGAGTTATGTTGATGAGAATATTTTTGAGTTGTTTAGATTAATCTTCTTTGTTCTCAGAATGGTGATTGACATCGACATTGCAGATCTTAATTCCTCAGAGTTTATTGGGCATGGGACAGTGTTAGATCTTGATTCAAGTCCTTCCATGTTGCTCAGCTTGAATTTCAGGCATGTTATCACTTTGAGGTTGCAAGGATGGTTTGTGCAGTTATGGTGCAATGATTTCATTTTTATGATCAGAGTGGAGCAACATCAGCATGGTGGGACTTTTCAGAGATGGACTTGGGACCCTGTGATCCTATTTGTTATGGGGGGATCAGTTTGGAGTGTTTTGGCATTGCTTGAGGACAAACAATTTTGGGAAGGGTGGACTGTAATGTCCCCATTTTAGCCATATGCTCTTTTTGTGACTGATAGCCTATTTTCGGAAATCCGTAGGCTTGTCAGAGGTAAAATTAGGGTTTCCTATTTGATAGGAGGTTTCTGATGCATTTTTGAAGGTTTGCATGTATGAGTTTCTGTTGCATGTCTGGTGGAGTTTTTTGGGTTTTTGAAGAGCTTTAGAATGGTATAGCATGCATCTCCATCTGATAACCTTTTCTAGAACTTGCTATTTTTAGCCTGAACATTGGAGTTTCGAGATTTGGATTGCGGATTCTTTATGGGTTTTCAAAGAGCTTCGCAGTGATATGACATGCAAAGGCATTGGGCAATAGCATCAACATTCAATTTAGTTTCCATTTCAGGTAGTGCAGTTTGGAGCATAATTGGCTTTCAACATTTTGAGGCTCATTTTGGTAAAATGATTTATTTAAGTCATTTAATATTCTAATATCCTTTTTGGACCTTGGCCTAACAAAATGACTTAAGGTTGTTTTAAAAGGTGGGCTTTGAGGGTGGACGCCTCATGTGAGATAATTTAATATTTTAAAAGTTAAATATTATTCTTTGAGCCTTGGACGCCTAGAACGAAGGTGAAATAAATGTATTTTAAAAATTAAATATTTCAAAAGGCTTGGGCATCCCCTCTTGGAGGGAAAAGGTGGAAGATGAAAGGTGATATGAGAATTCTATTTAAGAGAGTCCTTGCTCCAACTTTTAGCATCTATTGTTTATGCTATTGTTATGCTGTCAGAATGACTTCATGATTTTGGCTTCGAGGAATGCTTACCTCCTACTATTTGTCCAATTTCGTGTTTGAAAGATAACACCTAGTTGGTTTTGTGGCTGCTTCTCATCCAAACTAGCAAATTGAGCTTCAATATTGGCGAATTTTGGTGATGTTTTCAGTTTTTTGTATTGCTGGTGTTGATACAGCTGAACTAGATTTTCACTTGCAGCTCTTTGAAGGTTTTAAATATTGTTCTGGGTATTGATGCAATCTCTTTCTAGACTAATGGCGACCCTTCTTGCAAAAAAACAGATTTAATTTTGAAGTGTTGGTTTTTATCTTGTGTAATCGCCCTTCCAAGAGGGGCGTACCATGCCAAGAGGACCTTGGAATATGTGCATAGTTTATTGGTGAGTTTTTTATGCAGTTTTCTTTGTGGAAGTTGGGCGCTTTACTCCTTAGTAGCTTTGGCTTCTGATTTTAGTTCATTTGGATGAGTTTTAAGAGTGTTGTGTGCATTTTGAAGAATTTAGTTGCTGGTTATAAGGGTTTTTAGATTGCTGGTTTAAAATCAAACCTATGTCAGTTCAGATTTTGATTTGTAATTTCAATAATTGAGAGATTATAAGTGTGGGAGATCATCTTCTATCAATGTGCTTTGATTCTATTGTAAATCACTTGTAATTTGTAGTTATTTTATATTGTAAGACTGTAAACAGTAGTACTGTTCCAGTCATTTAATTGCTGCATTTACTTGTGTTAATTTTCACATATTGTAACCCCTGGATGGTTTACCGCCAGTGTGGAGAAAAGAATAATTAAGTCTCTCATATCTCACCCACTGTTTAAGTGGCGTATTCCCACTACTAAGTGGATGCCTGCTGTAAATCAGATGAATTATTCATTGTTGTAATTTCTTCCCCCCCACTGAACAAGAGGTTGTGTGGATTCCTTATGGTTGGTTCTTCACCTGCTTCATTTCTATATTGTTCTCCTTTTCAGTTTGGTTGCTAATGACCCCTTCCCATATGTTATCACCTCGCCTCTCAAAGGATCTTGGTGAACATTCTTGGCAAAGGTTACATTCAGTTTGATCATCTTTTGGAAGCTAACGCTAACCATTGGCGTATTGCTGGTTTGTGTGGTGAAAATACTGAGAAAAAATTAAGGGGCATATTTCAAAGACTTCACACTACTATCTTCTTCATGTGTTGTGGCTGCCATAGATGTCTGAACTACTACCGTGGATGATGAAGAACGAGTCAAACACAATTCTACAAAAAGCTCATCATTCTGAATTTTTTTTTCTTCAAGGGCCACTTGAGTGGACTCCAAGGAACTCCTAGTGTTCATAAGCTCGAAGTTAAGACGGTCAACTTCTTCCTCTTTCCCTCTCAATGCGTCTGAATATATTTCAGCAAGGTTGAGGAGATGGTCATGATCTAAAAGAAAATCTAAATAGTCTGATCTCATTGCCACCAAGCCTTCTTTGATTACCTGTAAACTAGCATGAGAAGATTCTTCTTCAATACCTTTTTATCTTCTCTCAAGTTGAGGCTTCCAAAGGTGATCTTTAATCAGTTTGTGAATTCTATCATAATGTGTCAACGTTGCAACAATCTTATCTTCATTAACCTTTAATTGGTTCTCTAAACTATGTGGACTATCGGCCTTATGCACAATTTCTGCTTCACATGAAGGATCATCAGATTGGTCTTGAAGCACTTGTGTCACACAACTGTCTTCTTCTATGTCATCATCCTTGCACACTTGCTGATTTGGAAATAGGGCAGCGCTAGTCCCACACACCAAACCATCTTCAATACAATCATTAGGTGTTATAACACAAGAGGGCTCAATTTGCCCTTTGTACTCATCATCCAACTCAGCTAACTCACTGGATGATGTCATGCATTTTTCATGTAGAGAAAGGAGGACAATGTTAGAGTCATGCATGGAACCGTCAAAAGAATCCAATTCTTCACAAGGTTTACCAATCACAATCTCCAAATCACCCACTAGGAGACTTGTGTAACCTTTACTTGTAACATCAATGAATTCCTTTTCCTTGCAGCGCAAAGTGTCTTCCTGTTGGAAAAACACTACGTTGGTTCCATCTTCCTCATTGAACCCACATAAGTGATTAGGAGTCCAATCCTCTACCTGTAAAGATGCAGGAACATCCAAGGAGTCATCCTTGAAATAAAATGTAGCATTGTGATCATCGGATGATTTGGAAACTCCACCATATCCGCTCACGGAGTCCATCACTAGGTGCTGATCTATGGGGTGCACCATACCAAAATGTGAACTCATTGCCTGCTGCTACATCTTCCCCATGACTGAAAATTATCCCTGCAAGCGAAGATTGCTTTTCAAGTGTGGCTGCAATAGATGATTGACTTCCTTTTTTGCTTTCCTCACTACTTGCCACTACCCCTTGACCATTGCAAAACTGTTGATCAAGCTCCTCGAAAATACCTGTAAGCTGCAACTTACATTAAGGCAATTCATCTTCCTTATCCAAATGTTTAGGTTTTGCAACCATCCTCTTAGATGCCTTTTTCATGTTAGGGTCCTTCATTACCATGTACAAATCCTGCATCAGCTCAAACAATAGATTTATTTATAGCCATCTTTTAACTTTTTTCTGAATTTTTATGATTCACCCAACATGATGGTAGGATAAATTGTGCTTTGATACCATTGTAATATGCAACCCTGTTTTGCCTTTGTCTTTATTTGTTTTGATGAATGTTTTGTGATATATTTGCAATGTTTGATACAACAATATAATGTAGCAAAATAGAAGATATTGCAATAATAATTTTCAACTCAAAAATTGAACATTACATAGGGAATACACAACGGAAAACTCCGGATTTTTATATCAGCTTAGATACTAGTATTTTCACAAAATATTGACAACCCAGTTCATAAAATATCCCCTATTATCTAAAACAATACCCAAAAGATTTGGGAGTTACAAATCATGAACTCAGAGTCAAGATTGCCTTGAAACCCTTTGAAAATGGATGTCAGTTGCAAGTAACACCTCCAATGGAAGAAAAGATGCCAACATAGTGCTCTCCCGCCTTATCTTGCCACGATAGAAGAGGTATTGTTGATGTTAATGGCAGTGTTAGTCATATTCTTCCAACGATCTCCTTTGCTTCATAATGATAAATTAAATCATAGCCTAGGGCTATTTAATTTATTGAGACATCGATTTATTGAAGAGGCACGATTTATTGTTGGGTTGCAATTTGTTTGCTAAAGTCGACATCATGATTAGTGAAGAGGCACGAATAATAAAGAGATATATTTGTTATCAAGGCTGACCTTGAAGTGGCGTGATTTCATGAAGGAGGCACGTTTCTTGATGAAGGCCGACTTGTCTTGAAAAGACATGACTCTTCCATTCATTGTGTATATATGCTCAATGGGACTTCATTGTTCATCATTCAGTTTTGTTCATTCGATATACTTCACCCATTTCATTCTTGGTTCGAATTCATCTCAAGGCAGATTGAGTTTATAGTCAAGTTCAATTCGGCATTGTTAGAGGCTGAGATTTCATCAACAAATTGTCTCATTGTGTTTTTGTGTTGCATCATACTTTGGTGCTTATATTTAGGCGTTCATATCAGCCTCTTGTAAGGAGATCATTGTCATTGAAATTCAATATATAAGTGATATATTGTTGCTGGGTTTTTTTCTCCCTCAAGAGGAGGGTTTTCCCAGGGTATCTGTTGTGTCTTTGTGTTGATTTTGAATTAATTTTCTGTGCATTACATCTGATCATAAAACTAAAATGGTATTAGAGTGGGTTTGAAGAAGATACTCTTTATTCATCAGATTTTTTATTACAGCGATACTCTTTATTCTCTTTCTCATTGTTGTCTATCTCTATCTCTTCGTCAAGATGGTAAACGGTCTTAAGATTCAGGATAGACTCGAGGGAGCATCAAATTTCACATCATTGAGTTTCAAAATTATGCTCACCTTGGAGGAAAATGAATTGGTTGAGTTTGTCGAGACCAAAGTCCCTGAGCCTACGGATGAGGAAGAGAAGGTTCAGTGGAAGAAGAAAGATATCAAGGCGAAAAAGATGTTAGTTGATTCCGTAAAGGATCATATTGTTCCTATTGTCTCCAAGTTGAAGACGGCAAGAGATATGTTTAAAACTTTGGAGGAGATGTACAAAATCAACAACACAAGCCGGGCACTTGCATTAAAGCAACAACTTCATCATGTTAAGATGGTGGAAGGAGAATCTGTCATCGCTTACTTCATGAAGATTTCCGAATTGAGAGATCAACTCTCTACCATTGGTCATATTGTTGATGTCAAGGATTTAACCATGTTGGCTCTTAATGGTCTTCCTTCATCTTGGGAGTCTTACATTCAAGGAATCAGCACGAGATCGAAACTTCCCAAGTTTGATTGTTTGAGGGCGAACTGTATTCAAGAGGAGTCTAGGTTGGCTGCGAGAGGTATTGGTCGAAGCTCTACTAATGAAGATATTTATGTTCTTGCCTCGAAGAAGAAAGGGAAAGGTGGAAAGAAAGGTTATTTCAAGAGGAATAGAGATAAGGAATTTGATGGTGCTCCCGCGTTTAAGAAGAAGTGGGACCTTTCCAAAGTCCAATGTTTTTGATGTGACAAGTTTGGTCACTATGCCAAGGATTGCCCAACTAGGCCTAATCAGCATGCTTCATTTGCGGATGTGGATGAAATCTCTCCTTAGAAGGATTCTAGGGAATTTCTATTCTAAGTCATGGGCCCGTGTTCAAGCCGTGAAGGTTGTGTACTGATCTGAGCGCAAGAACAGTGTATCTTACTGTGTCCAGTATTTGCATCCATCAAAATATTTAAAGAGATAAGTATTCTTTGTTTGTTGAGTTATATCATTTATTTAAATCTTGTAATTAGTAAAGAGAGATAGTGGTTTCTCTTGAATTGTGTTCACTAGCATAAGATCCTTTGAAGATCTCATTTATTGCAAGTTATTTCATGTTGGCTGTGAAAGATTTTTGAGTGTGACTCTGAAATAAAAAGAGAATTGCAATTTCGATGGTGATTAGTTGGTCATATCGATATCATTCTCTAATGCATAAACTGTGATAGAGCCTTGAACTCTTGGAGAGAGTTGGTTCTACATGCTAACTGCATAATGCATTTAAGAAATCTGTTCAGATTGTTTTTCTGTCGTGCTGAGTTTAGCACTCTTGAGAGGAGTAAAAGATGGAAGAAAGAGTTATATCAAAATTCAATAAAGATAAGTTCTTTATCTCTTCATTCTGTTCTTTTGATATATAGGTTGATTCACTTATTCATGTTTTAATATTGTTCATAAATTCTTATGTATTCATGCTATAACCTGAGATAGTAAATTTTGTATGATTCTAGCCTTGATATTTCTTTGGATAGTTATAAACGGGTAGTATTCTCTCTCTAAAATGCTTCCAGGATAGATCTAGGAGCAAAAAGGTGATGAGAGATTGTTTAGTGATGAAAAGCTTGAGGCATCTTGTGAGGAAATCATGCCGACCAAAGAAATGATCAAGCGTGAAGTCACGACTTGCAGCCATGGGACTGAGTTGGTGGCTAGAGGGAGTTCACTTCTAGAAGTCTTCTTTGCAATCTCTGAGGCAGGGATCAAGAGGGAGTTCTGTGACTCACTGAGAAGAAGTGAAGGTTGTAGTGTTGCAAGGCCAAGTATTAAATCCTTCAGTTGCTGAGATTAGAATTGCACAAGACAGTCATCTAGATTTGATATTGGTAGCTCCGCAAACCTATTCAAAATAGAGTAATCTGCAATGAGGTCAAGGAGGTCAACCCCGAACTCTCTTCAGTACCATAGGTGTGCACTGGAAAACATTTATCTAAGGCAAGCGTTGCAGGCAATCTTGGACGATGAGGTCTGAAGGTTGATGCATGTGCTTAAAGATTCAGAGGGAGCCTACTGAACCTGAAGAAGATGGTAATCTAGTTGATCTTGGTTCTTTATGTTGATTTATTTCTTACTGAAGAAGATATTCTCATTATCAATGCAAGGAGGAGTTAGTTTTTGAATTTGAAATGAAGGATCTTGGTTACATTACTTCCTTGGTTTAGAAGTATGGCAGAGGCCTATTGTGATCTTTTGGACATTCTTGAAGAGATTTGGTATGATGGATTGCAAATCCATGTGTACACCTATGGAGACCAACTTGCATAAGTTGAAAGAGGTTGCAGCTAGTTTAGATCTGGTGGATCCCACGATGTACAGGCAGTTGATTGGATCGTTGATGTATCTAGTCTATACTAGACCAAATATTTGCTATGTAGTGAGTGCACTTGGTCAGTTCATGTGTGAACCAAGGCAAATACATCTAGTTGCAGCAAAGCATATCCTGAGATACTTGCGTGGCACAGTTGGGTATGGCTTGAGATATTCTTCTGGTGTGGACTTGAAGCTGTATGGTTATACAGATTCTGATTGGGTAGGTTGTGTTGCTGATCGGAAGAATACCTCTGGATGTTGTTTCAGTTTGGGGTCTGCGATGATCTCCTAGTGTAGTAGGAAGCAGTCTTCAATGGCATTGAGCACCGCAGAGGCAGAGTATATTGCAGCTTGTGTGGCAGCTCGAGAAGCAGTGTGGCTTCAGAAGCTCCTTGCCGGATTGTTTGGACAATCATTGGAGCCGACTGTCATCCATTGTGATAATCAAAGCTTTGAGAAGCTTTCTGTCATTCCAGTGTTTCATGACAAAACTAAGCATGTTGAGATCAAATACCACTATATTAGAGATATGGTATTGAGGAAAACAATTCAGTTGAGGTATATCAGCATTGATGAGCAGACGACAAACATTCTCACCAAGCCTCTCGCCAGGATAAAGTTTGTGTACTTTCAAGACAAGCTTGGTATGGTGGAGAATCAAGCCCTAGCTGAGAAGGAGTCTTAATATCGGTGATCCTCTTTAATGCATTTCTCTTTGAGAGAGATTTGAGGTGCAAGCCCTTGTTAATGCATTTATCTTTGAGAGAGATTTGAGGTGCAAGCCCTTGTTAATGCATTTATCTTTGAGAGAGATTTGAGGTGCAAGCCCTTGTTAATGCATTTCTCTTTGAGATTTGAGGTGAAAGCCCTTGTTTCCACCCTCTGGGAGAGCCATGGTGGATGTCATGTGTGTGACTCCATGACAACATCACGTGAGAGAGTCCGTGATGATTTTCTTGTACTTGTGTTTCACCCTCTGGGAGAGCCATGGTGAACGTCACGATGAGGTGACAACATCACGTTGAGTGATGAGCACTTGTACATACCATCTATGGGTGCAACCATGATGGTTGATATCACGATGAGGTGATATCTTTCTTTTCCAATATGGGTGTAGCCATTGTGGTGGACATCACGATGAGGTGATATGTCTTGTACAGCTGGAAGTATTCTCCCTAGCTGAGAGGGAGTGTTGATGTTAATGGTAGCGTCAGTCATATTCTTCCAACGATCTCCTTTGCTTCATAATGATAAATTAAATCATAGCCTAGGGCTATTTAATTTATTGAGACATCGATTTATTGAAGAGGCACGATTTATTGTTGGGTTGCAATTTGTTTGTTAAAGCCGACATCATGATTAGTGAAGAGGCACGAATAATAAAGAGATATATTTGTTATCAAGGCCGACCTTGAAGTAGTGCGATTTCATGAAGGAGGCACATTTCTTGATGAAGGCCAACTTGTCTTGAAAAGATATGACTCTTCCATTCATTGTGTATATATGCTCGATGGGACTTCATCATTCAGTTTTGTTCATTCGATATACTTCACCCATTTTATTCTTGGTGCGAATTCATCTCAAGGCAGATCGAGTTTATAGTCAAGTTCAATTCGGCATTGTTAGAGGCTGAGATTTCATCAGCAAATTGTCTCATTGTGTTTCTGTGTTGCATCATACTTTGGTGCTTATATTTAGGCCTTCATATCGGCCTCTTGTAAGGAGATCATTGTTGTTGAAATTCAATATATAAGTGATATTGTTGCTGGGTTTTTTCTCCCTCAAGAGGAGGGTTTTCCCAGGGTATCTGCTGTGTCTTTGTGTTGATTTTGAATTAATTTTCTGTGCATTACATCTGATCATAAAACTAGCAGGTATTTGTAGCAATTGTAGTCTAAATCTCCACGTCAACTCAACTATAGGAAACCCTTCAATTCCAATATTTGCAATATTAACAATCTCCAAATCCCACATGTAGATCAGCAAGGATTGACTTATACATCAGCAAGTAAATCCTCCCAATTCAATCAATATATCTTCCAATTTCTTGTTGATTCCTTCAAACCTTGAGTATTAAATCTCTCCTGTAATTCGGTGAAGCACAAGCACAACCTCTGAATGAAGTTGTTTGTAAGCTGGCTTGGGAGATCTTTCACTCTTGCACCGACCTGTTCTTCTTGAGGGATTTCGTCCTCAAAAAGCTAAGTGTTTTCAGACTCTCCAGTCTCCTGGAAAAACCCTTATCAAAAATAATCTTCTTCAACATGAATGAATCAATATGCAAATGAGCTCCAAATGCATTTTTATAATTCCCAAACTCCACGCCCTAATTTGCATTTGAATTACATTTCATTTCATTTACTTTTCCCGCCTTATATCTCCCTTTTATATTTTATTTAATTGGGCACAATACTTTATAAAATAAAGTATTATTTTAAATCATTTAAATCCCTTTTTAATGTCTTTTTTATAAATATTAATAACACAAAGTTAATTAATTTAAACTAACTTTATATTAACATTATTAAAATTAAATGCATAGGACCATAATCAAACCAAGATTAATCTAGAACAATAATCTGCCATCATGCCCAATATAGTAACTCCACCACTTGACCATACCAGTGAGTTACTATAAATAGTAAGTATGAGCAACTCATCCAAGTGACTTACTAAAAATAGTGTGGGTCAAAGTGTCCTGAATGGCCTTTGGAAGGCACACCACAAATAAACTTGGACACTGAACTAAAGAGTATTGAAATAAGCACCAAAAGGCTTGTTGAAGAGCCATAGATCACCCTCAAAGGGCCTCCCAAACACCATGTTAGCCTACGTGGACCAAGTGATAAGCTAACCACTGCATCTGTCAACTATCTAGGAAAAGGGGACATTACAAACACTATGGTGTAAGAAGGTCATATGGGGCTATTTAGTTTGCCTGGTGAAAATAGAGTGTGAGGAAATGCAAGAAGGGGCTCCATATGTTCATAGCTCATTGTTTACATTTCAAAAAGTAGCAGCTATTTTAGACATTGCCTGTCAATCCTAAGGGTTCAATGATGTTGTGAAGCTCTAGAATCCTTTCAATGATAGTCAAATTATAAGTTCATTCCTAGTTTCTATTCTCTATGGGGCCCATTCTCCACAAGCATATTTATTCCTAATCATCACCTGTAGTGACATATCTAAAGGGTTTGTATTACTAACATGTTTCTGTGACAGGTACAAGGAAGGCTTAAATTAATAATATGCATCTTGTGCAAGCCGACCCCCAAGTTTTTTGAATAATGATTTCTCAGCAAATGTTTAGGTTGTGGCTCGTGTCATATCTTCAAGACATGCATTGATATGTCAAAGGCATTAATAATCCAAACCATCTACACGGTCATTTGCTCAAATGAATGGCAAGCTTCATTAAAAGGGGCTTTTGTTCGGCATTTGTGTCATAATCCCTAGAGTCTTCTGTTTGTATTCTTCAAGCTTTGTTCATCACAAACCTTGGTGGCATTGTGTGTTTGAACTTCCTGTTGTAGAGTAAAGGTTGTGAAGAACAAAAATGAAGTACCGCTCGTGGAATTTTAGAGTGCTGTTGAAGGTTCAGAAATGGGAGTGCCCCTTCACTGGTTACCTGTTGCGTGCGAGCCCGAAAGTGGTATTCAATGTTCAGTGTCCAAGCGTTGAGGAATGCATTCACAAAATTTTAGGTGTGGAAGTGACTAGCCCATAGGCGAGAAGGATTCTCTTTCCGTCCCAAGTATTGTCAATCTTTTTGTCTAATATTTTGGACCTTTTACAATCCTCTGTAGCAGTAGAGCACATAGCTAATAAAATAGTGAAGGAGCATTTCTTGGCTGAGAATGCATTGATCAAAAGCATTCAAAATTATGACCTGTTTAAAGGGAAGTGCTTTATCGAGGGAATTTTCCCTAGAAAGTACTTGAAGCAAAGGAGGTCTATTGTTATTATTTGTGATGCCATGAAGCTGGCAATTGAGCGGATATGTGACAGGACCCTGCTTAGAGCTCTGCAACAGAATGCAAATGACATTTGTATTGAGATGGATGCAAAGTTTAAGGAGAAGTACTTTGCAATAAATTTTTTGATAAACCATGCCACCCATCATAATATCAATGCAGTGCCTGTTCCTATCTTTCCGCATGTGATTCATGTGGACTCTCCACTCTTAGAGCATTAGGGTGAGAATTCAGTTGGCCTCTCAAGAGTGGAGGAGTGATTTGCTGCAATGATAGTCTGTAACGGCCTGAAATGCTAGTTGGGATCTTAAGTATAATTGTATATACATGCTTCTTGGCTGTTTTCTCAGGGTTTATTGCCATGATAGGTAGCTCTTTATAAAATCCAGTTGCAGATATATGTATTTTCTATCATATCAAAATGCTCGTATATGTAACCTCTATCAGCAATATGATCTGCTGAAGCAATTGTTACAGTTTTTGAGAATTTTGTAACATTTTGTAATCTTATTTCTTAATTAATATAATTACAGGCCTTGTGCCTTTTGCCTAAAAAATAAAAAATATTGGGTCATGTGTATAGAGATACATGTAGGTTCTTGACCATTCCACTTAACATTTACTGGAGTGCCATCTAATTGCACAACTCCCTTAGTGTCAAGTTCATATGATAGACTTAGAGCATCTACAACCTTTCTAGGCATGATGGAGGTGTTTGAATCAGAGTCCACCATACAACTATAAACTAGCTTGTCATGATAGACCAACATGAAATAGAATGGCTTCGGTTTGATTTTACTTACCTCACTTCTTGCAACTTGTAGGTGGGTTTGAATTGCTTCTAATGTGTTGGTGACTTGTTACTTATGTTTACTTGATGCCTTTTTCTTTTTGAGTGCTTCCTCCAGCATCTTCATCTACTCCAAGATTTAGATCACTTCCCATTGTGGCACACTGAGTGTGGATTTCTTGAGCTGGTCGCAATGTTGAAGGAATTTTCTAATTGTGTCGGTTGTACCACATTGGGTACCCAATGCACTTTTGGTCTTTCCGTTGTAGGATACACCACTCTATTTTGTCTTGGGTATGCCTCTAATGGTCTAGTAATTCCAAGATCATTAAGCTTTGCACCAATTGGAGCCACTAGCCTAGAAGTAGAGGCCGTAGGCACACTGAAAAATGGAGCTTCTTCATTTATTTGCATAGTTGGTACCAATTGCTTCACTTGCATTTGACCCTCTATAGCCTTCTTTTCAGCTCTCGTTAGATAGTCAAATAACACTTATTGCTTCTCTATAGTTGCAACAAGATCACTTGTAGCATAAGCCTCACAATCCTCCTAGGTCACCAAATTTTGTTTTGGTATTGATGACTTTGGATAAGTTTCGTTCATAGGCAATTGGATAGTTTGGTTGGCATTTTGATTCTTATTGGAATTGAAGACAACTTGGGACTAATAGTTGTTAGGACGGGAGAATGAGGGGCAAAACAGGGATGACACCGTGCAATAGCCTCTTTAGCATAGTTGTTTTGAGTTACTATTGCTCTTTGTTGGGATTATAAGGAATTTGTTGCAATAGTTGTTCCACAAGAACTATTTGGTTTTGAAGTTGGCTGGTTGTCTTGTTTGGTGGAAGTGCAAGCCTTTGCTTATAAATTTTGCCATTTTGGAAGGGTCTATATCCTTGGCTAGCTTGGTGATTATATGGCTGCATTGGAGGGTGCTGGTTGTTAGGATATAACAGTCTTTGCACATTATGTTGTTGCCTCTTGAGAGTTGTAACCTCGTTAGGCAAACTTCTAAATAGGTTTCTCATTTCATCAAGTTCATTAAGAGGTTGATGGTTTGGCAAAGTGATATTCTAGCATTAGTCTTGTTGGAATAAGGTTCATAGGTAGGATGTTTATAGGCTGTTTTGTAGGTGTGAGCTAATGTCTAGGTTGGATATTGGGAAACAATGGCATGGGAGGGTGTGATGCCAAGTTTACAATTTGGATCAGGTTGTTCTTGATAACAGTATCAACATCCTATGCATCCAAGATGGAGTTTCGCCCTTTGGATTTGATCATGGCAGATTCATAATCTAGTGCTTTCAAATAACAAATGTATGCCATACTTGGTGAGGACGAAAATCTATAGGGATCTGCTGCCACGTCTTTTGAAACTCACTATTTAAATCATTTGACATCTCCATTGGGGCCCTCTTTATGGTGGTGGGTTGTTTTAGTTGTGATGTAGCATCCCCTTTCACTTTGAATTTGTTGGTTAATGTTTGGCCTAACTAGTCCCAGTTAGCTATGCACAAAGGGGTCAATGATTAGAACTAGTTAAGTGCTTTTCCTTTGAATGAAGTGGCTAGCAATCTAAGTGTGTCTTCTCCAATGTTGTGCACTGTGCAATGATTCACAATGTCATGCAAGTGCTTAGTAGGAGGGGTTAGATCCTTAGTTGTGAAATATGAGAGAAAATGCAAGGCAACATCTGGAATGGCTCCCCATACAGTAAGTGGTATAGGTGGTATCAATGGATCTCTAGTGTTCTATGCAAGAAAGAATCTTTGTGTTTGCCAAGTTGCCACAACAAGATTTACTTGATGGGCTTGAGATTGTTGTTGCGGTATAGTGCATGGTCTTCTTCTTACAATAAGCATAGGAGGAAGCACTAGGATATGTGGGTTGGATTTTGTTGTAGATCTTGTGGTGGTTCCAACTTCTAGGGGTCATAGGTGTTCTAGTTTGGTTTAGATAAAGTTGTTAGGTGATAACAAAATTAGTGGCCAAGAATTCGCCTAGACTTGGCCAATGGTGGGTTTGGGATTAAGCATGAGGGTTAAAGCCTTGGATTCATTGAAGTCTTACTGGGTGCCACGTAGGACCAACAACATGGAAAACCTTGCAAGGGTGGGACAATGCTTGTAAGTCAATCTTTGGGATTAGAAGTTTTTCTCCTTATCTATCCTAAGCTTAGCCTAGAGTTGTGTGGGGGTGAAAAGGATAGAATTTTTAGAAAGCAAAAAACACAAATAAAGACTCATGCTAGATAAATATGTTCTCATAATCGGAATAGAGCTTTGTAACTCACGGTACACTAATCAACAAAAGGAAAATGCACAAGGCACATGCAATCAACTAATAGGCATAGGCAAGAATCAAAATATTTGGAATAACAACTTAATATTAATGCTCATAAGATCAATATATACAATTCATCAACTTTGGAAACATGCATAGAGGCTCCCTTGTACAATTATGAGGTTGTTAAAATTAGGATCAAGTATTACGCTCAAAAGCTCAATTGCATGTCACCTAAGTTGAGACTTAGCTTACACATTAGGCTCAAAAGCTCAACTTTAGAAAACTACATCTAAACTATTATGAGGCATGTAGGCCACTATTTATAGCCAAAATTCCCAAACCACAATGAAGTTTTCTCCCCCCCCAAAAAAGGAATTTTGAAATAAAAAATTGGCTGAGAAGAGAGTGACAACTTTGCAATTTGACACCTTAAATTCTCTTGCTGGTGGTTGGAGTCTATTGTGTAGGCCAAGAGTACATGATTAATGAAGTCTATCATGCAATACTACACTTTGTGCATGTAAATTCCTCCATTGTGCATCATATAGGACAAAAGTTAGCTAGTCTTCAATGTTGGATTGGTATTTGTGAAGAAATTTGAGTTTGAGACATGACAAATCCTCGCCCAAACTGCTTTGGAGTTGTAGGATAGCTTGTGGATGCCATAGAGAAGCCATAGATGTAAAAATTATATTGCCATGGAGCATCATTGAGAAAATCTACAATTGATAGCCATGCATCCCATTAGCTGTTGGATGAACCTGTGGTGGTAGATTGAATAATGCATGCTATCTCAAGTAGAGATTATCACTCTGATTTTCAGGAACTCCTAGAAGTGGGCCATGTGGTGTTAGTTATAATTCAGTGGCCGAGAATTCACCCCGACTTGCCAACTGGTTTAGGTCTAAGCATAATGGCTAAAGCCTTGGATTGATTTGAGTCCCATTAGGCATTCCAAAAGCTGTTGATAGGTCTAATGGTCTTGTTCAAGACCAATGTGCCACATAGGACCAACAACGTGTAAAGCCTTACAAGCGTGGACAATTCCTTTAAGTTAGTTTTCAAGATTAAAAGGCCAACTCCTTATCTATCCTAAGCCAAGCCTAAAGTTATGTGGGGGTTAAAACTGAAAGAGTTTGTAGAAAGAAAAAAACACAAATAAAGGCTCATCCTTGATAGACACATTCTCATAATTAGAATAGAGCTTTGCATCTCACAATACAATAATCAACCAAAGGAAAATGCATAAGGCACATATAGTCAACTCATAAGCATAGACAAGAATAAGAATTTTTGGAATATCAACATATATTAATGCTCATAAGATCAGTTGACTAGTACATACAATACACCAACTTTGGAACATACATAGAGGCTCCCTTGTATAATTCTAAGAAGGTCAAGACTAGGATCAAGGATCACGCTCAAAAGCTCAGCTGGACATCACCTAATGGGAAACTTAGCTTACATATCAGACTCAAAAGCTTAGTTGTAGAAAATTCCATCTAAACTAATCTAAGGCATGTGGGGCACTATTTATAGCTAAAATTCCCAACCCACAATGAAGTTCCCCCCCAAAACAAGAACTTTGAAATTATAGATCAGTTAAGAAGAGAGTGACAACTTTTAAATTCAGCACCTTGAATTCTCTTGTTGGTGATTGGAGTCTATTGCATAGGCCAAGGGTACATGATTAATGAAGCCTGATGCACAATACTACACTTTGTAGCTTTTGGTAGGTAAATTCTTTTATTGTGCATCACATAGGACATAAGTTAGCATCATTGAGAAGATCTACAATGGAATGGTCATGCATCCCACAGGTCATTGGATGAACTTGTGATGGCAGATTGAACAACACATGCTATCCCGAGTAGAGATTATCACTTTGATATTTAGGAACTTCCAAGGGTGCACCATGTGGTGTTAGTTATAACATAACTAATCAACCAAAACTGTTGGTATGTGTGGGGCCCACTCGTGTACATCATATTTTGGTGCCAATCAAGAGGAATTCAATGACTGACATGTACTAATGGTCGGGCTTCATGATTGAGTCTTGATTTGTAATAATTGAAAGCCTTTCAAGCTTTTAGAGCCTCATCTTACTTAGCACATCCAATGGCATGCACGTGTTGGCACTTAAAACATTTGCTAGGCTGCACCAAACACAACAAAAATTCAAAATTTGGAACCATCGATGATCTACTAGTGCCATAGGGCATTGTTCCTTGATCATGAATAAGGCATATTGAATTTGCCACTTATAGTGAAGGATTCACTACATTTACATTACATAGGGTCCTGCAACATATCATTTGTGATAAGGATGATACATTGAAGAGCCATTTTTGGGAGTAATTCTTCCATTCCATAGGGGTTACATTCATCATGAGTACATCTTGTCATCCTCAAATAGATGGGCAAACAAAGGTATTGAACAAATGTTTGAAAGGTGATTGTAGGATGTACGTGAGGGACAAACACAAGAAATGAGTATAATGGTTGTACTTGGTAGAGTATTGGTACAATATGAGCTACCACTTATGGATAAAGATGACTCCTTTTAAAGCACTTCATGGTTATGATTCCCCGTTGCCATTGGATTGGGTAGTTCATTGAGGAAAGGTGCTTGCAATTGTAGAGATTTTAGAGAAAATACAAAATGTCCTTACATTGTTAAAGAACAATTTAGTGATAAGTGCAAATAGGATGAATCAAAAAGAGGGCCACAAAAGGATAGAGCACAAGTTTTAAGTAGGTGACACGGTCTTTGTTCATTTCCAACCATATGAGCAACCCACGGGTAAAAGAAAAGTTGTAGACTAGGTAGTATGACCCATACAAGATTTATGCAAACATAGTTGAAATAGCCAATGCATTTTGATTTGACATTCCAAACAAGGGACAAATCCATGATGTGTTCCATGTTTCTTGTTTGAAGATGGGTTGGAACATTGCCCCATAGATAGAGATTCCCATCATGGATGAAAAAGGGAAGTTTGTGCTAGAACTAGAGCATATCATTAGGTGAGAGGTGAAGTTGCTTTGAAATTGAGCAGTTCAAATGTAGAAGGTGAAGTGAAAGGTCTTCTTGTAGAAATTGCAATTGTGGAGAACATGGATTTTATGGGGAAGCACCTTGGGTTGCCATTCATTAGGAAATTATAGGGTGAAGGAGCACAAGAAGAAGAAGAGAGATCAGGAAAAGAGAGCAAGACATGGAGGTTCTATGTGCAAGCATCCAAAGGTGGCCCAATATTGGTAAACATGTCAAGAAAATGTGAGGGGGCTAAGGAGAAATAATTACCATTCTCATGTATGGGTTTTGTTAAGTTGTATTGTTTGGTGTGTTTGTTGGGGTTATATTTTGTCTCTTGATAGTTCTGGGTTCCATCCATAAATCTACACCAATCATGTAAAATTTTAACTCCTGTTTTGTTATTTCTTAGTTTTTTGGTTTTTTCTAGTTTTTGCCTTTTACTAGTTTGCTTCTTTTACTAGCTTTGTGGAGAAAGTGCTTAAAGGGGGAGGGCATGTTGTGTACCTAAGTACAACCTATTATTATACTTATATTTTTAGCATGTAGTTCTAGACTTCTAGTCCTTAGTTATTAGTCAAGTAACATATTGTCTACCCAGAATTAATGAGTTAAGTCATGAGTTAGATATGGGTTAGTCAGGGTTTACTTTCCCATTGAGTATATACTATATAGTAAAAGGGAATGCTCTAGAAGATATATCTCCCATCTTTTATCGATCCATTTCTGTTAATGCAATTCAAGGAGCCATGATTGTGTTAGAGCTGGTGTTACAGTCGGATCTGTAGGTACAATGCATCTTAGGTGAGCAGGTGCTTCCTATCTTTTGCATACTTCGTTCATTGTTTAATATTTTTAAGATTCCTTTATCATGATTTATTTAGAAACGCAACAAATTTAGAGAAGTGGAAGGTTTTGTCTAGTTGGGGACCTCTCTTCTCTCATCTATAGTTGGAGTATTCTTTGGGTTGGTAGGACTGCATTTATTTTGGGTGTGGTTGCTGTGGTAGCACGCATTGGGGGTGATGATTTGTGGTGGCAGCTCAAAAGATCTACATGGTAGTTGAACTTGAGGTTCAAACTCAATTATACTTAAAGAATTGTTGCAAGCATTTGATCCCTAGCATCATAGTAGCATTCCGTGGACATGATATTAACACGGTGTGGCACAAATGTAAATGAAATTTGAATTCTCAGGTTTCATATGGGAAAAATACAGCAAAAGCTTGGGAGCTGAAAAATGAAGTTCCAGTTATAACAAATAGAGAGAAAACTAATTTTTGCTATTTCGTGTCAAATATAGTGTGTAGATAAAAATTAGACATAATACCTCATAAAAATGCTAATCATAACAAATTGTGTAGGATTAAATATACAATTTTACTTACCCAAGAGGGTTTATATAAAAATGTTAAATAAAAATGTTTTGTCTACACACACAGAGATATCCTCGAAACTCTTTGGAACAATGAAGAAAACCCTCATCATGGTTTAACTTTTAGCTTCTACAATGAATTTATGCAAAATAAAACTTAATGAAATATTCAAGGTTACACGGGGACACGTCCCCTGCCCCAAAACCCCCTGTCCTCGTCCCCTGCCGTCCCAGGGACGGGGGGACGTAAAGGGGACGTCTTGCTGCCGTCCTTGAAAATGCAAAAACCTTTGAAAACGCCAGGAAATGTTTCCTACACATTGGGAACGGTTCCCTGTCCACGGTACGGATTGGGGACGTCTAGCCGTCCCCAATCCGTACCGGGGAGGGCTAGCCGTCCCCCACAGGCTGCAAGTCAAAAAACATTAAAAAACGAGTTAAAAATGAATTTTTAAAGGTTTGTTTCCTGTGTGCGGGGCCCACCAAATGTTAATTTTTTATTTGTTGGGGCTAAAGTCTGGAAACAACAAAATATTAATGTTTTTATTGAATCGGGCTCTTTTACTTTTCTCATGGCGGACATTTCATCGGGCATTTCATTCACAACGATGGAGCTTTGAGCACGAGAGTCTGAGGGAGGCGGCAACCATTTGAAAGACTGAAATCTGGCGCCTTTCATCCACGTGACCTTCCAGCCATGCGACCATCTCATCCACGAGACTGATTGGAGAAATCTGGTGATGACGACTGGAGAAATCTGGCGATGACGACTGGAGAAATCAGAAATTTGGCGATGGCTAGGGCAAAGTTTTGAGAATATTTTTTTTTGGATACTCATACTGGGAGAGGCACTCATCTCCAGCGACACTTGCAGTTGCAATATAGTTAGTTTGAGCTTAAAAAATAATTATTTTGTTTTGTTTTTCAATTTTCAATTTTTAAATTTTTAATCTCTTTTTAATTTTTTTTTTTAAATGAAATTATTAAAGTTTTAAACCCTTATTCTATTCTGAATTTTTGAGCATAAAATTAAAAAAGCCCTATGGCTATTTTTTAATTTTATGCTCCGAATAATAGAGAATGCAATTTAAAAAAAAAGAAATTATTAAACCCTTGCATTCTTTGTTATTTGAGCATAAAATTAAAAAGTAGCCATAGGGCTTTTAAATATTATGCTTAGAATAACAGAGAATGCAAGGGTTTAAACTTTTAAAGTTTTAAACTTTAATAATTTATTATTTTAATATTTAGTTTTACAAATTTTCAGGCTTTCAACAAAAAAAGCATCCAAAATGAGCAGCAACAACAATAGTGGCAGAGACCATGAGACTAAGAGTAGTGACAGTGAAAATGAAGCTACAGGAATGCCAGTAAACCCTTCTTCTACCTCTGAAATTCCAACCCATGCTTCTTCAGACCATTTTGCATGCCCTATACCCACTCTTCAAAGGTTTGCAAAAGGCCCTTTCAACAAGAAGAAACCATTGCGTCAGTTTGCCACAGATGTGACCACCAACAAGAAGAAAAATTCAGGGGGCAGCAGGAAATGGTTGTCATGTTTGTAAAACTAATTACCATGGGAGCTATACTAGGATTGGAGGCCATCTAGTGGGTGACTGTGGAAAGGGTGTTAGAGTTTGTGGGCCAATAACATTGGAGCAGCAACTTCTATTTGCAAAGTTGGCTGGAGTAAGTGAGGACCAAATGATTACCATTCAAAATAAAAAACGGTCATTAGCTGATTTGCAAGCCTCTTCCAATGTATTAGTTGGAGAGAGTTGTGATAGAGGGAAGAGGAAAGCAAGTGAGAAAGCTTCAGTCATGGGGTTAATGAATGTGCAAAAATGTGAGCAAGTTGATGATGCAGTGGCCAAATTCTTTTATGCACATGCTCTTCCATTTCATTTGGCAAGGTCACCTTATTTCAAAACAATGGTGAGAGAAATATTGGCAGTTGGATCCTCTTATGCCCCCCCTAGAGAACATAGATTGCGTACCTCCCTCCTTGACAAACAATATTCAAAAGCTACCATGATGATGGAGGAGATGAGGCAAACATGGATTAGGACTGGCTGTTCTATTGTCATGGATGGGTGGAGTGATATTCGGCATAGGCCACTCATTAATGTTATTGTTACATGCCCTGCTGGTTCATACTTTCTTTGAGCTATTGATTGTTCTGGGAAGCTTAAGGATGCTGATTTTCAGTTTGGCATTTTGAGGGAGGCCATAGAGGAGGTTGGGCCTTCTAATGTTGTGCAGGTTGTGACAGATTCAGTTCGTGTTTGTAAGCTAGCTGGTTTGATGGTTAAGAGTGCTTACAAACATATTTTCTAGACTCCATGTTGCGTACATGCTTTGAATAATGCTTTGAAAGACATTGGCAAAATAGATTGGGTGAAGGCAACAGTTGCAGAGGCTAGAAACATACAAATGTTTGTATGTAACCATCAAACTTCACTTGCACTATTCCGATCTTATTCGAAGAAAGAATTCCTCAAACCAGTTGAGACTAGATATGCTAGCTACTATATTTTGTTGGAGAGGATGTTGGAGGTCCAAGATGCTCTACAAGCCATGGTTGTTTGTGCAGAATGGAAAAGGTGGACTCTATCGAAGACAAGTGAAGGCAAGGAAGTGAGAGATAGAGTACTTAATGAAACTTGATGGGCCAATATCAAGTAAGAAATCTGAAAATTTAAATTGTTTTTGAATTTGTTACACTTACACTTTGTTTTACTTTAGTCTTTGTATTTTAAAAGTTCTAATTTTTAATTTGATTTTTTGTAGGTATATTTGCTCTTTCATATCACCAACTGTTGCGGTAATCCGGTATGCAGATACAGACTCTCCTAGCTTGGGAGAGATATATGAGACTTTTGATAGCATGCTTGACCAAATGAAGCAAGCTATTCGTAAAAAGGATCCTGAGATGAGTTTTTATGAGGACCATATTAGGCCTATTGTGACAGAGGTGGAACACAATGAATACCCCTCTTCATATGCTTGCCTATGCTCTTAATCCGAAGTGGTATGTACCTGGACCTGGCCGAATGCTTCCTTCTGAGGATGACGAGGTGATAGAGGGGCTTACAACAGCCCTTCGTAAAATGTATGCCAACGAGCAGGCAACCATTCTTAGAGAGCAGTGGCTTATGTTTTCTAATCTTCAGGGTCCTACATTCAACAAACCAGAGGCTAGGACGGATAGGGCCACCATAGCACAAACAACCCCATTGGATGGTGGAAATTCCATGGGAAGGACACACCGGATTTGAAACAACTTGCCATTTGTTTGCTCTCATAGATTGCTAGTTCCTCTGCTGCAGAGAGGAATTGGTCCACCTATGGCTTCATCCACTCCATTAAGAGAAACAGGCTTACTTCAAAACGAGCTGAGAAATTAGTTGCAGTTCATAGTGCCTTGAGACTTCAGGACCAACAGACTACTAAGTATCGACAGACTCTAACAACACGATGGGATGTTGATCCTGAGGATGTTAGGCAAATTGATGAGGAGGAGATGCAACCAGGATTGGTCGGGCTACCATTGGATGATCCACTCTTGCCAGAGGATGATAGTGACTCAGATAGTTCTGAGTCTTTGGATATTCAGAGCCCGAATGAGGCTTAATTTCATAGACTATTGTATTTAATATTTTGATTTTCATGTTTGAACTTTGAGACTTTTGGATACATGTTTGAGACATTTGGATATTGATAGACCATGGTTTTATTGATGTTTGATACTGCTGTGATAAATTTTATAATGCTTTAATGACATTTCTTATGCTGTTATAGCACTATTTGCGCGATTTACTTACATATTGATATTGTTGTTATCAATTATTAATTTATTGACATATCTATCTCTCTTTCCCTCTCTCTCTCTCTCTAATATATTAATAAATTTTGAAAAAATCATATATATATATATGTATTTTGTATGTCACCGTCCCCTAAAAATTGCCCCTTAGGAAATTTCCCGGAAATGCATCCCCTGCCGTTCCCCTGTCCCCATCCCCGACAGGCCGTGGAACATAGGAAATATTAAAATACCCTAGTGCTAAATAAGAATGTTTAGTCTACCCATGCTTTGTATTTTTTGGCCTCAAGTGTAAAAATTATCCAAAAAAAGATGGGCATGCATTAAAAAAAATCAAAACCACTTTTTAAGAACCTTGAGAAACAGCATGACATGTTGTGGGTTGTGATTACTCAGGAGTTTTTGGAGTGTTATGTGACTATGCTGAGCATCACCAGTTCAAGATCAGAAATCTGTCAAGGCACTCTACAATTATGCTCCACTTATTTGATTACTTGGGATCTACAAGAAACCATGTTATCAACAATATGAGGTCATTTTGGAGAGCCTACAGATTTTTCAAGCTACTAAGGAAAATTCAAAGACAACATAGGATGAGATGAATATCCAAGCATATCAAAACCACTTTGAGAGAGGATTTAAGCCGGGAGATTAATTTGTCCTTAAGATTCATCCCTAGTAAAAAACTTCTCTTAAGAAAAGGGCTTTTGAAATTTTTTCTCCAAAACATCATGGACCCTTAATGATTCTTTCAAAGACCAGGACACTAGCCTGCAGAATCCAGCTACCTCCATTTGTGAAAATCCACAATACAATTCATGCTTCCCAGCTGAAGAGGGTCATTGGATAACAATTACAGCCTTATCTAATTCTAGACACATTGAATGATGAGGGAAAATTGACATTAGTTCTTGACTGGATCCTTGTAACCCAAGATAATGACTTGTGAAACAAAGTCTAGACCTAGTACCTAACTCAGTGGAAAGGTACACCTATCAAGGATGCCTCATGGGAGAAGCATGACATGTTCTAGCCCCTAGCATTACGATGCATGATTGAGGACCACTTAAATTCAGAGGAGGGCAGACTTGTAACGAACTAACAACCTCAGGAGTAGGAGATACAAAATTTCTAAAATTGAATAAGACAGCAATTACTGCATAGAGAAATGTGGTTAAGAGTAGTTTGAGTGGTCAAAGACAGTCGTTTGCTGCAGCTAGGATAAGGGTAACCACATTATGCATAATGTTTTACCTGACAAATCAAGTCAAAATCAGCTGACATTTCTAGTCAGCATTCAATTCCTAAATTAAATGGTCAGTTAGTGTTTAAGCAAAAGTTTAGCTAGGACTCCATGCATGAAGTTAAGTCATTGGATTGAGGGTGATTGATTAGTCAAAAAGATAACTACCACTGAGCTTCCTCTTCTCTCCCAGTATCCTCTTGTGCTATAAGAGAGCTGATGATAATCATTTCAAATAATGCATTTTTTAATGAATAAAGATTTCCTTAACTTGTTTTGGAGAAATTGGTGGATTCTCTACGTGAGAGTGATTCACTGAAGAGCTTGGCTGGTCTATGATATGTACTAAAACAACTTTTTATGTTTTGATGGTTGTGTCTTACTCTGTTACTTGAGTTATTTTATTGCTGAAAACCACTTTGCTGAAGCTGAATTGAGCAACACTATTGTGTCTTATTCTTCTACATAAGAGTCAGCCATGCTATTGTGTGTTATCATGATTTTTGGGCTAATCATCTACAGGATCATGCTGTTTTGTTTTTCCATGCATTTTATTTCTGAATTTGACATTTGTAGAGCTGTAGAATCTTACCTGCAAGTGTTTATTTGCAATAATTTTAATTTTAGTCTTGCTCAAAAAATGTTTTTCTGAAGTGAATTTTTGTGAGTCTGATCCTAGAACAAGAATGTTATTTCAAGGTTTCTAAGAATTTAAGTCAAATTTTGCTAAGCCCACAAAAGTGTCAAAATTCACCTTTCTATCTTAGCAGAATTCAGTTTTTGTTGACCTTGACTTCACAATGGGTGCAAACCTCACTTCTTACGTAGGTATTAACATTGTGACCACTATTCAAGTCAACATTGGATACAAAGTTTTCACAAATCTTGGGTTCAACCTTCCTTTGCCGATTTATAGTGATACTTCTTGTGCATGCTTCAACCAAAGTTCATCCTTACACTCTGTAAATCGTCACGATCATGTACATAATTATATTCTTCATAATTGCACCAAGGCTCCCGCTTGTGCCAGCTGCTGCAATGCTGACTCAGTACCAAGGCTGGCTATATATAAACATTAATTTTTCTAACTTGTCATCCACATATTTCAACGTTTGTGCCTTTGCCAATCTACTTGGAAGCTTTTGTGCCATCAGCCATCCTGGTAGGAAGGGCACTGTTTGCCAGTTCTACAGCTGTGCCTTCACCACGAATCTATGCCAAGGCCAACCTATTTAGATCTATGCTAGTGTAACATGTCATCTGCACAAAATATGAAAGCAATTTTATAACTAGCTGAATGTTGAACTGCTTCAACTTCCCAACTATTATCT
The DNA here is from genome assembly GCA_007258455.2 of Sequoia sempervirens. Classification (NCBI taxonomy): domain Eukaryota; kingdom Viridiplantae; phylum Streptophyta; class Pinopsida; order Cupressales; family Cupressaceae; genus Sequoia; species Sequoia sempervirens. Next base: position 20,424,462 of record VDFB02000008.1, on the reverse strand, counting down.
TTCTTGAGTTGTAACAGTCGTACTATATGTTGATGCACTGGCAAGTGGCAACAATTTCAGTTTCAGTTCACTTAGGTTTTCCTAAGTTAGGAATTCAGCTGTCTCTTTACATTAGGTTTTTATGCTCTCTTTTTTCCATGCTTCTCATACTTATTTAATACTTTAGATGTCATATTTATTGAAATAAGGGAGAGGACCTCGTAGGTGAGGACTCTAGGTTGATAGGTTTGCTGTGCTCATTTGGAGCCATGCCAGCCATCTAATTTTTATTGTAGTACTACTAGTAGTTACTGAAGCTAAAATTATCATATCAAGCATTTAAATTATGTGGAAGGCAGTTTTCTATGGCATTTAGTGGAGGAAGTTTTCAACACAAACGGAAATAATTTAATAAAGTTGATTCATATCTTGTACATTAAGTCGTGCCTTGTTTGTGCATCTATGTTGAACCGCATAATTTGCTGTTTCTTTTATGTGACTTGTATGATGACTTCTTTTTATTCAAACACTAAGCCACATCTAATAAATTTTATTCAAACAAAAAATAGTCCTTCAGTTTCCAAGTACCATCACAACTAGGCCTCGTTCAACTATTGGCTCCTCTTCCCTAACAGGCACATTTTTCACATGGTTTGTTGCTGAAACTGGTTTTTAAACATGTAAAGACTGCAGTCGAATGATTGAAGGGATTTTCAGTTGTGATAAGCATAAATATGATTATGTTTTCAGAGGAAGAGAGTGTTGAAAGAGTGAGTTGGCATTCGAATGATTGCATACTGAATCAATAAAGATAGGGTGTTAATGAAGAAAACCATGATTGCTCTCTAGTTGTGGACTGTCATTGGTGTATGTGGATCTTCTGATTATTATTTAAGCTGTGTAGTGCAGATTAGTTATGTTATTTGGTTTGTTTCAAACATTTGCATTTTGTATTTTCGTAAATCCAATCAATGCTAGCTGAACTACATACTCAAGCATTATGCATTTCTGAAATTCTTATATTTTTTATAGTTGACAAGTTTTGTTGAGCTTTGGTTAGATTGTTTGTTGAGGAATTGTTTATCAATAATGCTTCTGAAAAGCAACCAAACTTATTGGCAGGGGTACCCATTATTTCAAAGCATACATAATATATTTATATTTTATAATCATTTACAGGAATTTTCTATTAGCACACCTAACTTATGCAAATCAATGTCACTTTATACTGAATACAATATCATAACTTAGATGATTCAAATCCTTTTCTCAATGACCTCATTGTTCGTCTGGACGCTATTTCTACAGGCATCTGTGGTTTAAAATTTATCTCCTATCTGCTTATGAACTGTAGAAATGAGGTCTATTTGTTCATCAGAATCTCCCCCAAAATTTATCTAGGGGATCTCTAGGCGTTAGGTCATATAATTTGAGTTTCTTTTATTTGGAATTGTAAAAGTGATTAAACTGTAAATGTTGCTGCCTTTTAGCTCAATGCTACCAGATATATGTACATGCAAATTTTTAAAAAAATTGAATTAAAAATAAATGGAAAGAGTAAATATTAAAATACTTATTGTGAATTAAATCTGTATTTTTTACATAAAATCTTCGTCACCTTTTTCTTCAAGATTCATCTGACATAGTTTATAATTATATTCTGTCCAAATGTCTTTCAAACTTCTCTGTTTGAATGATTGAAAAATGGCATGGAATGGGGCATTTTGACCCTTAAGGGCTTCAAGATAGTATTTTTTGTCACTTACGTTATTGTTGTGTTTTGAAGTTACATGTCAGGGCATGTCCTGTGTGTAGTAGAACAATCCCTTGTAGCAAGGAGACTTATTCTACACCTCTCTATCTCCAAGAAGCGTACACCTCTCCAAATGCATGCATATCCTGCTTTCCGAGCAAAATATCAAAAACAGCATATCTATATATAGTGATTATGACATATTCTACACATCTTTCTGTCTCAAGAAGCGTACACCTCTCCAGATATGTGCACTATCCCAGGGTACACGTATCCTGATTTCAGAGAAAAATATTGAAAACAGCATATCTATAGACAGTGATCCTATCATAGACATTAGATATATCAAAATACATTAGTCTGATGCCTCCTTAAAATATAACATATTTCACAATATCAATACTAGAAATGTAAGCTAGAGTTCTTAAGCATTAAGATCATCCACCAGTTGGGACTATATATTTGGACAAGAAGTTGCTACCTGTGTTTCTTCTGTTGATCTATATCAATCTGGTTGAAACATTTGTTTATCCTGCAAATATAATCGTGTATGACATCATTTGACAAATTGGTTGTTTTTAAGCTTTTGGTCCTGATTTAATTTTGAAATGAATAGAGACCATCAGAAATCATCATTAATTGATATTTTGGATCCCTCTCTCATTTTGAGTTCAAAAATTTAACTACAGGCAACCACAGTGGATTTTGAACTTGCGGAAGGTATATACACTCAGGCTCGTATTGAGGCAACTAACTCAGTATGTCTGTGGCTGGGTGCAAATGTTATGCTAGAGTACCCCTTCGATGAGGTAGGTAATTTTTTCTTTTTGAAGAATTTTAATTTAGTTTCTCTTGGATAATGGTTAAACAGTATGATTTGATATGCAGGCAATTGATCTTCTGAAAAAGAACCTGGAGAATGCCAATTCTAGTTTGGGAGTCATCTTGGAAGATTTGCAATTTTTACGGGATCAAGTGACAATAACACAGGTATTAATTTTTTGATGTATATTCTTGTACTCTCTTAATTTTCAACCTTTGCTGACTTACAGGTGTCTTATACTTTATGTTCCAAGTGCCCTTCTTGAAACTCATACTAATTTTGTGGTGAACATTCATGCTATTGACATATGCTTAGGTAACCATTGCTCGAGTTTACAACTGGGATGTTCACCAGCGCAGAAAACAACGCCAACCAGGGACAGATGTTTGATTCTGTTTTATGACAGTTTTCTGCAATCTATTTTCTTTCTTACATGATGTGCCCTTCTTTTTGGGCTGTTTGCTCCATGTATCCATGTTTTCCTTCATCTTGCCCTTCGATATTCATTATGTCACTAAGAACCTCTCAAAATATGGAAAAATGGTTTTAATTGATTACTCTTTCAAATTGTTTTGGAAGTGTTATAACTAACCTATAGCAGCTTTTGAAGTTCTCTGGAAATTGCCTGCTGTTTTTTCTCGGATGGAATATTTTGGGTTGGAGAGTACTATGAATTATCTGTATTTTAATTAATATTATTTTTCTTTTTCACTCCAACTAACTAGTTATGGTCAAATTTTCATTTGGCAGTCTGAATTTGCGTTTCTAAAGATAAATTCTGGTAATCTTTTTATGGCATGGATTTGATCCCTTGATTGAGCTTGTGCTTTCTGATACCATGCCAAACACTGTCTTAAAAGATACTGTTCAATTCACTGTCTGCTAATAATGGGCAGCACAATATTTACTTTTTTATGGGTAATTGAAACCAGGCATTGTCTATTACAGATATTTTTCATAGATGCTAGCCATTTCAAATAAAATCTCAATTGAATAAGGATTTGGAAGGGATGTGGTTGAATTATGTGTTTTCATCATCTGGCTTCACACCTCAGTTATTCAATGATGTATATTGAGCTAGATATGTCAACTTTATAAATGGTTAAGTATTCAATTCTACGTTGAATACTGAATTAGATATAGAAGCCAAATGGTTTAGATAAAGAAATTTCGACTTTTTTATGACAATCCAAAATTCCATGGATGACAGACCTGGCATTAAATGAGTCAGAAAATCAAACTAGGAATAGCATTTTGAACTTTTTGCTCATGATGGATAGCTTGTTGAAAGACTAGCTCAAATTGGTACCTTTTTTGAAAAGTTTGATATATGCTCGTTGAGCACTCATAAGTATTTCAAAACTAGTGTGGGCCAATTGAGCCAACTTTGTTTGTTCTGTTAGTGGAGCCAAATTTGAGTAGTGAGCCTTGCTGTTTAGTCCCATGCCAAATTTGTAAGATCCTATCATGCAATTGCAATCCATAGCAATTCACTATAATTAATTTGCTTCTTGTCAAGGTTAATTTCACGTAGAAACTTAGCTTCGAAAGCTCATATATGACTAGATGTGTAATTCATAAAAAGCGTTAAGTCTTTCCTATGCATATACAAATTATCCTAGATATGAGTTCTTGGTACATTCTTTATTCTTGGCAAGGAAACTAAACCATTTTTTTCTTCATTCGGTCTAATGTTTTTATTGAATGAGAACAAGTCTAGTAAAATCATTTGACACATTCTCAGTAGGTGATGAGGATGGGTAGTGGACCGTGGTTAACTTTGTAATAGGCATGCACAATATGGGGTATAATAAGGCCCCATTTGCAAGGACAAACTCAATTGAAAATGTAAGGGATTTGAATGAAAACATTGTTCTCTTTGTTGGCACCCAATTTGATTATGTCCAATTTTGCCAGTCATAGTCCACTTATGCATTTTGGCCTTTTAATTCCCATCATTTATAACTAATATGAGATAATTCCTAATGGGTCTACTTTGGTCAAATTTGTGTGTTGTTCTCCATCACCCCCATGTGCCTATCATGTATTGGAAGTTGCAAAGGTCCAAAAAAATTCTAAGTCTGGAGGTTCTTTGTTCGAATTACAAAAATTGTGCTAAATGTTGGAGTTTTGAAGTTTGTTATCTTGACATACCTTTTCTCGAGCCTTGCTGTTTTCTTTTTCTTTGTTCGAGTTCCAAACTCTCTTATCAACATGCTTTTCCTTAGACACTCGCACTTTGATGCTTTATACAAAGTTACCTTTTCAGAGTCACAATGTCAATTATCTTTTTATCCAAACCCCTTGTGGCATAAGGTATGTAGAATTATTGCTAAAATTTCTGGATTAGATTGTGTCTGAATTTTTTGCATCAACGTTTCGAATCACACTCCGTGATTCATCATCAGAGGATGATGATGAATCATGGAGTGATTCAAAACGTTGATGCAAAAAATTCAAACACAATCTAATCCATAAATTTTAGCAATAATCTACATGGATTGTGGTAATCTACTATCACTAGTATGTAGAATTCTCGACTCCCAATCCTTGATATTTTGCGTAGTTTTACCTTATTGAGTTTACGAGTTTGGACCTATCTTTTACTTGCATGCCTTGTGAGATGAATCCCTTGGGATCCTCAATTCTCAAGTCCCCATAATTTTCTTCACATATCTTTTCAAAGTTGGTGATGTGGAAATACCTTTATTTGCTTGCTTCGAGCATGAGGTATTACATACTCTTAATCCTAAATAATATGGTTTATGAGGTATCCCCAACTCCCAATCCCCAAAACTTTGAAACTCCTACGTTTTGCACTATTCACTCCCACCTACTTCCCTACATGACCTAGGGTGCCATTAATGATCATTGTTAGCAAGGTCACAGGGCAACAACAAAATCTATCGCAAGCTACTGTGTAGGACTTGTGGAACCTAAGACCAACAGAGGAGGCTAAGTAAGAGGTGCCCTATAAGGGTCATGTCTCTCTAAGAGACAATGCATAAATGTATGTATGTAATAGATGTAAGAGAGAAAAAGTAAGAAGAGAATGATAAATACAGAGCATAACTAAGACCTGCATTTGTAATTGATATATGATAATGTGTGTGTGTGTGTGCGTGTGTTATGAATGAATGCAGTGATAACTTTAAGAAACCCCCATCAGTAATTTTTATTGAATATTAATTTTATTGGTGTTTTTTTTTACATCACTAAATTTTTTAGAAAATCTTGGTGAATCTTGGAAAATAATAGTAAAATTCGTTAATTATGATGGCAGATCCTTTCATTTAAAAAAAAAATTCTTATGGAAAAGTGGTGCTCAAGGGTGGAAATGATCAATGGGTTTAAGGGGTAGACTATAATATTTATTTGCCACCATTGATTTAAAATATAATCTAATGGCCCTTGTATTTCATGAGGTAAAATGTACTCAAGATGTAATGTTCATGGCGGGTCCCATGAGAATTACATCTTGGGTACATTTTACCTCGTAGTATAAAACAAGGGTTGTTAGATTATATTTTAAATCAATAGTGGCAATTAAATATGTGAAATATGGCCTTAAAGAAACTAATAATTATGATATACTGTTGGCAAATTAATTTAGATTTTTACTATAATTTATAAAATTTAGGCGAATCTAATCTAATCATGTATACTATGGCGAATTTTTGAGTTTAATAAAATAAATTCTTTGGTAATTTAAATGAGGCTCAAATAAATTTTTGTAAAAGTGGCAATTTAGGTCGCATTATAGCTTGAACTATTAGCCAAAATTGGATTCCCAAATTTCAACTATTAGCCGATTGACAAGTATTAGCCACTAAAAAAATCACGGAATGAATGTGATTCTTGTTTAGGTTACATATGGAATGCATTTAAATATAGTTTTCCCTTCCACAATTACTTTTTCTCTCGCTGTATTCTCTAGGGTGTAAATAGACTACATCTAGGGTACAAATCTCCAGATTGTAATTTCCCTTTTTCTCTTGCCAACATTGGTTCAATTGCCAGGACCCTAAAGAGAACAGTGAAGAAAATGCGAGGTAAAAAAATAAGCGGTAGTAAAGAAGACAATTAACAATAGTTAGTCAAAAGATTTTTTTTCTTAAAAATTTGTAGACACAACCCTTAAGTACCACCCTTGTGAGAGGGGGGTCGACACTTGAGGGATGACAAATGGTAAGGGGGAAGGGATCTGAAAAGATGTAAAAAGATGCTATGTAATTATTTAAAATTTAAACTAACCATGTGAAATATAAGGATTAGTGAAAATCTAGAATAAAAAGACTCATGTGAAAGGAGATAACAAAAATAAAATAGAGCTTATTGAAAGAATTAAGTTGGCAATGTAGATTAACACAAAATAAAGAAGGTTGAAATAAACCTAAGATTGATAGGAAAGGTACCATAGATTAATGGAAGAAGCAGAAAAGAATGAAAGGGAACAAGTGAAGGAGTTAGCGGTAGAGATTAGGAGGGAAGAGACTAAGCGCCCCATTGAGGGTGTTGTTGAGTGCGCCATTGTGGGTACTACTTATCTGGAGGGGGCAAACATTCAATTAAGTATAGATGAGGATTGGTTACCGATGTTTACTTCTATACAAAATCTCCAAACAATAATAATTGATGCAAAATACTTAGATGAATTGGTGGGTAGAAGTGTTCTGAAAATAAGAGAAAAGAATGCGGTAGGAAATAAATTGGATCATGTGCGTTTAACATGTAATGAAATGACACCATTAACTAATAAAATGTCATTTACCAACAAAAGAACATCTCCGAGAATGAAAAGATATTTTGAACACAACCCCTGGACTAAGAGTCACCTTTAATGCCATTAAAGTCAAGAAGAATTTCCACATAAGCAGTAGAGCAGACATTAGGTAATCACGAGACAATAGAGAGAAAGTGAGGAAAATAACACAGTAACCTTGGGGACACACTACTTTAATATAAACTTGGGAGATATAGACAGTGATTGTGAAGATCAAGAAGATATGATTCATACCTGCAGGAAGTTACCCATTTTCAGAAAATACACCAATGGGGGTGCATACCATATCTTTGTCCTAGAATCAATGTGGCAAAGACAAAACGTAACTAGGGACAACACTAAATAGTTTGATTTTATTGGCACCTTACGAATTGATGCTCTAAAATGGTTTTGCAAGACTTATCCCATAAATGACAAGGAATGGGACATAGTAAAACATAATTTTTTAGCAAATTTTGAATCATCGGAACTAGCCATCGAAGTGGTAACTAAACTAAGAGAACTCACACAAAAGGAGGATGGCCTTAGATGGAAGGAATTTAAATACATATCCATAGTGACACTAGAAATTAGAATGGCCTTAGATGGAAGGAATTTAAATACATATTCGAAATTAGTAACTTTGGCCTATTGGATAGAAAACCAATCTTGGAGGAAAATGGAGAAAGAGAAAGAGAACAAAGAAATGGAAAGATTACGATTGGAAGTTGAGCAATTGATACTTAGACAAGAGATTATGGCGAAACAAGACACCCTTCTACAAAGACCCAACATATGGTGTGCATATTGTGCTCAAGAAGGTCACTTGCGAAATGAATGCTCAAAAGAAATATGAGAAAAAAAGGCAAATGCATTAAGGTTAGATCTAAAAGAACTACCTAAAAAGATTAACTCAGTTTGTTGTGGAGTTTGTGGTGAATGGGATGAACATGAAACAAAGATAGTCCATCTCAAGTATTTCAATTAAGAACCTAGGAAATTATAATGAGGAAAGAGGAATGACATGTAAAAGGCTTGGCAGAAATACCACTTTACCTACAAGACCATATACTCCCAAAATGGCAAAACCAAAGAAATATAAACACCCTATAAGATCAACAAAATCAAGGATAATATAGTGATAGAGGCCAATTTAGAGGAGATAAAGGCCGAGGTAGAGGAAGAAGAAGGCAGATAGATGCCACTTGCTTCAATTGCGGCAAGCAGGGTCACTTCACAACTGAATGTTGGGGAGATAAGAAGAAGCAATGTGGATTTTATGGAAGTACTGAGCATGATATATTCAATTGTGACAAAGTACAAACATATTATAAAAATACATCAAAGTGATGAACTACAAAACCTAAATCTATCTAGAGGGGCAAGACTCCTAAGAAGAATACCAAAACAACCAAATCAAACAACTAGGAGATGTTAAAAACTGGAGCAAATTGACTTTGAGAGTACTGAGACAAGTAGCTCTCGAGAAGGATATTAGACTCATACAAAATCAAGCAACAAGAAGAAAAACAAAGTGGTAGTGGTTACCAGACAAGGAACAAATACCACAAATGAAAGATACACAACCATTGAGGAAGAAATCACTATAGATGAAGAAGAATTCCATCCCACCAAACAACACCATGACCAAATAGTAGAACAAACAAAGAAAATTGTTTCTAAGGAACAACATAAAGAAGTAGAACAAAACGACTACTTCGACCAAGAGGTGGGTATATTATAGAAATTGATAAAAATGTCAAAACACTCTAACCTATTAAACAAACTAAAATAGTTTTGCAAATATTGGAACAAACAACATACCTAATCACCACAGATAAGAACAATAGGGAAGAATGACAAGTAATGGAAAACTAGACCCATTATGATTACTATTAGTGTAAATCATAAGAAACATAAAATATGATGGTAGATTTTAGAGTTGACATAAATATGCTCCCTAAAAGAGTTTTGGAACAACTAGGGAAGCCCAAATTTGAACAAACACCCTATAACATTAGCCTAACAATTGGTACCAGGATGAAAACCTTAGGGAATTGGAGATAGGTAGAAGTGTGATGGGAGTAAGGCAAATCATATATTTTGAGGTAGTTGCCATCAAAGAAACTTTTGATTCATTTAACACGTTACTTGGAATAAGGTGGTTTGTCACCACAAATGACATTGTAGACTCAAGAAAATAAGAAATATCATTTGATGATAAAGACAAAATAGTCCATATTCCCCTAGGGAAAAGTCCAAATAAATCTTACACAGAGGAAGTAAACACATAAGAATATCACAACTCTAACAATTTTTTTTTTACACAATATCAAAATTACCCTTAAATAAAACTCTTGAAGAACCAAACTCAGAAGGGGAAGTAGAAATAGAGAGGAATTATTATAACATAGACAATAAAGAGGTGTTGCATGTATGGATATAGGAAGAACCAAACTTCACTCTTGGAGGATCACCATATTCCGAAGGATATTTATGATAAGAAGGTTACTAGAGGATGTTCCACATTTTACCACAAATATAAATAATACATCGTAGAATTCTTGCAAAAACTTTAGAGATTATGAAGATAATATAGCTAGGACATGTCGCCAGATAAATTACATATCATGAAGAATTTCACATATCGAACTCCCTAAGTATTCAGGTGTAGGAGACCCACTATCATATATTACACAAATAGAACAAATCTTTAATAATGAGGAGCTAAGACTCAACATATTACAACACACTTATTTGTAACGCCCCAAGTTGATGCAATACACATAAGTATAAGCTTACCAAATGCGATATATTTAAAATTCTAATAAAAACAAGATACCTATAAGAGGAAGGGGAATACATGGATATACCATAGTATAATGCTGATATCTTACTGGAGGATCACTTAAACACTTGTATTGAAAGGTGGGAAACAAGGAACAAGTATGATGAATGATTATACATTTAACTATTTTACTAGACACTCACACCAGTTGCCTAGACATGGTATATAAACCAAGAAAAAAGAGGAGAAACTAAATCTTCGAAAAAGCTTAAAATGGATTTCCCAAACTGTTGGTGTAGGTTTTTATTTTTCTAGTGGGTTAATTTATTTTTCCTTAGTTATAGGTTTTTCCTACACATTTATTAAGCTTGCTTAGGATAATAAAGTGGGTTAATTATTTAATAACTAGGAGATAAAGTGATGAGTTGTCCTCCACTTTTTAAAGGTGGAGTATTTACTTTTTCATCACTTTATTTAATGTTGGTGGTTTTGGTGGTCAATTCTCATTGGTTTATTTGCCACCTCCATCCTCTCCTAAGTTCTATATAAACCCACTAGCTAGCTTGTATTTTGCATCAATCTTGGAAGCTCTGAATGCATTATGTCATATTGACATCGCATAATTTCTTGGAGTTCTAATTTGCATTCTTCATGCTTTTCCAGTTTATGTAGCTTTGATTTTATCTTAAAAAGTTCTTTGGGTTATTCAATCTATTTCAAATTTCTAACACAAACACCTTTTCTTTTTACAATTAGGATAAACATATACATACCACACTACGTAAAATGAAAGAAGTAATATTTAAACCTGTTGTACCCAAACCAAATTTTTTCCTTCATTAAGGCATTTTGCTTAAAAGAGTCTAAACCTTGTTAAAATGATGTCAAAACATAGTTTTTGGGCAAGTAAAGTATGTATTTTGAGTCAGTTTGGTGTTAGGAAGATACTAGTGAATTTTGGAAAAAAATGAAAATTAGGGTTTCTGCACTCCTATTTCACGTCGCGAAACCCTAACAATTGAAACTTGTTAGAATTGGCTGAAATTAATTTTGATTGGCTTATTTCAAATCACGATCACAGTGTTGAAGTCAGTTCAAGCTTGGTGGGTAGTTTTCACTTTTTTAGGAGAAAAATTGGTATCTCTGAGATTGTCAATGGCAGTTGGCCAGTACCAGGTGTAAAAATCTAAGCCTGAAACTCAAAGCTGAACATTCTATGATGAAAGATGTTGAAAAATATGCTTCACGACGGAGGGGATTTTCACATGGCGAAAAGCGCTAAAATATTATGTCTGGAAACATTTCACTTTGTAACGTGGGAGACGCTTGCACAATCAACATGCAAATCAACTTTACAGTGTCTGTACATGTGAAAATGATGAAATACAGTCACACAAACGTGTTAGTAGTAGTAATGCTTCTACGTGGTCGACTCAACAACCAAAACGATGTTCACATAACGCAAAATGGAGGAAATATCAAGACCAAAGAAAATCTACGCCCTTGTAGCTCAAGGGTGCCCTTCAATTTGGAGGCTTAGATTTATTTATTTCTGGTTGCAAATATATTCATTCTTTTCAAAATTTAGTCAACTTTCCGACAAGCTATCAAGCAAGTCCATCCGAGTTGCAAAACTTCGGCAATTGAAGGCGGAAGCGGAAGGTACAAAGAGTTTACACATCACAGAGGTAGTCAAATTTGCAGTTTGTGCGCCCCTATAGCCCAGGGGCACCCTTGAATTAGGCCCCTCAGATGATTGAATTTGCAGATTCTGTTTCTGGGGAATCTTTTCTAATTCAGTCCAACTCTGCGATGCACCCATTCGTGAGATCGTTAGATGTGTTGAGTGACCATGACAGTGGTTCTAGTGAGCACATAAAATGGAGGGTAGATAAAAGTAGAAATATCAAACTATACCTCTATAGGCCAGGGGCGCCTAGCCTTTTGGCCAACTAGATGAGGTTTTTAGCAGTCGTCGTCTTCATGAGACCTGTGTAGAATCCTCCTAGCTATTTAGTGAATCCAGCCGTTAGCCCTTAGGGTTTGTCAAACGCCCGTGAGTGAAGGATCAATGGAAATTACTGAAGAATGAAAACAAGCAGAAAAATGGCTTAAGTATGGAAATTACATACTCCCTTTAAAAAGGAACCCTTCTCCTGGAGGTCTTAGAATCAGTTTTCTCGCTTCGTCACTTTGAGGAACATCTCTTCCAAGTTGTTCCAGCTTCGTGATGAGATCAATGGTGCATGCATCAGAGCAATCCAACTCCTGGTGTTAAGGGTCAAAGTAGAGCGTTCGTGTGAAAGTTGCAAGTTGTAAAATCATTCTCAAAATGGTGATTGCGCCTCTGTAGGCCAAGGGCACCCTTGCTTTTGAGGTCTTAACTCAACTTTCAAATGCCTTACATATAGTCATTGTTTGCAGAATTCTTCTAGCTATGCGATGGATCCAAGATCAATTCGACGGGAGCCATTGTTCACCGACAGCGGCAGATTGGAGTGCGAGATGGAAAGACAGAGAAATGGCTAAGTCTGGAGGCCTGTACATCAATTTAAGAAAAGGCGACTTTTATTTTGAGGCATCAAACATGGTTTTTATTACTTGCAACTTCCAACAAACATTTCATCTCGGTAATATTGGCTTCGCAGTGGATGTCTCAGCTCAATTCCAACATCAATCAGGCACCCAGAAATCAAAGCTCAACAGGGGAAAACGTGACTTTTTCAACAAGCTACAAAGTAGGAAGTTAACTAAAAATCTCAACTTTTGCTAGGGGACGCCTGGAGAGTCAAAATTGGACTTTTTGGAATTAGTAAACTATTCTAAGCGAACCCAATTGGAGAGATTCCAATTAACTCAATAAAATACTATTAAATTTTCAGTTCCAGCATGCCAACTTTAATGGGGTGATTTTTCTCAATATTTTAATATTGGCGCCCATTTTGATATTAATTTGCAAATTTGCATGAGAAGGGGGACTAAATATTTTAATATTTTAATATTTTCGAGACTCCGAGTCAGTTTCTGTTAAACAAAGTGGGGTCCAATCAGATGATTTCTTTTGAAATCAGGGTTTATTCTTGCAGTTGGTGGCATTAAGCTACAAATTTCTCTATTTATTTCAAGATGGCATCCTTTTTCTTTCACAACAGTTGAAGAGCAAGCGAATTTTCTCATTTATGTGAGCGGATTCTTCAACAATCAACATTCGAAGGCACTTCAGATATTATTTTCATATTTCCTTGTAGGTACAAGTCCAGATTAGTCGGCAAACTCCAGACAAGCATGGCGATTTTAGCAGAAGCAAAAATTTGAAACTTCTATCTTTTATCTTAAATTCTTCTATTCTCGTCTTAGGTTTTCTTCGCATGTCCAAGATTCATCTTATGTTTTCTTCACATGTCTAAGATTCAGTGACTTTTGACAAATCTGATCATTTGGGTTGGTTGTGCACGACTTCCTCTATGAAACCCATATGTTAGAATTTTTTGGTCCAGAGCTTCAATTCTTGAAGCTTTGCTTTTCTCAACTGAAATTCCTTTGCACGATAGAGTAAAAGTCAATATTTTTCAAATTTGATGTTGTGGGTTGTCTTAGAATCATCTTCTGGATAAAACCCATATTTTAGATTTTCTTGAAAAAATTGCCCCCCGTAGCCCCTTCTACCCCTAGTTGCTTTTTTCAGAAAAGCTTTTGCATGTCAAGCTAAACGGTGCTTTTTCGCAATTATGATGTTGTGGGTTGTCTTAGAATAATTTTTTGCACAAAACCCACATCTCAAAATTTTTGGTGAAAATTGCCCTCTGACAGGGTATTTTTAGCTTCATCAGGGGACATTTTAGCTTTCTGGAGAAAGTTGTTAGAATATAGTCGAGTTTACAGTCAACAGGTGAGTTTTTTAAAATGCAGTACACACAGATCGAATTCAAGACTAAGTCAGTCTTGACTCATGACTTCATCGGAACGGTTGACACGAATCTGCATAAGGTGCTTCTAGAGGCTATCTTGGATCTGATTAAGATAAATAATGCAATACTTCTAAACATCCAAGAATCTGGGTTGCTAGAGGCGACTTCACTCCCTATTTTAGTTCATTGCATTGAATTTGTGATGTCTTGTGTCAAACATTACAATTCTACTACTCACAAAATTCAGTCAACAGATGGATGGGTGATTTATAGTCTCAGGCCCCAAGACATTGAAAGGAGTTTTGGTATTCCTCAACATCCGAATAGTTTGGTCATTACCACAGATCAGTGTGAGAGAGAATTCAATGCTGATAAGGATGTGCGTCAAAGAAAAATGGAAAAAAGGTGGTTAAAGCAAAATAAATCTAAATTGCTACACAATGTGGGTCGCGGCGAATACAAAGATGAGTACGTGATTTTGATCACTCTTCTCAATCATGTTTCCGGTCATGCAGATGCTAATAAATTCCAGCCCTGAATGTACTACATCATTGATCAAATTATTTCCAGGCGAGAGCATTATGACTGGGCCTCTCTAATCAATATCGTTCTCCATAAGCAAATTACCGGTTTCCTAGTTGCCCACCAATTTCATATGTGTTCGTATCTCGTATACTTGATTGCCTATAAGGGTCAGTTTAGAGGATTGAACACAATGGGGATTCTCAGTGTACAAAAAGTTTATCAATACTACGAATGACTTGAGTTCACAAAATTTGAGCAACATTTCAAGCGTGTGCAAGAAGCTTTCTTGATGTACACAATGAGAAACCTAGACTAGGAATTGCATGTTCGTATCTCAGTAGTTGCCAGAGCAACAATGGTAGAATGGGTGGATTGGTTCATTCAATTCCCTACATACACCTACATCCGTGTCTACAGATATACAGGAAATGCAGCTATGCTACCTTGCTATCCTTCAGATAAAATGGTTTTCATGGAGTTCTTGAGGAAATTGTATGATGTTCATTTACGTTTGTGCCACAAGCTTAAGCTTGCTGCCAACTTTCCAATGCAAATGGGAATCTATTGGTGTAGGACAACAGTTGATGCCAAGGCTGCAAGACATGAGTTAGAAAAGTTTAATCTCAAGTACCTTGTTGATGTGCACTCATATGACCCTTGGGGTTTTTATTTAGCATGCCTTGGCGGTAGCCCTTACCACAAGCCTACAATGGAGGATTACTGGGTTAACTACGAGGATGATTTTGAGGTGTGTCAATGCAGCTACAAAAAGTTCACCCTCTCACATATTTCTTTCTTCATGTCAGAAGATGTGGGAGGATTGTCAGATGATGATGGGGATGTACTTCGTCAATTCTTTAGAGAATAAGTTAATACGTAGCTACTTCTAGCTGTCGATTGGTTTGCCAATGAATATTCATCTGTGAAAGAGAGATTGAGTAGAGTCATTCAGAACAACACACTCTACTTAGATAGTAAGAAGACAAGGAGGGAAGTCATGCCAAGTACAGAGCCGCCACGAGTGGATGTTTCACTGCCATCCTCGTCAAAACTAAAACAAAAGAAAAGGAGCAATCCTCCTAAAAAGAACAAAACAAAAGGGAAGGCACTTGTTTTAGAAACACATGTGGAGCCAGTCAGGAATACAGTTCAGAGCTTTCCAGAGCCCAAGGTTCAGCCTCCAATACCATCACTTACACCACAATAGTCTTCAGTTCTAGTTCACATTGATTTGGACCTAGACTCGCCACTGCGTAGTGATACCTCTACACATTCACACTCATCAGAGCTTCCTATGAATAACACATACCCTTCCAGTGGGATTAGTCGAGACTCATCTTGGCTTGAGAATCAATTGGGAAGGAAGAGGAGGAAACCATCTTACATTCTTGGTCATTCAGATTTTGATCATGTCTACCAAGATGCGCTAGATAGAAGAATAAGAAGGTTCATGTAGAGAGAAACACTAACAAGGAGATCATCATAGAGACCGCTGCACCTCCAGAGGGTAAGAGCTTGAACGAGATAGAAGTTGAATACTTCGATGTAATAAATGTCAACCTTGGTAAAAGCACACGCCAAACAGAGGTTGATTTCCTTCAAGTTGCAATAGATAGCATAAAGGATAGGGT
Organism: Sequoia sempervirens; assembly: GCA_007258455.2. NCBI lineage: Eukaryota > Viridiplantae > Streptophyta > Pinopsida > Cupressales > Cupressaceae > Sequoia > Sequoia sempervirens. Next base: position 20,408,293 of record VDFB02000008.1, on the reverse strand, counting down.
GATAAAAGACAAAGAAGACAAGGCATCCCTCAAGGATGAAATCCAACAGCTTCATCAATATATCTCTAACCTCGTGCATAAAACATAAAATGTCACTACTTCAATCCCACATATACTAGAGCCATCAACAGAGCAAAATCAACTTAATTAGTTGGTTGTATATGGGAAGCGTTTGGTAGAATGGGAGGAAGAGTTCGTCACCAGAGGCCATTTTGTACTTGCAGAGTTATATCAATTGAGGTACAACGCCCGTGAATTCCGTCTACTCATCCAAGATGAGGAGTGAGACTTGGCGATTGACAGACCCAGAGATGAAATCATGATCTCTCATCTGAGGATGGCATATGACTTAGTCACCGACGAAGAAGATAAATAAACTATTTTTACTTGGAGGACATAGTTGATCTTCAAGGAAGAAATACAGGATACAATGGATTTAGAGTTGGCTGAGAGCAGAGAACACGTGACTAGTGCACTTCGGTATGTGAGAAATTTCATGTCCTGAGTTCCTTGCCAGTATTAGCATGAGGGTGGTGAGTACGTCAAGCTTAATGATGTTCAGTCAGAGTTGCAGGTACTCATCCATGGTATTTTTCAGTGGGGATTCTGTTGGCTATAAGTTAGATCAACTTACATTCATGTCAACGTTATTTGATGAGGAAATTAAGAGTAGAGGAGAACTTCAAAGCCAAATCATAGGTGGTGAGGAGATGCTACGAAGACACAGTGTGCTACGACAGAGTATCAGTGCTCCAGATGGTGATGCAGTCAACAACCTCGTGGAAGGGGTTACTTGTTTGAGATCACAACTAGTGAACTCCAGATCCCACCTTTCAAGATAGACATCAAACACATCGGTTAACTCGATGCTTCTTTCTGAGTTAACTTGTTCTTCCGCCTTTCATGCTATGTCTATTTTGGAATCATCAATGCATAGTTGAAGTTTTCACTTAGTTTTCATTTTAATAAGGATGTGCATGCTTGCACATGTCCATCTAGATTAGTCTTATTTCAGTTAACTAATGATAGTTTTCTAGTTGACTGTATAGTTTCCTTTATTAGGGTTTAGCAATAAAATATTGCATGCTTGCAGGACTGTAGTTGACTCAAGGTGATTTTATGGTTCCCTACACATTTGATGTCTATAAATAAGATCTCTTTTCTCATTTGTAATTAACTTTTGCACGTGATAGCATACATGCTGAGCAACCTTACTTGTAGTATTGCTATTCTGTATCTGTTCAACAAACTTTTATTGTGATAATAAATAGTTGTGCAACCTTACCTGAATGTTATTACTATGGTACTTGTTCACCTTAGTTAAATGGAGTGGCTAGTTTGATCGTTTATTGTATGCGTGTCTCTCCAATGCAATTTTCTATCCTAGTTGGCTTTCTTATGTTATGTTTAACAATATTTGTTTCATATCTACACCTTAGATAGGGTTGTCACCTCCTTGGGAATTTAGAAGTGAGGATTGTCATTTAATGTTGTGCTAATAATCTTTCTTTCAGCCTATGCCTCAGATAGGTGTCATCATCTCCTTGGAAATACTGACTTAAAGATTACCATAAAACCATTCCTGCTCCTTTTTCCTCATGCTCTGTTTGCTTGAGGAGATTGGATAGATTAAAGCTTTTAGTTTAGTTGTAGTTAGAGATCTGGGAAACCAAAAAATTCTTAGCTGCAACGTTCTTGGTTTTCTTAACCTTGTGCCTCTTCTAATTGAGACAAAAAGATAGGAGTTAGATTACTTTAATTTTTCACGCAAATCAACATAAAGAGGGAGCTTCCCCTCCTAATTTGAAGAGCAGTCATTATGCACTATGCATAGCTGTCCATACCAACTCGCACTTTGGAGGTGCTAATTGTTATGCCAATAGTTTTCTGGTGCCCACCATGGGGCACGAGGCAAGAAAAATTCCAAAAAAGCTTCAACGCTTTATGTCACGGGAATGACCATTTGGCGTCCTGCTCCAATTCAACAACCAAGACTTACTCCGGCCGTTATACAGTTGAATTTTGTTTTCATTGAAGTGGAACAATCAGATATCATCAGTGGCCTGTGTAGTTTTATCTTTGAAAATCATACATCAACTACACAGGGGAGGAATGCAACTACTACTCTGGAAAAAGAAGAAGAAAGAGCAGATCTTGCAGCTGGTAGACCAATTTTGCCACCACCTGCATGGAATTAAAGCATCCTAGCATACTAAGTATATACAAGAAGGAGAAACAATCCTCCTATTCAAGAAGAGCCAATCTTTGAAGATGTTCCTGACCATTTCCTTGAAGAACTAGAAGAAGAATCTCCAATCCTAGTTGAAGCAATGGTAGACAAAAATGACAATCACAATGGTCGAAATGAAAGGAATGTGAGACGTCCAACTCCATTACCATGGGGTGATAATATTGGACTGTTGGCCTTGGTAGGACACCATGAACTACCCAAGGGATCACAAAAGCATTTTCCCTAATTCCACGATGATGGGTCTAGACACCTTGATGAACACATTTCAACATTCATAGCAGCTTGCTCCATTTTGCATGTTTCACATGAAGACATCGCCGTCCATCTCTTTGTAGAGACGCTGAAGAACAACATTGCAGACTAGTTCAACCATCTTGAACCAGGCATTATTACAAGTTGGGCAGACATGAGTGAGAAATTCTTGGCGCGATTCAAGCCCACCAAGGATAACCATCAATTATTAGCACAACTCTCAAACTCAAAGAGAGAGGAACATGAACCGATGAGGGAGTTTGTAGCAGGGTTTAATTGCCTTGTCACATGTCTTTCCCATACTCTCAATCCATCTGATGAGATTTTGATGAGTAGCTTCATCAATGCACTATAGCCAAAAATAACCTTTTTCTTGAAGATAGGTCATGAAGAGAATCTACAACTTGTACAAGAAGAAGCTATCAAGCTTGAAGACAACATGATTATGACAAGAAAGATGAAGAATGATTCAATCAGACTGCTTGTTCAAGCATCTATTGATCCACTGCTACAAAGGTAGATAATGAGGTGACTATTCTCAAAAGGCAGTCACCTACTCAAGGGAAGCAAGCCATGCCCGCACCACCACCATATCAACCTCAAAAACCATACCAACCGAAGAGGAATAACTTCCAGCCATTCAACAATTACAAGCCAAGGTTTCCACTAGGACAACCAAGACAAATGAATGACGTTGAGAAGGTTACAGTTTATTGCACTTTCCATGATTCTAATGAGCACATCGGAGCTACATGCCTGGAAAATCAAAGAATGAATCAACTCACGGGATTTACTGATACTGATAGTCCAAGTTCAGGTTTCGTACCTTCACCAACTCCAAATGTTGTCTCCCCATAGACGAACAACTTTGATGGTGACTCCACAACAAGGTACTTTGATAGAGAACCCCTTAATGAACAAGAAGAAGAAGAATACAACCAATTTTCTCTTGCGATCAATCATGAGAATATCTCATCACCCGTGTTCACACATGCACAACACTTCAAAGCACAAAAAGAAGAGGAAAAGCAGAATACAAATGAAAAGGGAAAGGATGTGCCTTCCACTTCCAATCCCAAATCTTCACAAGAGAACACCGTGTCGGTTGCTCAAGAATCATCTTCAACAAACTTTGACATTGTGTCTTCTATGATGAAGATGAAGGTACAAATCTCACAATTGGAATATCTTCAAGATCATCATTGAGTAGTTGGAAAGAATCCTCAAAGTTGTAAAGAAGAAGGCTGCAATCCAGCCTACACTGCTAGAGTCATCCGTGCCAGCAGAAGAAAAGCCAAAACCATTCTATATATTTGTATATAGGAGGTTTTAAACTCAGTAATTGTATCATAGATAGTGGAGCTTCAGATGACGTTATGCTCCTATAGATCATGAACGCATTGAGACTATCATGCACCAAAACTCAGAAAAGTGTTACTCACTTGAGTCAAAGCCGGTGCCATTGGTTGGCCAACTGAAGGATGCACAAGTCAGGCTAGCGTCTTGTCCTGAGAAGAAAATTATGATGACTATCTTGGTAGAAGACATTCCTACCAGTTACGAAATGTTACTCAGTAGGAGCTTCTGCAAAGACCTCAGAGGCGAAATTCAATTGGATTGGTCATTCGTGACAATTCCATTGAAGAAGGGAACTTTCAAGTTGGAGCCTGAGGAAAAATCAAAGTTCATGGTGGTGAGAGCCCAGGACCCATAGGAAAAAGTGTTATATCAAGACACGGGTCTCGGCACATATGCTATGATGTTTGAAGTAATTGAAGATAGTCAGAAGTTTGCACTTTCCATGACTACATCATATGAAGAATCAAAAGTGTGGATGATGTAGTTTGATGACAGTTGCTCAACATCATGCTTAGGAGTGGGAGTCGTGATTACTTCTCCCGAAGGTCATCTATATCCATTTTCATATCGATTGCAATTTGAATGTACCAATAATACGTCAAAATATGAGGCACTTTTATTAGGCCTCAAGAATGCAAAAGATATGGGGATCAAGTTACTTAAATTCGAAGGAGATGCATAGTTGATTGTCAAGCAAATCAAGGATCATTTCCAAGTCAAAAATCAATGCCTTCGATCATACAGATAAAGGGTGTGGAATGCCATTAGTTGGTTCGATGCGTTCAACATCATTTACATTCCACATTCAGATAATAGCAGAGCTGATGCCCTTGCAGTGTCCACAACTCTTTTCATGCCACATTCTGACTTCCATCAGAATACATTTGTTATTGAGATGATCTACAAGCCAGCTGTTCTGGATAATGCAGAAAAATGACAAGTCTTTGATGACGATGATGATATTGAAGAGTTTCTCGTCATTGGAGACAACTACAAAGAGTTGTTCTTTAAAGGAAGTTCTACTCCTTTTAAGGAATCACTCGCTGAAGAATTTGAAGCTACAAAATCCAAGATCATACAACTGAAAGGAAATCTAATTCCCAAGGGTATGGTGTCTTTAGAGGATATTTTTGACCAACATGATCGATACATCCAGGATTAGAGAATGTTAGGTGTTAATAATTCTGCAGAGCATTACCAAGTAAACATCGACACTGAAGAAAAGCATCGACTTGTTAATCTAGGCAAGTGTTGTACTCCAGAAGAAGTTGAGAAGTTTACCGCCTTGCTCAAACAATACAAGGATGTATTTTCCTGGTCTTATGAAGACTTGAAGGTCTTCACACCTGTTGAATTGTCACATATAATTCCACTGAAGTCTGATGTCAAGCCTTTCAGGCAAAAGCAGAGACATTATAATCCATGAATTGAAGATACTATCTACACAGAGATTCAGAAGATGGTGGACTCGAAGATAATATTTCCAATTCATCACTCCACTTGGGTGTCCAACATAGTTCCAGTGTGCAAAAAGAACGGTGAGATAAGAATTTGTGTCGATTTCAGGAATTTGAATCAGTCGTCCTTGAAGGACAATTACCCATTACCAATCATGGAGCATACCTTGCAGACAGTCACCGGATCAAAGATGCTATCACTTCTTGATGGTTTTTCTAGTTACAATCAGATTGCAATGGCAGAGGAGGATCAGATCAAGAAAACTTTCATCATGCTATGGGGGACGTTTGCTTATGAGAGGATTCCTTTTGGCCTTATCAACACCGGTGCTACATTTCAAAGGGCCATGGACTTGGCATTTGGGGATCACAAGAACAAGATAATAGTTGTCTATCTTGATGACTTAACCATTTTCTCAGATAAATGAGAAGATCACTTTTCACACCTAGTGAAAGTGTTCGAGAGATGCAGGTATCACAAGATTTCATTGAATCCCAAGAAGACCATCTTTGCGGTGATGAAGGCCAAGCTACTTGGCCACATCGTTTCCAAAGAGGGGACTAGAATTGATTCAAACTAGGTGGATTCAATTAGAAGCCTGTCTCTTCCAAAAAAAAAATGTAAGTGCACTCATTTTTTGATAAAGTTAACTTTATCCGAAGGTTTGTACTTGATTTATCAGAGCTGACAAAGGAGATTTCAGCAATGATGAAAAAGACGTCCACTTTTGTATGGACAAAAGAAGGAAAACATGCCTTTATCAAAATCAAAGAAGCTATTGCTAACACACTAGTGTTGGTTCGACTTGACTTTGGGAAGGATTTTATCCTCTATTGTTATGCGTTGGAACACATGCTATCTACTATATTGACTCAGAAGCTCAGTGAAGAAGGAGAATCTCAAATTGATTTCATGAGTGCCAGTTTCAAAGATAGTGAATCACGCTATTCTTAGATTGAGAAGAATGCATATGCTATTGTGAGAGCTGTCAAGAATTTCAGGTTCTATTTTTTGAATTCACATACAACAGTGTTTGTCACCAATCCAATGGTTAAAAGTGTGCTAACTCAATAGGAGATGGGAACGAAAAGAGGAAATTGGATTGCAAAAGTTCAAGAGTATGATCTAGAAATCAAGCCAACCAAGCTCATTCATGGGAAAGGTCTTTGTTGATATTTGGTGGAAGATGGAGATAAAAAGCATTAGAGCAATGGTGGAATTGAACCTGAGCAAAAAATTGAAGAGGACCTTCCCTTGGTCCTATTTGTTGATTTTGTGGAGGAATGGTACACCCTTGTGGTATTATTCAACTTATGGAGAATGTCCATGTCACATGGAAAAACAACAGAAGAGAACATTGAAGCTAAAAGCACAAAATTTTGTGCTTATAAATAACATTTTGTACAAGCGTGGCCTTGATGAAGATTTTCTATTATGTGTCGAGAGGGACTAGCAACAGAGGTTGTTGGAAGCTTTTCATAATCAGGCATGCAAAGAACACTTTTCATCGAGGGTCATTGCATTCAAAATCTTGTGAGCATAGTTTTATTGGCCAACTATGTTTCTTGACGTGTATGAATGGGTGTATAGGTGTCAGCTGTGTCAGCAGTTTGCTAGCAAAGTTAGATTGGCAGCTACTCCACTCAGGGTAGTGATTATCGATGCTCCATTTTAGCAATGGGGTATAGATTTTGTAGGTCCTATCAACCCAAGTTCTAGTAAGGGGCATGTCTATGTCCTGACAACAACAGATTATTTCATGAAATGGGTTGAAGTGGTTCCTACCAAATGAGTTACTTCTGAAGTTGTTTGAGACTTTCTGAAGGAGAACATCATTTCACGCTTTAGAGTGCCTCATAAAATTGTGACCGATAATGCGACACGTTTCTTGTCAGAGGAACTTTTGAATTTTTGTTTTGATCACAGTATCATGTTGTCACACTCATTAGATTATTACCCTCAGGGTAATGGACAAGCCGAGTCATCAAACAAGAACATAGTCACAATCATGCGTAAGCTGGTTGATTCAAATCAGCGGGCTTGGCACACAAAATTATATGATGCTCTTTGGACTGATAGAATCACTCCCAAAAGAGCCATTGGCACCTTGCCTTTTATACTTTTGTATGGTACAAAAGCAGTTCTTCTCATCATATTGGAGCTATCTGCCTTACAACTGGCATTTACATTGGAGGATGAAGAGTTTAGAGATCCTGTTCAGAAGCGGATGCTGTACCTAATGAAACTTGAAGAACAAAGGGTAGAGGTTGTTGATAGAATCACTCAGCATCAAGAGCGAGTGAAGAAGATTTTTGATAAGAATGCTCATTAGAGGGACTTCAAAATTAGAGATCAAGTCCTATTGTGGGACAAAATACACGAACCTAAAGGAATACATGGCAAGTTTGATTCCTTATGGTTGGGGCCTTTTCAGATCCATGAGTCAAGAGGGGAGAACACATACATGCTCTCGTATTCAGATGGAAGGCTTCTCCTGCTTCCTTATAGTAGACAATATCTCAAACACTTCAACCCAACGGGGGAGGAGTGAATTTTTGTAAATAATTTATTTATGCTTTATCGTTATGTCGTATTGTGTTTCCCTGTTCTGTGATGTTATGTCACGTTTTAGGTGATTATTAGGAATGTTTTGTTTTAGGTGATTAGGAAAATTCCAAGTGTATTAGGTGATTAGCGAAAGAGTCTTGACTCTAATTGCCAAATGATAAGTCATTGGTCTACAAAAACGTAGAGTATCTCGGTTCTCCTCAGCTGTAAGTGTTCGACATGGTCACCAGACGGGGCCTAATGTTGTACCCAAACCAAATTTTTTGCTTCATTAAGGCATTTTGCTTAAAAGAGTCTAAACCTTGTTAAAATGATGTCAAAACATAGTTTTTGGGAAAGTCAAGTATGCATTTTGAGTCAGTTTGGTGTTGGGAAGATACTAGTGAATTTTGGAAAAAAATTGAAAATTAGGGTTTCTGCACTCCTATTTCACGTTGCGAAACCCTAAAAATTGGAACTTTTCAGAATTGGCTGAAATTAATTTTGATTAGCTTATTTCACATCATGATCACAATGGTGAAGCCAGTTTAAGTTAAAATTTAGTTTAAGCCTGGTGGGTAGTTTTCACATTTTCAGGAGAAAAATTGGTATCTTCAAGATCGTCAATGGCAGTTGGCCAGTACCAGGTGTAAAACTCTAATCATGAAACTCAAAGCTAAACATTCTATGATGAAAGATAGTGAAAAAGATGCTTCACGACAGAGGGGATTTTCACATGGCGAAAAGTGTAAAAATATTCTAAGTCTAGAAACATTTCACTTTGTAACGTGGGAAACACTTGCGCAATCAACGTACAAATCAACTTTACAGTGTTCATACATGTGAAAATGGTGAAATATAGTCACACACACACATTAGCAATAGTAATGATTCTACGTGGTCGATTCAACAGCCAAAACAATGTTCACAGAATGTGAAATGGAGGAAATATCAAGACCAAAGAAAATTTGCGCCCCTATAGCTCAAGGGCACCCTTCAATTTGGAGGCTCAAATTTATTTATTTCTGGTTGCAAATATATTCATTCTTTTAAGAATTTAGTCAGCTTTCAACCAAGCTATCAGGCAAGTCCATCCGAGTTGCAGAACTTCGACAATCAATGGCGGAAGTGAAAGGTACGAAGAGTTTACACATCACAGAGGTAGTCAAATTTGTAGTTTCTACGCCCCTGTAGCCTAGGGGCGCCCTTGAATTAGAACCCTTAGATGATTGAATTTGCAGATTCTATTTCTGGGGGATCTTTTATGATTCAGTCCAACTCCGTGATGCACCCGTTCGCGAGATCGTCATATGTGTTGAGTGACCGTGACAGTGGTTCCAGTGAGCACGTAAAATGGAGGGTAGATAAAAGTAGAAATATCAAACTTGTACCTCTATAGGCTGGGGATGCCTAGCCTTTTGGCCAGCTAGATGAGGTTTTTAGCAGTCGTTGTCTTCACTAGACCTGTGTAGAATCCTCCTAGCTATTCAGTGAATCCAACTGTCAGCCCTTAGGGTTTGTCAAATGCCCGTGAGTGAAGGATCAATGGAAATTACTGAAGAATGAAAACAAGTAGAAAAATGGCTATGGAAATTACATACTCCCTTGAAAAAGGCGTCCTCCTGGAGGTCTTAGAAGAAATTTTCTTGCTTTGTCACTTCCAGGAACATCTCTTCTAAGTTGTTCCAGCTTCACGATGAGATCAACAGTGCGTGGATCAGAGCAATCCAACTCCCGATGTTAAGGGTCAAAGTAGAGAGTTCGCATGAAAGTTGCAAGTTGTAAAATCACTCAAAATGGTGATGTGCCTCTGTAGGCCAGGGGCACCCTTGCTTTTGAGGGTCTTAACTCAACTTTCAGATGCCTTACATACAGTCATTGTTTGCGGAATTCTCCTAGCTATGCGATGGATCCAACATCTAGTTGACGGGAGTGATTGTTCACCGACAACAGTAGATTGAAGCGCGAGATGGCAAAACAGAGAAATGGCTAAGTTTGGAGGCTTGTACATCAATTTAATGAAAAGGTGAATTTTATTTTGAGGCATCAAACATGGTTTTTAGTACTTATAGCTCCCAGCAGACATTTCATCTCAGTAATATTGGCTTCGTAGTGGATGTCTTAGCTCAGTTCCAACATCAATCAGGCACCCAAAAATCAGAGCTCAATAGGGGAAAACGTGACTTTTTCAGCAAGCTACAAAGTAGGAAGTTAGCTAAAAATATCAACTTTAGCAAGGGGATGCCTCGAGAGTTAAACTTGGACTTTTCAGAATCAATAAAATATTCTAAGTGAACCTTGTTGGAGAGATTCCAGTTAGCTCAATAAAATAATATTAAATTTTTAGTTCCAACATGCCAGCTTTAATGGGGCGATTTTTCTCAATATTTTAATATTGGCGCCCATTTTGATATTAATTTGCAAATTCACATGAGAAGGGAGACTGAATATTTTAATATTTTAATATTTTCGAGACTCCGAGTCAGTTTCTGTTAAACAAAGTGGGGTCCAATCAGATGATTTCTTTTGAAATCTGGGTTTATTCTTGCAGTTGGCACCATTAAGCTACAAATTTCTCTATTTATTTCAAGATGCCTTCCTTTTTCTCTCACAAAAGTTGAAGAGCAAGCAAATTTTCTCATTTATGTGAGCGAATTCTTCAACAATCAACATTCGAAGGCACTTTAGATATTATTTTCATATTTCCTTGCAGGTACAAGTATAGATTAATCAACAAACTCCAAACAAGCATGGCGATTTTAGCAAAAGCAAAAACTTGAAACTTCTATCTTCTGTCTTAAATTCTTCTATTCTCATCTTAGGTTTTCTTCGCATGTCCAAGATTTGATGACTTTTGACAAATCTGATCATCTGGGTTGGTTGTGCACGACTTCCTCAACGAAAGCCATTTGTTAGAATTTTTCAGGAAAATTTTCTCTAGAGCTTCAATTCTCGAAGCTTTGCTTTTCTCAACTAAAATTCCTTTGCATGGTAGAGTAAAAGTCAATATTTTTCAAATCTGACGTTGTGGGTTGTCTTAGAATAATCTTTTGGACAAAACCCATGTTTTAGATTTTCTCAGAAAAATTGCCCCTAGCAGCCCCTGCTGCCCCCAGTTGCTTTTTTCAGAAAAGCTTTTGCATGTTAAGCTAAATGGTGCTTTTTAACAATTCTGACATTGTGGGTTGTCTTAGAATAATTTTCTGCACAAGGTTTTTTGCAATTTTGACGTCATGCGTTGTCTTAGAATCATTTTCTGCACAAAACCCACGTCTCAGAATTTTTGGTGAAAATTGCCCTTTGACAGGGTATTTTTAGCCTCATTAGGTGACATTTTAGCTCTCTGGAGAAAGTTTTCAGAATATAGTCAAGTTTACAGTCAATAGGCAAGTTTTTCAGAATGCAGTACACACAAATCAAATTCAAGACTAAGCCAGTCTTGACTCATGACTTCATCATAATGGTTGACACAGATCTGCATAAGGTGCTTCCAGAGGCTATCTTGGATCCAATTAAGATAAATAATGCAATACTTCTAAACATCCAAGAATCTGGGTTACTAGAGGCGTCTTCACTCCCTATTTCAGTTCATTGCATAGAATTTGTGATGTCTTGTGTCAAGCATTACAATTCTACTACTTGTGAAATTCGGTCAACAAATGGACGAGTGATTTGCAGTCTCAAGCCCCAAGACATCGAAAGGTGTTTTGGTATTCCTCAACATCCGAATAGTTTGGTCATTACCTCAGATCAGTGTGAGAGAGCATTCAATGCTGATAAGGATGTGTGTCAAAGCAAAATGGCAGAAAGGTGGTTAAAGAAAATTAAATCTAAATTTCCACACAATGTGGGTTGCGACGAATACAAAGATGAGTACACAATTTTGATCACTCTTCTCAATCATGTTTTCGGTCATGAAAATGCTAATAAATTCTAGCCCTGGATGTACTACATCATTGCTCAAATTATTTCCAGGGGAGAGCATTATGACTGGGCCTCTCTAATTAGTGACATTCTCCACAAGCAAATTACCGGTTTCCTAGTTGCCCACCAATTTCATATGTGTTCGTATCTCGTATACTTGATTTCCTATCAGGGTTAGTTTAGAGGATTGAACACAGTGGGGATTCTTAGTGTACAAAAAGTTTATCAATACTACGACTAGCTTGAGTTCATAAAGTTCGAGTGACATTTCAAGCATGTGCAAGAAGCTTTCTTGATGTACACAGTGAGAAACCTAGACCCAGAATTGCATGTTCGTATCTCAACGGTTGCCATAGCAACAATGGTAGAATGGGCAGACTGGTTCATTCAATTCCCTACATACACCTACATCTGCTTCTACGGATATATAGGAAATCTAGCTATGCTACCTCGCTATCCTTCAGATAGAATGACTTTCATGGAGTTCTTGAGGCAATTGTATGATGTTCATTTATGGTTGCACCACAAGCGCAAGCCTGCTGCCAACTTTCCAATGCAAATGGGAATCTACTGGTGCAGGATAGCAGTTGATGCCAAGGCTACATGAAATGAGTTAGAAAATTTTAATCTCAAGTACCTTGTTGATGCACACACATATGACCCTTGGGGTTATTATTCAACACGCCTTGGCGGTTGACCTTACCACAAGCCTACAATGGAGGATTACTGGGTTAACTACGAGGATGATTTCTAGGTGCGCCAACGCAACTACAATAGGTTCACCCTCTCACAGATTTCTGTCTTCATGTCAAAAGATGTGGGAGGATTGTCAGATGATGATGGGGATGTACTTCCTCAATTCTTTAGAGAACAAGTTGATACGCAACCACTTCCAGCTATCGATTGTTTTGCCAAGGAATATTCATCTGTGAAAGAGAGATCGAGTAGATTCATTCAGAACAACACACTCTACTTAGATAGCAAGAAGACAAGGAGGGTAGTCATGCCAAGTACAGAGATGCCACTGGTGGATGTTTCACTGCCATCCTCATCAAAACCAAAACATAAGAATAGGAGCAATCCTCCTAAAAACAAAAAAACAAAAGGGAAGGCACTTGTTTTAGAAAAACATGTGGAGCTAGTCAGGAATACAGTTCAGAGCTTTCTAGAGCCCGAGGTTCAACGTCCAATGCCATCACCTACATCACAATAGTCTTGAGTTCTGGTTCACATTGATTTGGACCTAGAATCACGACTGCGTAGTGATACCTCTACACATTCACACTCATCAAAGCTTCCTATGAATAACAGAGACCCTTCTAGTGGGATTAGTCGAGACTCATCTTGGCTTGAGAATCAACTGGGAAGGAAGAGGAGGAAACCATCTTACATTCTTGATCATTCAGATTTTGATCATGTCTACTAGGATGCGCCAAGTAGAAGAATAAAGAAGAAGGTTCATGTAGAGAGAAACATTGACAAGGAGATCATCGAAGAGACCACTACACCTCCAAAGGGTAAGAGCTTGAACGAGATAGAAGTTGAAGACTTCGATGTAATAAAGGTCAACCTTGGTAGAAGCACACGCCAAACATAGGTTGATTTCCTTCAAGTTGCAATAGATAGCATAAATGATAGGGTGATAAAAGACGGAGAAGACAAGGCAGCCCTCAAGGCTAAAATCCAACAACTTCAATGGTATATCTCTAACCTCATGCATAGAACATAAAATGTCACCACTTCACTCCCGTAGATACTAGAGCCATTAGTAGAATAGAATTAGCTTAATCCTCTAGTTGTCTACAGGAAGTGCTTGGCAGAATGGGAGGAAGAGTTTGTCACCAGAGGCTGCTTTGTACTTGCAAAGTTATATCAATTGAGGTACAATGCCCATGAATTCCATCTACTCATCCAGAATGAGGAGCGAGACTTGGTGATTGACAGACCCAAAGATGAAATCATGATCTCTCATCTAAGGATGGCTACGACTTAGTCATCGACAAAGAAGATAAAGAAGCTATTTTTACTTGGAGGACACAGTTGATATTCAAGGAAAAAATATAGGATACAATGGCTTTAGAGTTCGCTGAGAGTAGATAACACGTGACTAGTGAACTTCAGTATGTGAGAACTTTCATGTCCTAAGTTCCTTGCTAGTATCAACATGAGGGTGGTGATTATGTCAAGCTTACTGATGTTCAGTCAGAGTTTCAAGTACTCATCCATGGTATTTTTTCAGTGGTGATTATGTTGGTTGTAAGTTAGATCAACTTACAGTCATGTCAACATTATTTGATGTGGTAGTTTGATGCAAGCAAGGTGGATCAAAGAATCTCTTCTACTTGAAAATGATCAAACTCAATCTGAAAACAACTCCTTACAACACAAATTCCTCAACTTGACTCAATCTCTCTTCTTATGGCTTGTATCCCTCAATAATCAACCAATGATGATATATGTTGAAGATGTCCATACAGTGACCTATCAGACTCCACAAAGACTCACCACAAACTCTTAACCAACATACCAAAAGATCTCATAGGGTTTCTTTGACCCAACATCAAGAACCAATAACCTGCCCTACTCCAAGGCTAGTCAATTAGCCCTAATTACAAAGGAAGTCCCTTTCAAACATTTGAAAAACACCTAAAAACCCTTGAAAGTCATGAATTGTGACTCAAAACCACAAAATCTCACACCTATTTGCAGATTTAGGCACTCTAATACACTGTACCCATAAACCCTCCTTTCACACACAAAACCCAAGGGTTTATTGAATTTCACAAATCTCGGGCTTATAGTGCCTCAAAATTGCATTCAATAGACTCCAAATGGTCTGCACAAACTCACAAGACTGACACATAAGAAAATATTTCACAATTTATACAAAACCCTTCAATAGCACACCATTTACATAAGGAAACATGCATTGTTTAACCCTAAGGTGTGACCCAAATCATAAAATTTCCACTCCCCTGGCTATTAACACATTGAAACACCTAATTTACCATTAGAGGAGTCATTCCATAGAGCAAAAGATCCAAACAGTAGGTGGAATGACTAATTCATAGTTTAAACTCCAATCAAACCTTTAATTCTGAGAAAACGAGGCTGCTTTAGAAAACCAGAGATATCTCCTACCAAATTCAAAGTTATACACTCAAAATGGATTCAAAATGAAGGTAACACATTTATCTTCAAACCACAAGTGAATTTAGAGCATGTCCAAAACTGTATGGTATGTACAACAATTGAAAAATTTAGAAAAACACAAAATAAAGTAGAAAGAACGTTGTTTATTGATTGGATTCCACCATACAAAACTTCAACCTGTTCGAGCCTTGGGAAGTATTTTTATACATTTTTCCATTCAAAACCAACAACCCGCAATGTTCATCACTACCCTTTGAATACCAAGACTCTCCAACTTCCTAAGAAGTTGCAATTTAACAATTTTCTATTTTGATAACATTTACAAATGTGCTTTTGCAACTTCCACATATTTGACACCTAAGATACTAAACCACCAACAAACATTAAGAATGGTATTTTAGACCTTATTTACCATCATAGACTCAAAAAAACTTCCATTCTATCACCTAAGAACCATGATTCACTTACAAAAGGAAACTTGGTCTTATTGACCTTATTAGAACCAAAACTCATCACTACTAAAGCCTACTCAAGATCAATCTAGCTTGACCAATGTTGACCAAAGGTGCTCCTGCACCATACACCCCAACATGGAACTTTTCCAAGTCCCTTGGAAAGATTGAAGTGGTTTGCTTTCCTTTGCATCCTTCATTACTCTGTCCTTCACACTTGCCTTTAACAGGTTCTTCTTCCTTTAGTCTCTCACTGTCCTCATTATTACTGGCCTTGCCTTCTCTTGAATCAGGCTTCACTCCATTAGATGGTACTGTGGGGTGTCTTTCATTTGTTCCTGCATCAAATTCTATTACCACAATCCTCTTTACACCTATACAAACACTGTCTTCTTTTTCCATCACCTTACCTTTCACCTCTTGCATAGTCTTCTGCCCCATGTTCTTATTGTCTCCATTCTTTGCACTGTCCTCTGTACCACTACCTTTTGCAACCTTTGTTAGACCGACACACACTTTATGTACTATCCTTTCAACTTTATAAACCCTTGTCTTCTCATTCACTACATCACCATTCTCTGCATTACCAACCTTCAATGGTCTACTCACCCCTTTGTCTACTGCTACAGGACAAATAATCGCCCCAATCAATACTCCTTCATCGATTTCCTGTCTTTCCAAAGGATTTTCACTCTCATGCTACTCTGTACTGATCTGAAACATCTTTCCACATTCTTTCCTTTATCACACAAAATCATTCCTCTTCATCTTTGTCTGTACATTTCCTTCACCCTTCCTATTTACTGTCCCAACATTGTCAAACTGTGATTGGGCTTCTAACTTCATGCTCTCACCTTCTTCCTTGCTCACATATTATTTTCTTCCCATCATTATGACCTCACCTTGCTCACTTTCCTCTACAACTAATGGAGTTAGAACAAACCTCTTCCCATCCTTTTCATTCTGATATATGTTTTCTCTTCCATGATATACTACATACCTGTCAAATTTCTAGGGTCTCCTAAGCAAAACATGGCAACAACTCATAGGTAGAATGTCACACACAACTTTGTCTTTATAGGGACCAATTTGAAACTCCACAGTAGCTTGTTCATTCACCAACATGGTTTGTTTTTCACTGACCCAAGACACTTTTTATGGTTTTTGTTTAGGTACCCTTTCCAAATGCAAATTTTCAACCATATCATTAGATACCATATTGTCAGTACATCCAGAATCCACAATTACTTTACATACCTTATCTTTGCATCTACAAGCAATCCTAAACAAGGATTTTCTATGAATTTGTTGTTTCTCCATGGATGTCTTCAAAGTTTGTCTTCTCATCATCAACATCTCTCCAACTTCAGGGGTAGCACAAATAGTATTGGAACTTGAGCTTTCAGCTTCATCCTCATAAGCAATTTGGGCTCTCCTTTCAGATTTCCTTTCTCATCCACTTGATGTGGTTCCACTATTCTCAAGGCACTTGAAGGAAAGGTGACCAAACTCACCACATTTATAACATATTCCTGAAAACTAATTGAAATCTCTCCTTTGCCTAAAGCTTGTTCTTCAACCTCTCCATCCACCTCTTGATTCAGGAGCTTGCTCTTTGTTCTTATCAACATATTCAAGGTCTTCTTTGGGCTGTCTTGGTGTTGAAGTTGTACCTCTGCCCCTAGAAGTATTTCCTTCCTTTTGTTGCCTTCTCTTGTCTTCTCTTGAGTTTTTCTTCTACTCTAATTGCCATTTGAAAATGTTGTTCCACAGATTTTGGTGCCAACAAACTAGTTTCATCTCGAATGTTATATATTAGGCCATTGAGATATCTCACTACTCTTTCTTCCTCATCCTCCTCATGTTTAGTTCTTATACTTAGCCTATAGAATTATTTAGTATATGTTTGCACATCTTGCTCTTTTTGCCTTAGATTTTGTAATCTTTTAAGTAACTGAACATTATAATCACAAGGAAGGAACTTACCTTTTAGTTTTTCCTTCATTCTCTCCCATTAAGTGATCTTGTTCTTTCCTTTTCTTTCCCTTTCATCTTGCACAAAGTCCCACCACAACAAAGCATGTCCTTTCAATTTAGTCTTGGCCTTCTTCACTTTGTGTTCTTCATCAATCTCCTCATTGTCAAAATAGTTCTCCAAAGCCCCTATCCAATCCAAGAGCTCTTCTCCATCTAGATTTCCCCCATACATAGGAACATCCATTTTTCTATGTCCATCTTTCTTCACATACTTCAAAAGCTTCATCATTCTCACATCATCTGGATCCATTTCTTCTTCTTCATTGAAAGTCTCTTCTTCTTTAGTGTCACTTTCATGCATATCTACTCTAGTCTTTGATTTCAATGCAACCATCTCTGTTCTCAAGGCTTCTATTTGTCTAGCTTGCTCATCCATCTTTCTTGCAACTAGGATTCCTTTAGGAGGCATCTTGATAGTAGTGCCTCTTCACCTTCCAACCTGCGAAAAACAACCTATAAAAACCAACCAAATCACCACCAAGGGATCTATTAACTGGGATTTGATACCACTTGATGCAAGAAATGTGGATCAAATACTCTCTTCTACTTGAAAATGATCAAACTCAATCTGAAAACAACTCCTTACAACAAAAATTCCTCAACTTGACTCAATCCCTCTTCTTATGGCTTGTAGCCCTCAATAATCAACCAATGATGATATCTATTGAAGATGTCCATAAAATGGCCTATTAGACTCCACAAAGACTCACCACAGACTCTTAACCAACATACCAAAAGATCTCATAGGGTTTCTTTGACCCAACATCAAGAACCAATAACCTGCCGTGCTCCAAGGCTAGTCAATTAGGCCTAATTTACAAAGGAAGTCCCTTTCAAACACTTGAAAAACACCTACAAACCCTTGAAGTCATGAATTGTGACTCAAAACCATAGAATCTCACACCTATTTGCAGATTTAGGCCCTCTAATACGCTGTACCCAGAAACGCTCCTTTCACA
This sequence comes from Sequoia sempervirens, assembly GCA_007258455.2. Lineage (NCBI taxonomy): Eukaryota > Viridiplantae > Streptophyta > Pinopsida > Cupressales > Cupressaceae > Sequoia > Sequoia sempervirens. Next base: position 20,389,901 of record VDFB02000008.1, on the reverse strand, counting down.
CACAAAACACAAGGGTTTATTGAATCTCACACATCCCATGCTTATAGTGCCTCAAAATTGCATTTAGAAAAATCCAAATGGTTTGCACAAACTCACAAGACTGAAACATAAGAAAATCTTTCACAATTTATACAAAACCCTTCAATAGCACACAATTTACATAAGGAAACATGCATTGTTTAACCCTAGGGTGTGACCCAAATCATACAATCTCCACTCCCCTTCCTATTAACACATTGAAACACCTAATTTAACATTAGAGGATTCATTTCATTGAGCAATAGATCCAAACAGTAGGTGGAATGACTAATTCATAGTTTAAACTCCAATCAAACCCTTAATTATGAGAAAATAGGGCTGCTTTAGAAAACCAAAGATATCTCCTACCAAATTCAAAGTTATACACTCAAAATGGATTCCAAATGAAGGTAACACATGTATCTTCAAACCAAAAGTGAATTTAGAGCATGTCCAAAACTGTACGATCCGTACCATAGTTGAAGAATTTAGAAAAACACAAAATAAAGTAGAAAGAACATTGTTTATTGATTGGATTCCACCATACAAAACTTCAACAACCCGTTCGAGCCTTGGGAAGGTTTTTTATACATTTTTCCATTCAAAACCAACTACCCCCAAAGTTCATAACTACCCTTTGAATGCCAAGACTCTCCAACTTCCTAATAAGTTGCAATTTAACAATTTTCTATTTTGACAACATTTACAAATGTGCTTTTGCAACTTCCATATATTTGAAACCTAAGATACTAAACCACAAACATACATGAAGAATGGTCTTTTAGACCTTATTTACCATCATAGACTCAAAAAAACTTCTATTCTATCACCTAAGAACCATGAATCACTTACAAAAGGAAACTTGGTCTTATTGACCTTATTAGAACCAAAACTCATCACTACTAAAGCCTACTCAAGATCAATCTAGCTTGACCAATGTTGACCAAAGGTGCTCCTACACCACAGTTAAGAGTAGAGGAGAACTTTAGAGCCAGATCACATGCGGTGAGGAGATGCTGTGAAGACATAGTGTGCTATGACAAAGTATCAGTGCTCGAGATGGTGATGTAGTCAACAACCTCATGGAGGGGTTACTTGGTCGAGATCACATCCAATGAACTCCAGATCCCACCTTTTAGGATAGACATCAAACATAGAAGTTAACTTGATGCTTCTTTCTGAGTTAACTTGTTGTTCCACCTTTGATGCTATGTCTATTTTGGAATCATCAATGTATAGTTGGAGTTTTCACTTAGTTTTCATTTCAATAAGGATGAGCATGCTTGCAAATGTCCATTTAGATTAGTCTTGTTTCGGTTAACTAATGGTAGTTTTCTAGTTGACTGTATAGTTTCCTTTATTAGGGTTTAGCAATAAAATCTTGCATGCTTGCAAGACTGTAGTTGACTCAAGGTGATTTTAGGGTTCCCTACACCTTTGATGTCTATAAATAAGAGCTCTTTTCTCATTTGTAATTATATTTTTCACATGATAGCATACATGTTGAGCAACCTTACTTGTAGTATTGCTATTGTGTATCTGTTCAACGAAATTTTATTGTGATAATAAATAGTTGTGCAACGTTACCTGAATGTTACTATTATGGTACTTGTTCACCTTAGTTAAATGGAATGGCTAGTTTGATCGTTTATTGTATGTGTGTCTCGCCAATGTAATTTGCTGTCCTAGTTGGCTTTCTTATGTTATGTTTAACAATATTTGTTTCATATCTACACCTCGTATAGGTGTTGTCACCTCCTTGGGAATTTAGAAGTGAGGATTGTAATTTAATGTTGTGCTAATAATATTTCTTTCAACCTACGCCTCAGATAGGTGTCGTCATCTCCTTGGAAATTTTGACTTAAATATTATCGTATGCCTACTCCTTTTTCCTTGTGCTCTATTTTCTTGAGGAGATTGGATAGATTAAAGCTTTTAGTTTAGTTGTAATTAGCGATCCGCAAAACCAAAAAATCCTTAGCTGCAATGTTCTTAGTTTTGTTAACCTTGTGCCTTTTCAAGCTGAGACAAAAAGATAGGAGTTAGATTACTTTTCTTTTTCACACAAATCAACATAAAGAGGGAGCTTCCCCTCCTAATTTGAAGAGCAGTCATTACGCACTGTGCATAGCTATTCATACCAACTCGCACTCCAGAGGTGCTAATTGTTACACCAAAAAAACCAAAACCAAATATGTAAGTAGTGGTACCACAACCTATTTCCCCACCACCACAGAAAAAAGGGACATGGAAATATATTGAATGGTTGGAAAAGGAATCAAATTTCACTAGAAGAAGATGTCGTCTGGCACAATAAGAAGATGATGATACACATAACACATATATAGAAGTTAATCAATGGAGAAGAGAACTAGAATCCCCTACCAAATGTAAAAAAATATTACAACTAACCAATCAAGCTTAGGGAAGAAAATATTGCCAAAGAAGGGGACCCTCAACCTACAAGATATGAGATTATTGGGATGATATAATAGTAGCACAAGTTGCAAAGATCCTGTCAGAATTTGAAGACTTATTATCAAGGACATTTATAGATTTAAAAGGGATAAAAGAAGAAGCATTAGTAATGAAGATACAACTAAAAGAAGGGAATAAACCAGTAAGGAAGAGACCATATAGACTTAACCCAAACATGAAAAAGAAATTCAAAGTTGAATTAGATAAAATACTTGATGCAAGAATAATTAAATTGGTAGAGGATATGGAATGGATAAGCCCTATGGTCGTGTAAAATAAAAAGACAAGGGAGGTGAAAATATGTGTTAATTTTAGGGAACTTAATAAAGCTTGCATACATGACCCCTTCCCCCCACTATTCACCGAAGACCTATTATACAAGGTTGGATATGTAGATGGCTATTTTTTTTAGGAATTTTATTTTAAAATAATGATGAAACTAGGAAAGAACAACCAAGGACCGAATTACTTGTTTATAATAGAAATAGGGGAAGAATCAGACAACCAACCAAAATATCTCCATGGTGCACACCTATTTAGAATAAATATTTTACTGGAAGAGTTACATGACATTGCCATACTTTTTTCATGTTATCATCAAATTCAACTGTACTCAATTCGTGGGATAACCCCTACAAAACTTGTCCATTTCGTAGCCTATGTCCTCTAAACACACAAAATGAGGAAAACCATACTTACCCTTGTGCGTGATCTCGAGCCTCAAAAATTCATTTCGAGCATTAACCTCTTTCTGTTTTTAGAAATTTGCTAAAGGGACAAAGTTGCAAAATTTTAGTTTTTTAGTGTTAGTCACTTTTCTACACATGCAAGAGCGCTGAATTTCAATGCCCTTGCACACTTGATGCAAAAAAAACATGTAGGAGTGTTGAATTTTAGTGCCCCTGCATGTCTTTCACCAAACATTTAAAAAGTGTACGAGCATCATTTTTTGCCGCCCTTGCAACTCAAGTTCACATGAGTTTCATTAATGGGTGTCTTTAATGCAATTTGAGAGTGTTTTAAATTGATTTTAATTGTTTTATTTTTCATTTTATTTTCTTGTCTTCCCTCCTTTTCTCTCTATGTGCTTGTTGTGAGATTTGGGTCTATTCGTACAAAATTTTTAATTGGATTTTGATTGATTTCACCTAGGGTTTCATCAAGTTTTCAATATTCACAGGTATGTATTGTTCTTGTATTTTTTCCCGTCTTTCCATTGTTTCTATTGAATTTTTGGAGTTTTGATAGTATGCTTTTATCTTTCTTTTTTTTAGGGTTTGTTTTTAATTTATCGTTTGTTGTGTGTTTGCATTTCCTTTCGACTTCGAGTTTTTCAAACCCTTTTTGTTTTGTGGTCCCTTTGCATTTGTCATTAAACATGGGTATTATGGTTTTATTTTGTCTTCCATCATATTATTTATGATTTCTAAACAAATGCCAATTTTATACCAAATTTGAAACCCTCCCACAACTTTCAGTATTCTCGCCATGAAAACTACTAAGCCATGACAAAGGTTTTTTTCCTGTCAATACCTATACAAATTCATTTTCCTGATTTCTACATGAATTGGTTTGGAATTTTTTTGCCAATATATGTGAGGACATGTTGACCTGACCATATTGGAATATCCAACCCATGAATAGGCAGTGAAAATTCCCACCATCACATTAAAAACCAAACCCAACTTCATATGTATATACAGAGAATTTCTTCGCCTATACGAAATAGATGGTCCACCCTAATCAAATGCACTAGCAGTAAATTTTATTTCCCGTGCATATGAAAACCATAGCTTACATGTACATGCATGAAAATTTTCTACTTGTACATGGAAAGCAAACCTTTCAAGTTATATGCAAAAGTGGTAAAATTTTCCACTAGTTCATTAAAATGCCCATGTTGCAATATGTAGGATCAAATTTTTTTGCTGACCCTACATCAAACTTTAAGTCTAGTGTAGAGGAAATTTTTTTTCATGCTTGTGCACTTAGTGAAATTTTACCCTATGCAAAGTTAGTGAAATTCACTGATTTTGCACAAACAATACTTCTCACATGTTGGAGTGGAGAAAAATTCCGCCTTCACATCGAAGTGAATGAAAACAATACTCAAGCACTATTTTTCCCTGAACTTGCATTTAAAGTTGATCTACCTCCTTATGTAGGAGTGCTAAAATTTAGCGCTACTGCATCCAAAAACAAAAATATATGTAGAGGCATCAAATTTTAGCGTCCTTACATCAAAAATACACTTTTCTTGTTAACACTCAATTTTTTTTGCCTCTATATCCAACTTGCTAGTTTTCCCGCATTTGCTCCATTTTTCGCTACCATTGTGCCTAAGCTCTTTGAACCCATGCAGTTGCTCAAAATTTTACCACTTGTGCATGTAACCCAAAATTTTTCTAACACTGGGAAATTTAACCTTCTTGCTGCACTTTCCTTTTCATACTATCTGATTCCTTACGAAGCAATTCTATTAATGTTTGAGCCTTCTTTGAGCAAATCTAAGGACATGAAGTAAAAATACCAAGGGATTGTCTCAGTAAATTTAGTGTCCTCCAAAATTGATGATATAAGGATACAAAATTGGACATGTGGATATGTCCGAGTTTGTGGAACGAACCAAGAAGTAACCCTTGATTGATGGAATGAGATATATAGTTGAGAGCAACATTCAATTGGTTTCCTCTTTCCCGGTTGCCACACATGATCTTGAGTTCGTACTTGCAGTGACCACACACTATAATCAAGATGATAGAAGTGTTAGGGATGCTTCTAGGAATGTGTTTATCAGGCTTGATGCATAGTTCTTTGATCTAATCTTTTAGTGTCCAAGTATTGACAGATATTTAAATCTTACAAGTGATAAAGCGTAGGCTCATTATGATCAAGATACAAATAATTGTAAAGGGATAATCAATGCCAAATGGTTGAAGAATCCATGGTTGAGCATTTCAAGATGGCCAAAAAGTTTTCCTAGGAGTGATTTTGTTGAGGAAACCAATGATTTAATTACCCTTCTCAATAGGGTAAAAGGTTTCCCTAATTCCTCTAATTTTTAGGATTGGATGTTCTTATATATCCATGTTATTAAGAAGAGAGATCAAAAAATATATTGGGGACAATAGATCAATGATTCTATTCACGAACAAATGATCAAGGTATCCACTTCCTTGCAGTTCTACATGACTTCATACCATACTTGGTATATGTTGCTGCTTCTATGAGAATCTTTCCAGGTTTGACTACAAAAGGTGGCATGAGACGTATTCCAATGTACCAATACTATCCTCAGTTGACCTTGAACAAAATAATTCATCATTTTTGAAGGGTCAATGATTCCTTCTTTGCCACTTATCTATGCATGTTTTGTGGGGAATTGGGTAATAAAAGGGTTTCAGATGAAGCTTGGGCCATCGTCAATAAATATGGTTGCTTATACTTGCAGTTTCCTACATTATTTGAGAGTTGGCTGCTTCATAGGTTATCCTTACATGCTCCTGAGGTACCCCAGTGACAACATTGTCCTGATGGAGCTTTGTAGGCAAATAATGGTTGTCCTCAACAAGTAGATGGAATCACACAAACTAGGATTCAAGTTTCCCCTTACAATTGGTAGGTATTCTATCTTAACATTTCTAAAGGCTAAGGCTGTAGAATTAGAAATATAATGGGTCACCATGAAGACCTAAAAAAAGAGGCCTTATTTTGATTATAGGGGAATCAAGGGTAGAATTAAGAAAGACTACACCCAAGTACACCGGATTGAAGATGTGTGGGTGGAATGTAGGACAAAGGAGAAGATAAGGAAACTGGATTACTGCCAGTTGACCTTGGAACATATTAATAATCTTGATCTTGTAGATATTCCAAAGGGAATGGAAGATGATGAAAACATTCTGGACCTAGTCTATGAAAGAAATAATATTGCAGGATCTCCTCTACCTTCAATCCAATGGTCCCAGAAGGAAGTCACATCAATTAGGGTAAGATTTCAACCTATCCTTGCAAACACAAATGTTTGGTCACAAGAAAAGGGGATATAGTTGAAATGCTTTGATATTGGGTTAGAGGAGGAGGAATCTAAGGAACTTGCAGATAAGAAGGTTGAAATAAGAATGAAGAACAGAGGAGATGTGCCTAGTTCTAGTAAGGTTCCCAAACCAAGGATTACGTTCATTGTAAAAGGGAATAAAGGTCAGACCACCGATGGGCCATCTACTGCAACAAAAGAAGTATCAACCTAGGAAGAAGAAGAGAAAGAGGAAGAAGGAAAAAATGAGGAAGCATAAATGTCTTCTCAAGAGAACATTCTAGAGGATCCTCTTGTTACTTATTCTCCCATTACTACTTTCGTGCCTACCCCTACTCCTCTTGCTACCATTATTGAGAAACCTTTACCCTTAGCCACTGTTGTTTCTAATGTTTCTATTTCTATGACACTTAATGTCACCATTCATTCCATTCATTCATCCCTAGTGTTGGGATCCATTTTTGATAGCCCTAGGAATGAGTTTGGAGATGTGTTTGGTTCTACTTCTAGTATTCCAAGTCTATCTTCTCCCTCCTATGATGCAAATTTTGTCCTGGAGTTAGATAAATTCCTTATTGAATCTATACAAAATGTAAAAAGTGTGGAGACCCCAGGAGCCATTTTGAATAACACTCCACTTGTTACTACAACTTTTGTGACTATAGCTCCAGTTTCTCAAACCATGACTACATGACTTAAAGAGAGTTATTCTACTCTTCCACCTTGGTTGTAGAGCCAGAGGCCAAAAGAGAAAGAAGCAAGTCATCTCTCTAGATGAATTTGATTTCTGTCAACTAGTGCTAGCAAAGATGAAATCAATGAAGAAGTCAAAGACTCTTTCTCAGGTGTTGGTGGACAAAGCAGGTAATAACTATGCAAATGTGACACAACCTCCTCATAGCAAGGCAATATAAGATATTGAAATCTCAGAGTACTCAATCACTAGGGTAGAACTTGGAAAGAGGACTCATGAATCTGCTAAGGAGGATGCACAAGCAACACTAGCTTCTTTAATTGAGAATTAAGATCAAGAGAAAAAGATGAAGAATTAGTATAAGGCTAAGGTTGAGCAGTTGAACCTATGGCCACCAGTATAGAGGTTCCTATCATACAAAAGGTAGAGAAAACTCATTCTTTCATTAACATAATGAAGGAACAAGTGTCTCATCATCTGAAGTCACCATGGAAAAGATGAAAAATATGGCACAAGTAAAGGTAGAGCTGAACAAGGCCATTTATAAATTTTTTGAGGATTTTCAAGAAATGGAGGATTGTCTAGGAGCTTGGACGAAGATGAAAGAACTCAAGCTTAGTGTGTTAGTTGAGAATTGGATCCTCCCTTACAGGGATATGTTACACTTTATTGATGTCAAGATAATGATTTAAATCTTGTTAATAGGGTTGAGGAGCTGCCTTACAGTTACTTGATGCCAATAAGAAAATCCCCCCTTTTGATAAATTTATCTAGGAGTTCACTTCTATGATCTAGAGGGAATTTGAAGATCAAGCCTTCACAGTGGATTCCATGAAAAAATTGCTAGATATTCTACTTACCCTAGATAATCTTAAGGCATTTCTGGAAAGACATGGGAAAGATTGAAACACCGTCAATGATTCAATAACAAAAGTTCTTGCTGTCTCCAAGCATACATCGGGTCCAAACAATGAAGAAGTTCAAGCAATTATGAAGAAATATGAAGATATCTTGGAGAAGGATGGTGGAGAAAGTTGAATGTGTCTTGTTTTTCCTTAGTTTAATTTTTAGTATTTTTCATGTCTTATGTCATTAGTTTTCGACATTTTACATTTCTTTTTTAGAAATATAATTAAATGTAAAAACAACATGAGTCCTAAATCAAATTGAAATCTCCTATTGAATAAGTCAAATTAGTTATTTATTTCTTAGATTAGCACTCAACTCTCTTCTATATATGAGGGAGTTTCTTTTGTAATGGACCTTTTGATCTTTTGAAGCAAAACGTTGCCCATTTTGAGAAGCATACTTGAGTCTTTGTGTTCAATGTGCATATCAAAATTCATCAATAAAGAAGTGGATTTGCATCCAACCTTTGTTTTGGAGCATATTTGTTGTTTGTAAGATTGTTCTTACGTCTCTCTTAGCACATTATCTTGAAATTGGTTTATTAAAGTGGTGTGACATTTCATTACTGAAGGGAATTTGGATTTGATATTGATAGACTTTGAGCTACAATATTGTGTTTGGAGATTTATGTGTTTGTGTATGAATTTGGTTAATAAATCAAAGTCTTTGAGTTGTGATTATTGGCTATGTTCTTGTGGATATTTTGGTGTTGTTCATTGAGTCTTTGAGCTGCAACTTGCTACACTAGTTACTGTTTGAATGATCGTGGAAAGTAACAAAAGAATTTGGGATTTTGTGGATTTTCTTGTTATCATCACTTGTTGGTATCATTCTAGTTATTCTTATGTCTAATTGAATAAGATATTGGTAATTATTGTTACAACTAGTGTTTTATAGTTTGTTACATGTTGTAAACATCAAGGGAATACTATTGTAATATTGAAAAAGGAAACATCTATTTTGAAAGAAGAGAATATGATGAAGGAAACACCCCTATGGATAGTTGTAGTGTACATAAGCATAATTTAATTACTATTTGATTTAGTGAGAAATAAGAAGGGACCCCCCCTTTATGAGAGGAGAGATTAATTTCTCATCATAGCTGTGGTTGAAACTACCATTTTGTAATTATTAAAGGAATTACAAAATATTCACCCAATATTTCCATAGGAGAATTTTTTACAGATCTTTCACTACAAGAAAAATAGTCTCTAATATGAAAGTCCATGCCTTATACATTAATAGAAGGAGAATTACTACATGGGATGAGATGAAATTATAAGATGATTTGTTTATGAGCATGAAAGATAATCCATTTTAAGAGAGGCACATGAGAGCATAGTTAGAGGAAACAATTGTGATGACACGACTGAAAGAGTTAAATTAGTTGGACTGTGGTGGCAAACCCTTCACAAAGATGAAAAGAATTACACAAAGGGTTGTGATATTTTCTAAAGAGTAGGGAAACCCATCACAAAAGATGAAATGCCTTTAAAACTAGAACTAGCAAAAATTCTTTTCAAAATATGGAAAATAGACTTTATTGGACCCAAAGATCCTCCCACCAAACATTCCAAAGAAAGATTTATAATAAAAAGGGTAGAATATCTGAAAAATGGGCAAAGGAAAAATTTACCAAGGATTGTATCACAAAGACTGCGGCAAGTTTCTTATATGAAAATATAATTACTAGGTATGGTTGCTCATTAAGTATTGTAAGTGATCAAGGTAAACACTTTGTAAATAAATTAATTATGGAGCTCCTACAAAATTTTATAATCACACATGATAAAATACCACCTTATCATCCCCAAGAAAATGGAGCATGTGAATCTCTGAACAAGATAATTGGGACAACACTCACTAAGATGTGTGATGGAAACAAGTCAGATTGGGATATAAAAGTACTTGTGGTACTCTAGGCCTACTGCACATCATATACGAGAACTAACAAGTTTATGTCATTCCAACTAGTATATGGAACTGATGCAATAGTTCCTATGAACTTCATAGTCCCTAACCTACGTATTATACTAACATTGTGGTTGGACGATGATGAATCTCTAGCACAAAGAATAGATGAATTAGAGAAATTAGATGAGAATAGGATCATATCATTGTACAACCAACAATTGGAGCACAAAATACAAAAATCATGTCATGATAGAAACCTCCAGATCAAAACTTTCAAAATAGGTAATTTAGTCCTACTACATGACATCAAATTCAAAAAGGAAAACTAAAAGTAAGGTGGCTAGGACCTTACTACTTACATGAAATTGTGGAATATGTAGTAAGACTAAGGATACTAGATGAAGATCACATGATAGGTTATGCAAATGGTACGAGACTTAAACACTACCACCAACTCGATGGACGAATAACACAAAAAAAATATGACATATTGTACATTATGTATTATAAACTAATAAACAACAAAATCAAATCGTTAGTAATTAAGGGTTACAAATGGCTAGAAAGCCTATGAAACCCAACGAGAAAGAGCAATTAATGACTAACGGATAAACCTAAACTTGTTTAAAGACCACCCCACTCACTACACTCTTACCTTGCACTTGAACACTCTAGCACACTGAGCTCTCAATCTCAAATTCAACAAAGCTAAAAGATGGCAAGACCAACCCTCGTAAATATTTCTAAGAAAACATGCCCAAAATACAATAAGTACCCATTTAAGGTTATGGAGGTGGACAAGGATCATTATTAAGCATTCTAGTAGATGTAGTATATACAGAGGACGTGAGGAAGTACATTCATGATACAATAGCTAAGATTGACCACACAATATTTGAAGAGCTCTGACAAACATTGCTAACCCCAAAACAAAGCACATATCAACCACAATACCAAGAGGTATGGTAGAAGAATTTGGATGCATGGAAAGACTACCCAGACTTCTGTGATGAATATGAATGGGTTAGGTTAATTTTGAGTAGGGTACATGATGACTTCTTTTACTTGGACAAACCCTACCGAATTACAAAGGAAACAATTGATGCCATCACAAGGCTAAGTATGATAGGGGAAATACTAGCCAAGAAAGTGGTTAAGAATGATAAGGTGACAACTTACTAGAGCTACATCAAACAATCATAGCTTGAGTGTGAAGGAAATAACAAACCCTATCATGTGGTATGCCACCATGGTTATCTCCCACAAAATCTATTATTCAAATAAAGAAAGACTTGGCTACAACAACCACAATACACACCACATATCAAATGGTGGTAGAAGGGAAGGATTTTGACCTCTATGATGTAATGAGGGAGCAACTAATGTAGAATATCCAAAAGATCAAAACTTCTTAGTATAATTTTTGGTATGGTACATTGCTTATAACCTAGTTTTCTATTTTTTGAATAAATTACCTATGTTCAAAGGGAAGGTATGACAACCACAATTAATAGTATTAACAAAAATAAAGTACCATACATTATAGTTTAAAGAAAAACCAACCTATATTATTGTATTCAAGGGGTTTTTTCAAAAGCTTCCAAAAACAATTGTAGGCTAAAGAAAAAATCACATATGAGTTCGTTAAAAAATATATGAATACCATAAATTTTTTGGTGGATAAGGACTATACATACATGGAGGTGGTGGAGCCAGGAACAACATGGATTCCCAAGCTCCCTTACGAGGTCACACATGGGGAAGTCAATGCAAATGCTGAAAATATCCCCAACAAACAAAAAGACCAAAATGTGAAGATATTTGGGACATACAAAGAAATTATGGATAGTATACACAAGAATAATGCAAAGGAAAAGTTGGTAAAATAATAGAGAACAACTGCATAAGTAGTGGGGTATCCCACCAAAAGTACCAATGCAACCATCTTCCTCCGCACCACTCCTGAAAATAAGCACACTCGTGGCAAGAAGGTATGCAAGATCACATGAAGAGGCCAATGCACAATTAGAGGGACTTGCCTCATCCTCACAAATAGTGACCACTGTGGGCATCCAGGAGGTCTTAAAGACATTACTTCAAATGAGTTCGAAGAAGAAGACTAGAAAGGAAAGGCCCAAACAACTGATGAAAAGGAAAATAATCCAACTTTTTAGCGAGGAGGAAGAAGAAGACATTGAAAAAGTGAAAAGGCCTCCATAGAAGAAGAAAAAGGAGCACACTGTGGAAATCCCACAACAAGAGGTCCCTGAAAAACCATAATAGGCAATTGATGTCATGGCCACCAAAAACGTCATAATATACCACAACATGTTACCACAAGTCCTTAACATGTATGAAGAGGTATATGCATATAATAAGGAGAGAAAAATACAATGCCTAGTGAAATACATTAGGAAGTTTAACATAAGATAGGAGGAAGTGATTAAAGGGTTCCCAAAACCAATCATTGCTACCATAAGAGAGAAGAGAGAAAAAGTATTGAAACAAGAAGAATAAATAATAGAGAATGCACTACAGGAGGTGGGACCTAACTTGACACCACAATGGAAGGATCAATTAGCACAAGCACAAGCAAAGGAGCTTTAGAAAAAGAAAAGAGTGGATACTCTAATGGAGGGGGAACACATAGAAATAGATAAGGTGCAAAAGGAAACAAAAAAGATTTCCAAAAAGCTTCATGATTCCCTCTTGGAAGAAGAAAAAACAAGATTGCAAGAAATAACTCCTCTAAAAAATGGTCAACCGAGTATGGAACATGATGAGGTAAAAGAGGTAAATACTACAAAATCCTCCACATATGCCTCCCTAATCCAATCAATCAAAGTTTTCTTAGCACAATAGAAGCAGCTGCAACTAACACCCACATCACAACTACTACAATTGCCAATGATCAATTCCTAGTTGAACCTAGCAGGAATTTCCCCACTACAAAAAAATTAGTTAGGGATATATCCCATGCTACCACTAGAGAAGAAATCCTACAAATTTCTGAAAGTGTGAAGGAATTGCAAGAGGCATTGAGAATATTGCAGAACGATATACCAAAAATGCAAAGAGATACTTCCCTACCCTTGCCACAACAACACAAACAATTGGGGGACCTACAAGCAGATTTGTAGTCACAAAAGGATAAGCTACGACAAGAAGCTTAGAAAGAAATGCTGAAAAAGAAAGCTTAGGAGGCAACAAAGAAGTGTGTGAAAGCACACTCCCAATTGGAAATACAAATAAAGAATATAGAAGGGAGTATAACGAAGGTAAACATGCTATACCAATTTTGTCTTCAGTGGCCCAACCTCACCAAGAACTTGAAGGATCAAATCACTCAACTAGAGGCCCAAATAGTGCAAATTGCCTCCTCATTCTATCCACTAAATTATGACATAGTAAGAGCACAAAAAGAGAATTTTCACACTCAACTGCAACAAGTTTAGGAGTAGAGGGATCAAATAAAGATGTAGATCAAACAACCAAGGGATACAATCAACATAAAATTGGTCCACTTAACTGGAATCTTAAGGGAAGCAAATAATACAACACAATAGATCCAGATACCCAGTAGTATTGTGGAGGTAGAGGAAACACACATAAACACCCAAGACACATCAAAGTCCTACAACAAGCAAAACAACAATGAGACACTACACTCACACAACTAAAAGTAATCTACAAACACATTCTTCCTAGGAACTAAACAACATGTCTTGAAGATGACATAATTTAAAAGGGGGGATGATGTTAGTAGGGTCACAGGGTAACACCAAAACCTACTTCAAGCTACCACATAGGACTTGTGAAACCTAAGAAAAATAGAGGAGGCTAAGTAAGAGGTTCCCTATAAGGTTCACGTCTCTCTAAGAGACAATGTATAAATGTATGTATGTAATAGATGTAAGAGATAGATAAGACGTAAGAAGAGAATGATAAATATAGAGCAGAGACTAAGACTTGCCTTTGTAACTGATATATGATAATATATATGGAGATATAAGAGCTGATCAATATATATTTGTTATGAAAGAATGTGATTCTTGTTTAGGTTACATATGGAATAAATTTTGTTATAGTTTTCCAATCTATAATTACTCTTTTCTCTCATTATATCCTTTGGGGTATAAAAAACTACATAAGGGATAACATGGTACAAATCTCTATATTGTAATTTCCCTTTTCCTCTTGCCAACAATCATATTTTATGTCACAAATATTCCAAAGTTGTATTTTCACTCAAAAATAATTGTTCATCTTAAGGGTGCAGATTCACATGTTTTTTTAACAATGAAGGATGAAGATGATCATGCAATTATTAATGCAATGGTTGAGTTTCAACTCCAAATAATCATAGTGCTTATTCTAGATCACTCACTCAAAAAAAATTGCAGGATCAAAGCTTTCCTTACACACCTCATTTACAACTTGTAATTCCTCCTTGATTCCCAATGTGATAGGGAAAGCAACAAAGTGCTATATATGTCAATTCATTTTCTAGAAAAAGGGTTGGTATTTTTTATTTTCCACGTGAATGTGAGTGCGAAGGAGCTTCTAGAGTTCCAACTCCTACAAATTCAGTTGCCACTAAAGCAACACCTATTAAATGATTTATGTAACTGAATGTCTCCACGTCTCCATTTGTGGATCTTTAGGGAAATTCTTGCTTAGGGTTTCCACTGGCCACATGAGTTGGTTTGAATGTAATGAATATTTGATGGATTTGGAAGATTAAAAGACATTGCAAGTTTTGTAATTATCATTTATTTATTGCATATGGTATTTTGTAGTATGGGGATGGATTAGTAAGTATGTTCATTCTCTAATATCATATTTGTGGTGTATATATATGCATAACTCATATTCCTTTTGATTTAAATGTGTGATGCATTGAGAATTTGTAATACAATGGATTAGGCACCAATCTTAGAAGAAATGATTTGACATGTACCTAAATTGAAAATATCATTCACCAATAGATTGAGCAGGAAGTAGTTTGTATGTACTTCATGATACAACATTATAACTAGGGAAAACATATTCAATTATCCTTAAATTGTTATCCTCCTTAAGATTCATGTTGTTCATACTCACATCTTGTTTTTATGCAGTGATGCACTTATCAATTTAATGGAGGTTATAGAAGTAGGCTAGTCCCTAGCCTAGTGACAAATTTCAAGGTTAGGCATACATCAGATACTACTACAACATATTATCCATTTTTCTATTTTAGTTATGTTTTATCCTATTTAGAATACTGTCGATCGAGGATACTAGTATAGGCTGATTATGCTTGATCCATGAAGAATCGAAGCACAATGTAGCCACTAATACTCAATATTAAACAAGATCATTCAAATGAAGGTTAAGTTAAACATTTATTGAAACTAAACATTATGAATTGTGAAAGCATTTAAATGTCTACTCTAACCCATTAAAAACTTATCCCATTTTGGAATTGGTGTCGTGTTGATGTGGAACAATGACCCTTTCCCAATCCCGTGATCAGTGAGCTTGTTTCAATCGATTCTATTGAAGAGAATCAATGAAACAATTGTCAGATCTAAATGAAAACATGATTTATGCTAAATTGAACATGATGCAAAAGTTAATCTACCATGATTTTATGCTAAAAGATGCAGATATGCAATTTCTAAGCTAATATAATGAGATTTAAACTAAAAAGATTCAAACCCTAATTATTTATTTAGCTAAATGGATGCATGGAAGCCATTAATGGAAGCTAAGATATTATGCAACTAAGTTAAACTAAAATATGCTAAATGTGAGGTAAAATGAGTGTGAGTGTGAGTGATTTCAACAACATAAGTTTGCTCTGAAAAAGATGGATGATGGATCCATTCGTCTCCAAATAGTGAATTATTTATAGGAAAGAAAATGAGAAATGAAGGGTTGAGATCAAAAAAGCCAATCAATAGTCAAGGATGGAGGAAATTGGAGGCATGGATCATGGATCCTCATCAACGGGTGAGAATGCAAGATGAGATTTAATCAAGATTTATCATTCCTTCCAAACAAGCACACTTTTGACCTGTACAAGAGGTCAAAAGTTAACTTGCACAAGAAGTCACAAGCTAACTTTCATATGAAGCTAAGTGAGAATATTCCCTTTTTTAAATGATTGGAGGAGAAAGAATATTCTTTGGAATATTCATGGGTGAGGGAAAAAGGGTATTTTACAAATTAAAACAAAGTTTAATTGAGCAAAAGGGGAAGGAATATTCCATGGGAATATTCCCCTTTTGGGGAATTTGCAAAGGAGGAATATTCCCTTGCAAGTGGAAGGGAAACATATTAATTAGATAATTTCTAATTAAACAAGGGATTTAGAAGAATAAAGTGATATTCATTAAATTAAATGATTTAATGAAAGGGGGAAAGGTGAAATGACATTTAATTAAATAAATTAGGGTTATTTAATTAAATAAGACCGAGGGAATTAAATTAAATAGTTTGATTTATTTAATTTAATGAGATGAAGTGTTAGCATGAAAGGGGGTGAATTAACTCGATTAAATGAATTAGGTTAATAGATGCAAATTATGCCATTAATTAATTAGCTAAGCTAATTCAATTAATTAAGCGAAAATAGGATGGGTTTCAAGAGGAAATGATGTTAGTATACCCGATTCAAGTGTATGATATCATTCATGACATTTTTTAGTGTCTACAAATACATCTAGGTAAGCACCATAGGTCTAGCTAAACTTGAAGTTGAAGGTTTTATCCACCTTAGCTAATTGACCCAAAGTTCCCTTGTCTGATCATAAGGTTGAAGGCCTTTTATTGAGTTTGACGCTCCTAACGCTCCAAGGTTTACCTTTAGGAATTTGGGAACCAACAAACCTATGCACCATCACTCTCCTTTTGGGATGAAAAACACCAATAAAGGTATACATACAAGCTTGGAACAAATATTTCCAAAATGAACATCAAACTTAGTTTGTTCCCATGTCAATTTTTTAACAACCTATATGCAATTGCTAATTCATATCAATTCATAATAGTTAGTTTACTTCTTGTCAAGGTTAATTTCATGTATAAACTTAGCTTCTAAAGCTCAAGTATGCCTAGGTGTTACATAATTCATAAAAGGATTAGTCTTTCCTATTCTTTTACAAATTATCCTAGACATTGGTGCTTGATACATGCCTTATTTTTTCTAAGACACTAATAATCGATTCTTTCCATTTGGGTTGGTGTTTCTATAGAATGAGAATGAATCTTTTAAAATAATATAAAATATTCTTAGTGGGTGAGGAGGATCGAGAAATGGACTTATGGTTAAATTCATAATAGGAATGCACAATATAGGGTGTAATTAGACTCCATTTTGAAGAACAAGCTTGGTAGAAAATGCAAGGTAGATGAATGAAAACATGCATTCTCCCTATTTTTGGATGAATAACCCAAGAAAAGTAAATTAAATCTTAAAAATCTTGTCACAAATATTTGCAAAAGGAACCACAAAATTAGTTTGTTCTCATGTCAAATTATTAAGAACC
Source organism: Sequoia sempervirens (assembly GCA_007258455.2). NCBI lineage: Eukaryota > Viridiplantae > Streptophyta > Pinopsida > Cupressales > Cupressaceae > Sequoia > Sequoia sempervirens. Next base: position 20,372,317 of record VDFB02000008.1, on the reverse strand, counting down.
TATCATTCCATTGAAAATTCATAATAACTCATTATAATTAGTTTGCTTCTTATTAGAGTTAATTTCATCTAGAAACTTAGCTTCTAAAGCTCAAATATGACTAGGTTTTATGTATTCATAAAAGGAGAAGTCTTTACTATGCTTCACAAGTTACACTATACATGGTTGCTTGGTACACATATTTGTCCTCTAGGAAACTAACCACCATTTTTTCATTTGGTTTAGTATTTTTATTGAATAGGAGCAAGTCAAGTAAAATCCTCCAATGTATTCTTAGTGGGTTAGGAGGATGGGTAATGGACTTGAGGTTAAATTTGTAATAGGTATGCATAATATGTGGTATTATAAGACTATTTGAAAGAATACACTTATTTGAAATGTAGGTAGTTGAATGAAAACACACATTCTACCTATTTGTGGATGAAAATCCTCAAGTACAATAAATTGCATCTTAAAAATCTTGACACAAATTTCCAAAAGGAATTGAAAACTTGGTTCCCATGTCGAATTGGTAAAGATCCTATTGTGTAATTTCCAATTCATAAAAATTCATTATAGTTGTTAGGTAATTCATAAAAAGGGTAAGTCTTTTCTATGCTTATACAAACTATCCTATACCTATATGCTTGATACATGCCATTTTCATATGAGGAAACTAAAAGTCATTTTTTTATTCGGTTTGATGTTTTTATTGAATGTGGAAACGTCCAACAACATCATTGACATATTATTAGTCATTGAGGAGGATGAGTAATGGAATTAATGTTAAATTTGTAATAGGTATGCATAATATGGGATATAATAAGGCTCAAGTTGGAAGGATGAGATGGTAGAAAATTTAAGGTAGCTGAATGAAAGATCCTAATTTTGGGATGGAAAGCCCTAAGAAAAGTAGATTAAATCTCAAAAATCTTGGCACAAATATTTCTAAAAGAAACCACAAAATTGGTTTTCATGTGAAATTGGTAAAATACTATCATGAAATCACCAATTTAAAGCAATTCACAATAGTTAGTTTTCTTCTTGCCGTGGTTAATTTCATGTAAAAACATAGCTCCCAAAGCTCAAACATGACTAGGTGTTATGTAATTCATAAAAAGGGAAAGTCTTTCCTATGCTTATAGGCACTATCCTAGACATGGGTGCTTGGTACACACCTTTTTTATATAATGAAACTAACAATTTTTTTATTATTTGGCTTGATGTTTATTGAATGAGGACAATTCTAGTAAAATACTTTCATATTATTAGTGGTTGAGGAGGATGGGTAATGGACTGAAGGCTAACTTTGTAATAGGTATGCACAATATAAGGTATAATAAGGTTCCATTTGGAAGGATAAATTTGGTTTAAAATGTAAGGTAGTTGAATGAAAGCACATTTTCTCCCCATTTTGAGATAAAAATTGCCAAGAAAAGTAAATTAAATCTTAAAATTTTGGGCACAAAGATTTTCCAAAATGAACCAAAAATTAGAATTTGGTCAAAATTGTATCAAACCTTATAGAAGATGTTGCACTATCTTTAGGGAACAACCTTTTTGGTGTAGGAGATTGATTATTATTTTGGTAGAATGCTAGATGACCGCATAATTGGAGCCACATTTCTAGTTATTGGTAAGATTATTGGTAAGAATTCAAGAATTGGAAGGATGATAAAGAAGAGTTAAGAACTCAAGTCTAGATTTCCTTGTTGCACATTAATGTATAAGTAAGTCATAGTATTATTATTATCATACATAACAAATAAAACATGGGTTAACATGTTGATTTCATTACTTTATAAAGTGATTCCATACCATCTATAATCATGCTTGGGGGTGCATTTGTAAGTTGTACCAAGAGGGATTTAAAAAAAAATGTATTATGTGGATATGTTTTCGAGGGTTTCTTATGTCCCTTGAAATAGGGATGCCTTGGGGATTATGGGTAGGAATACCCCCTTTGAGGAGACATTTGCAGATACCTTGCCCTTGAGATGGTATGAGGGACATCTAGGTGGTCCTTGGTTATTGGCTAACTTGGGAGCATCCCCATTGTAAAAGATAACAGGGAAAAATTTAAAATAAAATAAAAAATAACTTAAAAAATAACTTAAAAAATAACTTAAAAAATAAACTCTTTGGGATCTTTGCACTATTTAAAAGAAAGAACATCGACAGAGGGAATCACTAGTTAGAAGTAATGAACAAATTATTATAAAATATAATCATTGGTGAAAGTTAGGCCCCTATTAAATGGGAAGAAAACTTGTGATCTCATCTTATTGGTGGTCAAAAGTTTATTCAAATGCCTACTAAGCGCCTTGTTCTAGTTGGAGGTTAAGTCAACATTAAATTATTAAAGCACGAGAGGCTGACCACAACTACCAAGAAGAGATTGTTATCCTATGCTTTTTGGAGGATTTATATTGAATCATTCTAACATTACTCTTTTATTAAACAATGTCTTCCATGTGTCTATGAGACTAGATAAAACTTACACTAAGCGAGTTAGAATCGCCATATATCATTGTTATATATTTAAATATTTTTATTTTTAGTAGATATATTTAAATGGTCATGCTTATAAAATTTTAGCTTCTTTCAATTTAAGTTATTTTTAATTTATTCATCTTTTAAAAATCTAATTTATATATATTATTTTAGTAGCTTCCTCCAAAATCCATAAAATTCGGAGGAAAAAGTTATCACCAAAACACATTCCTCATGGCTTAGGTTCCTTTGTCTTCAAAACTCAAAGAAACAGTTTTTTAAAATTACATTTGCATAAACATCTTTCATTCAAAAATGTCTTCATCAAGTGCCGAGTTGGAAGATGGTTGGCTAAGTCTCCTATAAAGTAGATGAACGTCAAGTTAAATGAAACACACTCTTTAAATTGAGAGTAAGAAAATCAATCAAGAATATATAGAATAGTATAGTGGATGTAATTATCTTTCATTATCTTTTATTTTTATTTTTATTTTTATTTTTATTTTGAGTTAAATTGTAGACCACATGAAAATTGTGGATCATATGTTATGAATATGGATTGAATTCAATATTATATATACATTTAAAAATTTACTTTTTTGGGAGAGGATTCATTGAAATTGTATTCCTATATAATTTGTCGGGTTTAAATGGTCTTAAAATGCATCATTTTTTCATCATCATCATATTACTTATTTTTGTATAGTAATCTATGTTGGGAAGGTGTCTCAACCTTGCATTCCAATGCTTTATATATATATTTTTTTCTCACATAGAAAATATGCTATCTCAATTTGAGGAGGCATTCTTTGTCATGTGTTAGATACTTTGTAATGTGTAACACGTTATAAGACCTTTTAATGTCATTATGGAATTGTAAGGTGTGGGGATTGTTAGATGCATAGGACAAATGAGAGGGGGAGTGAATTAGTTGTATACTTTAAACATTCAATCCCTCAATATATTTTCAAACCCTTATTACGAATTAACAAAATGTAAACATGAGAAATAGTAATGCAAACACATCAACACATAAGAACACTGGATTTACATGGAAAACCCAAGAAAGGAAAAACCACGGTGAGGATTAGCTCACAATATAAAGTAATATCAACACCAAATACAATTGGATCACTGCTGGAGGGCTCACTGCCCAAAAGAAAGAAGGGATCACTGCCAACAGACTCATTTTCTAGAAGAAAGAAGATAGAAGAAGGGGTGGATCACTGCCAATTTGAACTATTAACAATGGATCTCTCTTATGCCGAAGGTACAGTTCCACTAAAGCACAAACAGCTCTTTCAACAAACTAAAATGTAGACACCTTCTACTCAATGCATCTAGGAGTCATAGGCATTGAATCTCACACTCATATTACCACACTCGGTCACTTTCACATCTTTCACATCAAACATACTCTTTACTTAATCCACACAATAAATTTTGTATTTATACCATCCACGACCTAAAATAATCAATTAGGTTGGTATTAAGGAAGCGTATGCACCTCAACCGTGCAAAATCAAATAGGTCATAACCAAAAATTTCCAAGGTGTAAATAAGTGAAGGAAAAACATGCCACAACTTAACTTAGACCCAAATCTACACCAAAACGCTTCTCAATACTTCCACAAAAAAGAATCATCCTTTGCAATTAGCACTAGCACACTAGGTTTTCCAAACTTGCACTAACACTAACAAGCAAGCACAAGCATGCCTCTCCAAGTATGAAAACATCTCATGGACCACACAAAAACATTCTAAAACATCTTAGAATATTCCACACCATCAAAATATTCACCACTACTACTACAACCACCTCAAACTTATGAAAACCTTTATTCTATGTAACCAAACACACTGGCACAAACATCCATCACACCAAACAAACTTGCAAAACACCACAACACTTGAAACTTCAAGGGAAGGTAGATACAAAAACTATAAGCATGTTCCCAGATCCGCAAGACAAGAACTTTCACTACGGAGAAATGTAAAGCAATCTCATTTCTCCAAGACATTGTGTTTCACAAAACAAACATAATGTCAAACACATATTCCACTACAGTACGATCCAAAACCTGAAACTTTGGATAAAGAACCTTTGAACACCTCTAATCATCATATACAAACCACATAGGTATATCTTCAACTGTGAAGAAATGTAGAGCAAAACATTGAACATCACTTTGTCACACTAAATTCTCTTTTATTCAAATTTTCTCAAAAGCACTTGGAAACCAAGTGAACCAAATGCATCAAAAACACTACTAAAATCTCTACAACACATCTGCACCATTTGTAACACCTATCATCAACTATAGCACATCTAACTATCTCTCCAAACAAAACTTCTGCAACTATACTTAAGTAAGACATCAATGACAACACCAACAACATTGTGTTGAAATGAATACTAACAACTCCAAGCTTTCAACAACTCTAATGCTAGGGGTTGGCATAATCAACACTAGGAAAATTACAACACTCTCTTCATACAAGGGGTTGACATCAATGAAAGCACCCAAATAACTCACAAAAACTCAAGTTTCCAACAATCTCTCCCTTTGTCATTGATGGCAACATTGAATTTCTAAAAAACTATCAATAAAAAGCAACCAACAACAACTCTACAATAAGTAGTTCAACAAGAAACACTCCCACTAACTAAGAAATCTCTCACATATTCTCATTCTCTTGCTCCTAAACACTCTCTCCACCTATGGTCTTCAGAACATATTCTCTTATGCACTATGGTTTTTCAACCAAATCTCTCCCCCTTTGACATCAATGGAAAAGGGCCATAGACTCATCCAACTTTCTTTCCTATATTGAACTCTTTTTCTCTCCCCATTTGAAAACATTCAAAGGACAACAACTACACATCATCTGTATAGGAATTTTATTTTTATTTTCCCTTTTGACATCTGCATATGCCACTCGCAACACTATCAAGTAATTGCACTCTCTCTTCACTGCACTTAATTTTCTGCACTCTCCCCCTTAGGGGCACAAAATACGCTCCATCTGACTACGCCAACTAGTAACCACTACTACCTACCCCCCTAAGAGGTAGCCTCCATCAATCTGAAACAAAAGAATAAATCTTGAATTGCTCCATCAGACTGATGCACACTCTTATGCATCTAGTTGAAAGGAGGGGCAATAACCCCTAACTTCTATCAGAGATACTCAAAAGTATATTTTGGAAGAGCCTTTGTGAAAATATCTGCAACTTGATCCTTAGAAGGAACATACTCCAACTTCACCTTGTTCTCTACAAATTTCTCTCTCAAGAAGTGATATTGGATTGAGATATGTTTTGTTACTGAATGCATCATCATATTCTTTGATATATTGATAGCACTTGTATTATCAAACAAGATAGAAACAGGTTCATTATATGATATTATGATATCCTTCAATGTTTACTTCATTCACACCTATGTGCAGCAAGATGCTGCAATAATATACTCTACCTCTACAGCAGATAATGACACTAAGTCTTGCTTCTTACTCAACGATGAAACCAATTTGATTCCAAGAAAGAAAACACCTCCACTTGTACTTTTTTCATCCACACAACCTACCCAATCTACATTTGCATAGGCACTTGAAGAGAAATCAATATCCTTTGGATACCATAGACCATAGTCTAGAGTGCCTTGCAAATATCTGAATATCCTCTTTACTGCTGCCACATGTGATTCTCTAGGATCTTCTCTAAATTTTGCCACAAGAAAAACTACATGCATGATATATGATCTAGTAATAGTTAGATATAGCAGTCGACCAATCATTGATCTGTACTTGCTCTAATCAGTCTTAGGAGATTCATCATTCTTTCTCAACTTTCAACCAAAAACCATAGGATTACATACCGGTTTAGAGCCTTCCATTCCAAACTTATTCAACATTTCCTTGACATATTTTGACTGTGAAATGAATATTTCTTTTTTCTCTTTGATTGATTTGTAGGCCAAGGAAGAAATTTATCTCCCCAAACATAGACATCTCAAACTCTTTCTGCATCTCTTCTGCAAATTTCTTGCACATATCTTCATTTCCTCCTAATATTATATCATCAACATACACAACCACAATCAAAATTATATCCTTCTCAACTTTAAAGTAAAGATTACTATCTGCGATACCTTTATTGAATCCCTGTTGCAACAAGTACCTATCCAATCTTGCATACCAAGCTCTAGGAGCTTTCTTGAGACCATACAATGCCTTCTTCAATTTGTAAGCCATATTAGAATTATTTGATAATTGAAAGCCTTCTGATTGTTCAATGTATACCTTTTCTTCCAATTCACCATTCAAGAATGCAAACTTCACATCCATTTGATAAACCTTGAAGTCCTTATGTGCCGTAAAGGCTAAAAACATCCTAATGGCCTCCATTCTTGCCACTAGAGAAAATATCTCCTCAAAATCTATTCCTTCCACTCGTGAGTATCCCTTACACAAAAGTATATCCTTTTTCTGAAAACTTCTCCATTGTCATTCAACTTGTTCCAAAATACCCATTTAGTTCCTATTACATTCTTATTTGCTGGTCTTGGGACTAATTCCCAAGTCTATTTCTTCTCAATCTGCATCAATTATTCTTCCATATATTTGGTCCAATTCTCATCCTTACATGCCTCAATCACTGTCTTAGGTTCTACTTTGGAAAGTAGACACAAATTTACTTATTCTTCTATCATAGCAACTTTTCTTATTGTCAATACACCTCTACTCTTATCACCAATGATTTTATCTTCAAAATGATTCTTCTGCACATACTTGGGAGTCTTAGGAATCCTTTCTAGAGCTTCTTCTTCTCCAACCTACATCTCCTTTTCTTTTTCTTCTTCTTTTCCTTCTTCTCTACAAGAAGACTCATCAAATTCATATCATTCTATCGGTGCTAAGATTTTATGTGGTTCTTGATCTAATTTAACACTTGCAATTTCAACTATCTTCTTCAACCTCTTGTTGTAGCATCGGCAAGCCTTGCTTCTTGTAGAATATCCAAGGAAGATTCCTTCATCTGACCTTGCATCAAACTTTCCCAAGTTTTCTTCATCTCTCCTGATATAACATTTACTTCTAGACACTCTGAAATATTTGATAGTAGGAGTTCTTCCATACCATAGTTTATAGAGAGTCTTTGAACTATTTACTCTTGCTTGTACTCTGATAAGTATGTATACTACAACATGAATAGCTTCTCTCCAATAGAAATTTGGTAGATTTGCTTCCTTCATCATTGTCCTTGCTAGTTCCTAAACTATCCTATTCTTTCTCTCCACCACTCCATTTTTCTAAGAAGTTATAGGAGCTAAAAAATGCCTCTTTATTCCATGATCTTCACAAAAAATGGAGGTAAATTCTCCACCTCTTACAGACCTTAAGAACTTGATTTTCATATCCATTTCATTCTCAACCATAGCTTTAAATGTTTAAACTTGTCTAGAGCATCTAATTTTTCCTTGAGAAAAGTCACCCAAGTCATTCTAGAGTAATCATCAATTACCAACATGAAATACCTGTCACCTTGAAAGCTTCCTGTTCTTGTAGGTTCACATATGTTTGTATCCACCAAATCCAAAGGTCCTACGGTAGAATATTCCAACTCCAAAGATCCTATGGTAGAATATTCTTTGATATTGAACCTCTTTCTTGTTTGTATCCTAACTTGACATTCCTTGCAAACTAAATTGATAGGCTTTGTATTTCTTGGTAGATCTCTCACAACTCGAGTAGAGCTGATCCTCACTAGGCTATCAAAATTGATGTGACACATTCTTCTATGCCATAGCTAACTTTTATTGATTTGAGTCATAAAACACTTACATTAGCACCCTTGAGTTGATAAACATTCCCATCTATCCTCATCCTTGTAGCAACTAGAGTTCTAGAGCTTCCTTTTTTGATTTCACAACCACAATCTTGAAATACAAGATTATATCCTTTGCTACACATCTTTCCTACACTCAAAAGATTATGCCAGATACCCTTGACATAAAGAACATCATCTGTATTATGCTTTCCATCAAAACTAATTGAACCTTTTCCACATATCTTAGCAAATGTATCATTACCAAACTTAACAAGACCACCTTCAAACTTCTCATGTTTAATAAACTCTCTTATCACCTGTCATATGATTTGAGCATCCACTTTCAATTATCCAATGATTTTTCTCCTCTCTAGCATGAAAATTAGTCACAATAGTCCCTTTGATGTTGTGACCTATCTTTGGAGCAATTTCCTTCATACATCTTTAAGAGTTAGTAGAATTATTTCCAACATTTAGAGCCATGAACAAGCATTCATCATTTTCATCATCCAAGTAGTCAGATTCATCATCAGATATGCTAACATCTTCTTTAACATAATAACTTCTCTTGAAAAATTCACCTTTATTATCCTTATATTTTCCTTTTGAAACTTTGGATGGACATCTTGAAACATAATGACCTATATTTCCACAATCGAAACATTTGAAAGGTAGTTTACCTCTGTATTTTCTAGTACCCTTTTTCAATCTCCTAGCATAATTTTCTTCTATGTCATTTCTGATCCATCATCCTTCTCTAATTTGCTAGCTTTAAAAGAAGTCACTTTTCTTGAATCATTTTGACCAAAATCTCTCAATTCAAAAGTAGTTAAAAAAATGAACAACTAATCTCTAGAATAATGATCTAAATCCCGAACTTCCTCAATAGCAAAAACTTTATGACTAATATTTAGGAAGAGTTCTTAGTGCCTTCTTTACTACCTCATCTTCTTGCAGTTTTCCACCAGGGCCATTGATGGAATTGACAAATTCATCCACTCTATGCATGTAGCTTGCAATATATTCATCCTCTAACATCCTTAGGGTTTCAAACTTAGTCTTCAAATTCTACATCTTTTCTTTCTTGACCTTGTCATCTCCTTCATAGATACTTTCTAGCTTCTTCCAAATCTCTTTACTAGATTTGCAACTCGCAACCTTCACAAGTTCTGAATCAACAAGACCACTCAAAAGAGTTCCTTGCTTCACCATTATTCTCATATAGCTTGATCTCATCATTAGTTTTCAGACCATTAGTGGGCATGGTATATCTATCTCGACTTCCAAACTCCAAACCCTAGGGAAACAAGGAAACCTTCCATCCTAGTTTTCTAGAATGCAAAATTCATCCCATCAAAAAAGGGAGCCTCCTTCCTTTCCACCATTCGGATATACGTCAAGCGGTTAAGATTCTTCCAAAGAACCTTTCTTTGATAACAATTGTTAGATGCATAGGACAACTGAGAGGGGTGTGAATCAATTGCATACTTTAAACATTCAATCCCTCAATATATTTTCAAACCCTTATCAACCATTAAACCCTTATTATGCATTAATAGAATGTAAACATGAGAAAAAATAATGCGAACACATCAAAAACATAAGAACATCAGATTTACATGGAAAAAATAAGAAGAGAAAACCACGATGAGGATTAGCTCCTACTATAAAGTAATAGAAACACCAAATACAATAAGCTCACTGTCAGAGGGCTCACTTCCCAAAAGAAAGAAGGGCTCACTGCCAAAGGGCTCACTATACAGAAGAAATAATATAGAAGAAAGGGTGGCTCACTACCAATTTGAACTGTTAACAATGCATCTCCCTCATGTTGAAGGAAAAGTTCAACTGAAGCACAAACAACTCATTCAATAGGCTAGAATGTAGACACCTTCTGCTCACTATATCAGGGAGTCATAGGCATTAAAGATTGCACTCATATTATCACACTTGATCACTTTCACATATTTTTCATCACACACACTCTCTACTTAATCCACACAACTTGCCATGTATTTATACCATCTGCGACCTAAAACAATCAATTAGGTCAACCTTAAGGAAACATATGTACCTCAATCATGCAACAACAAATAGGTTGGCACAAAATAGTTCCAAGGTGTAAATAAGTGAAGGAAGACCACATCACAACTTAACTAGGATCCAAATCTACATCGAAATGCTTCTCAACACTTCCACAAACAACAATCCTCCTCCACAATTAGCACTGGCATGCCAAGTTAGCCAAATCTGCACTAAGACTAACAAGAGACCAAAAGCATGCCTCTCCAAGTCTAGAAACATATCACAAACCACAAAACAACATTTAAAAACATCTCAAAATAGTCCACATCATCAAAATATTTTCCACTACAACTGAAACCACCTGAAACTTAAGAGCACCTTTTATTCTGGGCAACCAAACACACTAGAACATACATCCATCACACCAAACAACCTTGTGGAACACCAAAACACCTAAAACTTCAAGGGAAGGTAGCTACAAACAATATAATCACATTACCAAATCTGCAAGGCAAAAACCTTCATTGTGGAGAAATGTGGAGCAATCTCATTTCTCCCAGACACCCTGTTTCACCAGACAAACACATCTTCCATTGCAGTAATATCCAAAACCTAAAAATTTGGATATAGAACCTATGAAAACCTCTAATCATCATATCCAAATTACATAGGAATATATTCAACCATGAAGAAATGTGAAGTATAATACTAAACACCACTCTATCACACTAAATTCTCTTTTATTCAAACTATCTCAAAATCAATTGGTAACTGTATAAGAGTGAATTTGCACCCCGCTTGAAAATTCCTCTTTTACATTCTTCACCTTAGAAAAATTAAACCTAACCATGTAAATCCACATCACCCATCCATACTCCATCCACTTGGTGCTTGTTTTTAGTGTCGGTGGAGGAATTTCTGTTTGGGATGTGCTCGTGACGCATAGACGTCTGTGTGGCATGCTACCATCCTGACAAGATTCTTGCCTATGGAATCTACAAAGGTGTTATGTTCGCCATTGGAGCTGAAGTGTAATACATCCATGCCTTCCTGCTGACGTTTGAATGACTCTTTCCCTCTCAAACTCATCTTGAAATGCCTATTCTTCCTTCTCATTCATTCTTCTATAGCTTCTAGAGATTCTACACACTTTTGCATAACTTCTTCACAATTCTCATGTTGTTGAGCTACTTGCTACACCATTGGCTTCACTATTCCAACATCACAACATTCTTCACATCCACCATAAAATCTACAATGGTGTCTTGCAAGACCTCCTTTGGCGTTGTTGCGGCCACATCGACTTTGCCACGATTGTAGACTTGCATTCTTCTCTCATTGGCCTTGAGTGACTTTGGTCGAGGGTGGTATTGTTTGCTCGCTATTACATTGTTGTTGGATTTGAGTAGCATAGTTTCTCTTGTAGTGTTCGATATTCTCATTTCCATTTCTTTATCTATTTGGCTGGTCATGGAGGTGGAAACACCAAAATGGGGATTTGAGTGTGACAAGCCCCGAAACAACCCCAACATTTTCCCCACTTTATTATTTGTAGGTACTTTTTTGTGTGGAGATTGCTGGAAAATTAGACCCTTTGTGAGTTCATTTCTATCACCCTTCACTCTTGTCATTTATTATAGTGTTTTCCTTATTATTCTGTTATTCTTTTATTTCCTACTTTTTTTATCACTTCAAACCTCAATACCTAAGTTGTTAGTAAGTTTTAAACAACTTTGATTGTCCTTTCTCACTATCTATCTATATAGACACCAACACACCTGTGAGACGCCAGTGCACCATGCTATCATCCCTATTCTATGCTGCTATCCTCTGGCAAAGAACTATCTAAGGTACAATACAGGTTCCCAAAACCTTCTCGCTGAGCCCAAACTTAACTCTCAGGTTAGAAAATTGATAGAAGTATTGAGAGTTCTATTCATTCTCTATCCTTGACATCAAATAACTCCTTAAACACCTACGTGATTGAGGTAGATTAGGGCAGCCTTCAACTCTCGACTCACCATGACCTGGAGTTGTTGAGTGGCTGGTCCCCCTCCTCTACAATAACCAAGTGAACCACCTACATCAACAAAACTAATAACATCTCTGTAACACATCCACAAAATTTGCAACACCTCTTATCAACTAAAGCACATCCAACTATCTCTCCAAACACAACTTCTGGAACTATACTAAAGTAAGACATGAATGAAAACACCAACAACATTGTGTTGACATCAATACCAAAAAATCTAGGCTTCCAAAAACTCCAATGGTAGGGGTTGACATCATCAACACCAACAACATTCCAACACTCTCTTCATACAAGGGTTTGACATCAATGACAACACCTAAACAACTCAAGTTTCCAATAGGGATTATTTATGATGGATTCTATGACACATTTAAGAGCATAATTATCGATCAACTCTATGATGCATGTTTTTACATGTCATAAGGAGTCTTTGAATGGGGATAATGGAGCCAAAATGGAGTTCCCAAGATGGTGAGTTGGATATGATGAATTATGATAATACAAGATAATATTTTGAGATTGGTATGTTGACTCAATATGAGGGTTGGGTGTTTATATTCCCTAATGGGGATTTGGGTTCCAGTTTTGGGAGTGGTATTCTCTCATGGTTATGGTTTATTATTTTGTAGTTTCTAGATTTGTATGTTTGATATATTGTCTCCTAGGATGAAGATGTAGTATGATGTGGTTTTGTAGGGTTTTATGTTATCGAAATTTCTCCAAACTTGTGTTAGTTGTTTTCTTGTGAAATATTGAGGTTTTTGGAATATTGTAACTAGATTTGTATTGTGAATATATTTTTTCTTGATTTGGAGGTTAATTTTTGATTTTTTTCTCCAAAATAAACACCATGTCATCATGGTATAATCTTATGTATATTTTCTTTTTGAAACTGCTATATCCTATTATGAATGCATTTCTCTCCTCATATATTAGTGCAAGAAGTGTTTCCATTATCAATTTCCTCTCATTTGGTATCAGAGCATGATAAAATCTATTTCCTAGATGGTGGGAAAATGATTTTTGAACTAATCTTAGTTTGAGTTTGAGCACATAAAAGATATTTCTCTTTAGGGAAATTGAAAATTATATCATGGTTGGAGATGGAATAGTTTCATGACACAAATTTTGAGCTATGAAAGCTTAAGATGGTGGATCTATTGATAGAAACGTACCTATGGTTATCAATCTTCAAAAGAAAACCTATAGGTATGAAGGAGGAAGACTAGGATGCGTTAGAACAAAAATCTAGAAGTTTCATCCAAATATGTTTAGAAGATTTAGTGCTCTATAATGTTGTAGGAAAACCCACTATTAAAACCCTTTGGGAAAAATTGAGAAATTTGTACTAGGGTAAAGCCCCGGTGAACAATTTTTTTCTATGAAAGAATTTGTATAATTTGAGTATGAGTGATGGGAACTTAGTTTTTGAACAATTGAAAAAATTTAAATCATTGTAACCTAGTTATGGTATGTCAATGTGAAGACATAATAAGATTAATATATGGTCATGTTATGTTCTTTACTAGATTCATGAGACAATCTAGTGATGAACATTGGAAGTACTACTTCAAAGTTTATTTTTGATGAGGTATTGGATTCTCTGCTCTTGAAGGAGATGAAGCAAAATACTTTTGAATATACTACGAAGCATTGGTTGTTCATTGACAGTTAAATGGAAAAGTAAGAATGACAAGAAAAAAAGGTTAAGATAAATTTAAGTCACAAGGGAGATCTAAACATCTTGGTAAGTATAAGGTAAAATGTTGGAATTGTGGTAAGAAAGACCAAATTAAGAAGGATTGCAAGGAAGAGAAGAAATAAAAGAATGAGTTAGATAATAATTTAGATCCAGAGCTTCATCTTATGAATCTAGTGTATTTTTTGCAACACTTAAATTCATGCATGTAAGGATGTGTTAATGATTAAATATGGTGCCTTTTTCTATGCGGCTCCCCATAGGGAGTGGTTTTATGACTATGTGAAGTTTGATGGTTGAAAGGTCTACCTTGGTGACAACTCTTTTGTAAGTATTGTTGGGTGTGCTGAGTCAAGATTACATTCTTTAATGTAATTATCAAAGGTGTTCTATGATTTATGCACATCTATAATTTGGCACTTGAATTTTTATCTATTAGCAAGATGAATGATGTGGGTGTGTAGGTAGTCTTTAGCTATGGTGGGTGTAAGATGGTTTATGGAGCTATAGTGTTAGAAAAGAGAGTTTGGGTTGGAAATCTTTTCACCTTGATGGTAGCACCTAAATTTAGTGTAATAATTCAATAGTACATGTAGCAAAGGGACTTACAACATTTGAGTTTACCCTTTTGGTACCTACAACAACTACATCTAAAAGATCAATAATTGTGACAAAGGGATTGGTAGTGCCAAGACCCACAATAAAAGAAATTGCAACATCTAGAAATGTGGCTTGGATTCTTAAACATGTTCTCAACTTAGCGAGAAAGCTATCAAAAACATGACTATGTTGTGGCATGTGTGCATAGGCCACATAGGTGAGAAGGGTCTTAGGACCTTGAAAAACATTAATCTTGTAGAGGTTGGATGATTTTTTTCTTGAATTTAACTTTTATGAACATTTTACATATGGTAAACAAAAATGTGTTCAATTTTACTCAAGTTTACTAGGTCTCATGAGGTTTTGGATCTTATTCATATTGATGTTTGTAGACGTGCCTTCTTTGGAAAAATTATTGCATTATTTTTATTTTATTAATGCTTTCTCAAGGAGGACTTGGATATATTTTCTCAAGAAAAAATTTGTTGTATTTATTATTTCAAGAAGTTTAAGGCTCTTATGGAAACTAGAGAAGTAGAAAGATCAAGGTGTTAACAAATAATGGTGGAGAATATTGTTCAATCAAGTTTGATAGATTCTAAAAGAGAATGAAATTGCATGGAACAAAAAAAATATACAACCCTCAAAAAAGAGTTAGAGGGAGGATGAATAGGTTGTTTATGGAGAGGGATATGAGTATGCTTATTAGGGCTGGTTTGGAACATAACATTTTGGGAAGAGGAAATTAGCACATGTTGTTTGATTAAAATTTTTCTTACACTAGTGGTTAAAACCCCTATGGAAGTTTGCATAGGTAAAAAAATATTCACTTTACTATTATATTTGTGTTTGGTTGCAAGGAATATGGTCATGTGCCTAAGGAGAAGTAGTCAAAGTTGGATTATAAAGAAATTAAGTGTATCTTCATCAAAGGGTACAAGATTTGGGATTATGACTGGGAAGGAATTGTATAGTCAAAATATGATCTTTAGAATTATCAAACCTTCTTCTTTAGTTGAGAAACTTGAAAAGAGTGTGAAGTTTATAGTGTAATTATAACCAAAGATTGAGATAGATGCACTTGAGGATAAACTAAAGGTTCATGATGGATCAATGGGGAGGATAGTATAGAGAGCTCATAGAGCTCAAAAGAAGAACCTCCACCTCAATTTTTGAGCAAGGTCCACTTGGAAGAGCTATAACCTACCTAATTTTAGAAATATTTTTTCTTTGTTTACTTATACTAATGGGCCTCAAACTACAACTCATGAAATGGAGATGGATGATAGTGAGTCCTAAAAATTGGTTGTGAATGATGAAATTATTTTTTTGAATAAGAATGAAACTTGGTACTTAGTTTAGTTGTCAAAGGAGTTGATCCTTGTTGATTGCAAATGGGTTTTCAAGAATAAATTTAGTTCAAATGGTAGTGTTGAGAAGCACAGGACTAGATTTTTTGCAAAAGGACATACCTAGGTTGAGAAAATTGATTATGGTGAGATTTTTTATCTAGTTGCAAAATTGACATCCATTCAACTCTTATTATTTATTATGAATTTTGATATTGAGTTGAAGCATATGGATGCCAAGAAAAAAATATTATAGTGTTATTTAGATGAAGAAATCTTGATGACACAATTGAAGAACTATGTGGTAAAAGATAATGGAGCACTCGAGCAGGAATAGGAGTGGGGGTGATTTTTTGAATTCTGAAGAGGCAAATGTTGATGGAGATGATGATGAAGATCCTGGTGGGGGTGCTCTGGTTGTTGCATTGTTTTCTATGGCTTGGAAGTGTTCTCTACGTGCCCCTATTTCCTATGTTGGGTGTTGGTTCATGGTTCCTATGCGTGGGTCATTGGCTTGACCTCTCTTGGTTTGCAGGGAGCGCTTGGATATTTTGATGGCCTACCTTGTGGCTTTTCCTATTCGTTTTGGACTTGGTGCTTTCATTTGACCATGGATTTTTGGTCCCTTCATTGGCTTTAATGCCTAGTTTTCTGCTTTGGGGATTTCCCTCTATTGTCTTTTGAGTGATCTGCTGCTTTTTCCTTTTGGGGAGGTTTTTTCACAGTGGCCATGCTTGGGTTTGGTTGGCCTTGAGAGGGTTGTGTTTATTGGTTTATCTACTATGGAGGCCCCTATGGAGTGGTTCTTTACCCTCCCTATTTCCACTGTGTTGAACCTCCTCTTTGGTGTGATGCAGGTCCTCTTGGTGGGCTGAGCTTTATTGTTTTATTTCTTTCCCCCTCTGCTGTTGGTGGCTTTGGGATTTCTTATTTCCTCCGTTCTTGGGTTAGTGGGGGCTAGGCTATCTCTTTTACCTTGCTTGTTCTTCTTACTCTTGGCCTCAGTTGCTTATCCTTCTGGAGTGCTTGTTCCATGCTCTTTGTCAGAGATGTTCCTAGCTGCTTTGACTACCCTAGTTTCTTGCTTATTTCTGTTGGGCAGTTTGTTTTCTAAGTTTTTTTTCTTATTGAGCCTGGTGCTCTTCCCCTTTTGGTTTTCAATGTTCTATCTATAGGATGGGGGTGTGTTTGTCAGGATGGCTGAGCTTCTTCAAAGGTTTATGCTTTTGGCTCATAAGTTTATTCTCTCTTGGCTAGTGGCTAAGGTGTTCTCTATTCCTTTCAGGCTTGCTACTATGAAGAGTTTGTTGGTTGTTAGTGTGTTCTTTTTACCTCCTTGTGGGGTGGTTGGGTCTATCCCTGTGATTCTCTTGCGGGGATATTTTATTGAGTTGTTGGTGGTTTTTGTGTAGCTCCTTGTTGCTGGTTGGATGACTTTCTTCCCTTTTCTACAGTCTGAGTTTTCTATTGAGGTGAAGATTACTCCTACGGAGGTGGAGCCCTCTCTTTTTGAGGTAGAGTTGGGGTATATGGATTTGTGGAGGTGCTTTCCTTGCTGTTGGTCCTTGTTGTTACAATACCTTTGGAGGTGTTACATGCTCCTATGGAGGTGGAGCTATTTTTTGTTATATTTTGGTTGCAGTTGTGGTAAGGTTCTTCATGGCATCTACTCCTATAGAGGGGAGCTACTCCTTTTGAGGTGGAGTTTGATTCAGTGCTTTGGGTTTGGTGGTTTTGCAAGAGGTTTCCTTTTCCCTGCTGGTGTGGCTGGGAAGTTTCTTAGTGCTCTACAGTGATTCCTAATTCTCCTTTTGAGGAAGTGCGCTACTGGTTGGTGCTAACATTTGTTGTGCTACAGTCTGGATGCTACAGGATGATGGTTACTTGGCCATTTCAGGGGGTTTTTAGATGCAAGGTCCCTTGTAATTGGTTGTTTTGGGTTTTAGGATCATGTTAAATCCTTTTCTTTTTGATGAAAATTTGTGTATTCATGCTGTTTATTTTATAATCTGCTTTTGGTTCACTATTGGTTGTCTTTATTCTATGCTTTTGCAGCTTGATCTTTTTGTGTGGGTTTCGTGTCCCCTTTAAAACCTGCTTGTTATTGGTTTCAGGTCCATTCAAAACCTATTTTTCCCATATAATCAAAATTATGTGGTAAAGGATAAGGAGTCATTAGTTTGTATATTGAATATACATTTGTATGGTCTCAAAGAGTATCCTAGGATGTACTATAATTTTGATTTATATTTTTTGAAGTTGGGGTTTTAAGGTTCAAACTTGAGCATTTTGTATATTTTAAGCAGTATGGTGATCATTTCCTTGTTATCGTTTTGTATGTGGATGATATGTTGATATTTGGTAACAAAGGGTATGCTTAGAGATCTAAAATATTTTATTTCATTACAATTTAATATAGAGATGAAGTAGATTGATGTAAATATGTCAAGTTTGTGTCATATTGTATCAAATTTGTATAGATTAGTGTGTTTTCTTATTTCACTAGGGACCAAGTTATCAGTTGAGTAGAACATGTCTTCACCTATAGAGATGGGTGATATGTCTCATTTTCTTTACATTAGTATAGTTGGTAATTTGATATATGCTATGGCATGCACTAGACTAGACATTTCCCAAGCAATGTGAGTCTTGAGCTACTTTATGACTAATTCTATTAGAGAGTACTGGACAGTAGTGAAGATAGTCTTCTAGTACTTGTAGGGATCTATAGGTTATTCTATTTTCTATCAGGGTCACATGCAACATTATGGTGGTCACACATAGCATCATGATTGTCACATGCAACACTTGGAGATGTAGGGGTTTGTTGACTTGTATTGCATAGGATAAGTGGACAATAAAACATCTAATAATGATTATGTTTTTAACTTGTTTGGTAGTGTGATCAGTTGGATGATCAAGTGATAGGTTCTAGACTCTTTATCCACTATAGAGGTAGAGTACATGAAAACTACTCATGATTGCAAGGAGGAAATATGGCTTCAAAGTTTGGGAAAGTCAAGGAGTAGTTAAACTTGGATATGATAGTTAGGGTACCATCATCATAGCAAAGAACTTGAATTTTCATTCATGGACGAATCATATAGATGCTTACTGTCATTTTTTTGTGACATGGTGGAGGATGAAAGGCTAATTCTCAAAAAGGTTGACACTTTGGTGAATATTTCAAATGCATTGATGAAGCATTTGAGCACAAATAATTTAAAGTGGTATAATGATTTATAGGCCTCTTAGCCTTTAGTGGTTGGCCTATAGATTTTTGTAAGTTCCCTTTTTCTCTTGCAAGGTGTTCGAAAAGTGGGAGAATGTTGGGAAAGGTGTATCAACCTTACATTGCAAATTTTCATATTTAATTATTTATTGTATGAAAAAGAGGGTATCCCACTTTGAGGTTCCACTTTTGACCACATGTCAGATAGTTTATAATGTGTGTAGAAGTTGTAAGAGCGTTTAATTCCATTATGACATTGTAAGATGTGGGTGTTACTTATAATGGATTATATGACACATATACGAGCATGATTATAGGGAGTTACATAATAGACTTGACTTTGGACCAACTCTATGATACATGTTATGTTTCATTATTAGATATATTTGAATGGGGATGATGGAACCAAAATGCAGTGCTCAAATTGGTGAGTGGGCTATGAAATGTTATGAAAATGTAAAATAATATTCTAAGATTAGCATGTTGATTCATCATTAGAATTGGGCATTAAAATTCCCCATGGAATTTGGTTGCCATTTTTGAGAGTGGTATTCTCCTATGGTTAATGGTTTGTCATTTTGTGGTTTTTGGATTTGTATCTTCTATATCTTGGTGCTTAAGATTGAGACGTAGTATGATGTGATTTTTTATGAGGGTTATGTTTCTAAAATATCTATAGAGTTATGTTAGTTGATCTCTTATAAATTTTTGAGCTTGCTGATGTATTGTAACCATATTTGGTATTGTAAATATATTGGTTTGAGATTTGGAGTCTATTTTTTTTCTCGAAAGGGTTTTCCCATGATAAACACCATGTCATTGTGGTATAATATTTTGTCTATATTTTGATTTTAAAATAATTATATCATATTTTGAATGCATTTATCTACTCATTGATTAGTGTAGAAGTGTTTCTATTATCAACTTCCTTTCTATCTATTCCTGAACAAATATTATTTTTTATCAATCTAAAAACATAACTAGTGTTTCCTTTTTGTAATAAACCACCAAGTAGCAACCCATTTAAATTCATATCTTCCAAATTTGGTTAGGATTACAAGATTTAAAGTGGAAAATACTTTATCAACAATTGTTGCTTTGCCTAAAAATTGTGACATTTCCAACTTTTAACATCCTAGATCTAGACATAGACTATTATATTTGGAAGAATCTTGTTCAAGTTGATTTTTTTTAATGATAAGCAAGTAATGGTCCTTGTTTCTGATGCAACTCAAAAGATGTAATTGTAGGCATCAATATTATTTCTAAGAGGTGGGGCATGCTAGGTAATAGAAGAACTGTTGAATAGTCTAGATAACTGAGAGGGGGATGAATCAATTATCATAAACAATTTCTTTACTTTAATTAATCCAGAGCAGGCTTATATTAATCAGATAATAATCAAACAAATATGAACATGAAAGCACACAACAACACCATGCACAATGAACACCATAATTTACATGGAAACCTAAGAAAAGAAAAACCACAGAGAATGCTAATTCTCAATTATAAAGCACCGGTTAAGGTGACATCGGTTAAGGTGATTTTTAAAAGGTCTCACTGCCAAAATGCTCACTGCAGGTAAGGTTCACTACCGGTGGGATCACTGCTCGACAAAAAAATTGATTACAAAATAGTACCACTAACATAATTGAACTGATGAAGCTGCATCTACATATGCATGAATTCGGTTTCGGTTTAAAGCACAATATCTATCTGCAGCAGATCCAGTCAATAATCTTCTGCACACCTTCCTCGCGCAACCTTTGCAAAGAAGATTACTTCTTCCTGACACTTTCCTTTAGCTTTCTTATCGCATAATCCTTCAAACCTTTTTTTATCTACTCGCACACACCATTAATTCTCCTTCATCGAACAAAATCAACTTTTACTTATACCATTCCATTGCCTTCATAATATCCTAAGTCAACTTGAAGAACAACCTTGAAATAACTTATGCAAAATATGTCATCTTGAAGAACAACCTTGAAATATTCAATAATCCATGGAATGCTAGCACCAGACCCAAAAGATAGGTCACACATAAAGATCTTCTTACCATGTTACCAAGGGACCCATAAATAGGTCATACATAAGGTAGGTTCATCACATAACATAATTATCAAAATATAGAAAACTTTGAATTACATGAAATATATTCTGGAGCCAATGGGAATGCCACAACCAAGACCAAATCTTGACTTACATCAATTTTAGTATCAACCAAAGAAACACAATTAGACATACCAAAACTTGTAACATGCTACATGAAAGTCCCGATAGCAAGGATACCCAGAATAAGCTTTGAGCACAACAACCAACATCAAAAGATTAGTCTTCATTACTCTACATTAAATTTCTTCCAAAAATGTACCAAAAAGAAGTACTGCCACATCTAGATCAAGGATACCATCCACACTACGCAACATCATAGCACTCGATAGGATAGATCATTTCTGTAAATCATCTGGAGCACAACCTTCCGGATCCCAGGTTTTGACATCAATGACAACAATGCCAAATCATCTCAACAACTTCTCAACAAGAACATCAATAGAGAATAATTTATGTTGATAGATATTGAAGACCACTTTTTATAGGTATTGCTTGAAAATTGAATGAGAAAGTTTCTATTTTATTTTCCCCTAAAAATTTCTACACTTGACTAAAAAAAAGATAAGCAATCAAATTTATATTAAAGTATAACTTGCAAAATTAAGTATAACAACATTATTCTCATATGGTTTTTGAATTTATTTACATATATGTTTATATTTTCTATTGATAATTTAGAAAAAGTCATATGCATTGCCAAAAACTCAAAAATCCATTTTGGTTTTCAAATATTGTATTTCAAACATCTTATGCTACAAAAAAAAAATTGTGATATTTTCCCCCAAACCATTAGGATAATCAATTAATGTAGTAGGCTAAGTGTACTTAAGCTCTTGAAATCAATTTTTATATAATTGTAATAAGGATGCTATTAAGATAGATTTTGTTTTTAGCAAAAGTTTAGGTTTTGATGTTCTAGTGTAATGGTGCCAGCTATTTATTTCACCAAAAACATATTCAAAATTTGGAATGGATATTCAAATTAATTTTTTTGATGTAAACATAATTGTTGGAGTTGATCAAGGAAAAAATAAATTGTTGAAATTCAAAATTCAAATTTAAAATTATGTTTATTGTATAAAAATTATGAAAAATTAAATTCATATTATCAAAGAAAAAAAAATTCAACCAAGAAATCTTCATTGATTTAATAACTCTAGATCTCTCTCTCTCTCTATTTATATAGTACAAGTTTTTTAAAAAATAATTCTTGTCAAGAGAACTCTTTTGAAGGTTAAGAAAAAAATTATGGACAAAAGTCTTACTCAAATCTTCTACTAGATCAATTTTTGAGGTGGTCCACTTGGTAGAGGTATATCCCACCTGATTTTAGATTTTTTTTTTATCTTTGTTTACTAATGATAATGGGCCTCAAACTACGACTCATGAAATGGAGATGGATGATAGTGAGTCCTTAAAGTTGGTTGTGAATGATGAAATGGTTGTTTTGAAGAAGAATGACACTTGGTACTCAGTTTAGTTGTCAAAGGAGATGATCCTTGTTGATTGCAAATGGGTTTTCAAGAATGAATTTTGTTCAAATGGTAGTGTTGAGAAGCACAAGACTAGATTTGTTGCAAGGGGACATACCCAAGTTGAGGGAATTGATTATGGTGAGATTTATTCTCTAGTTACAGAGTTGAAATTGATTTAAATTATCTATTCGGAATTTTGATATTTATATGAAGCATAAGGATGCTAAGACAAATTTCTTCCATTGTGATTTAGATGAGAAATATTGATGACACCACTCGAGCACTATGTGGTAAAAGATAAGGATTAATTGGCTTGTATATTAAATATAAATATTTGTATGGTCTACAAAGAGTTTCCTAGGATGTTGTACTATGATTTTGATTCATATGTTTTGGAGTTGGGGTTTTAAGGTTCAAACTTGAGTATTGCGTATATTTTAAGTAGGATGGTGATCATTTCCTTGTTATCATTTTGTATGTGGATGATATGTTGATATTTGGTAAAAAAGGGGACGATTAGAGATCTAAAGTATTTTATTTCATTACAATTTAATATAGAGATGAAGAAAATTGATGTAAATATATCAAGTCTATGTCATAGTGTATCAAATTTGTATAGACTAGTGTGCTTTTTCATTTCACCAGTGACTAAATTATTAGTTGAGTAGAATCTGTCTTCACCTATAGAGATGGATGATATGTTTTTGTACGAATTAGATTATAATTTATATTCTACAAAGATATATTTTCACCAATTTTTTATAATTGGAGGTTGTATGAATTATAATTGAATATTTTATGCTTTAATTTATAATTTCTTGTTATAATAAGTTGTAAAAAGGATAATCAAAATAGTCTTTAGAGCTAATGATTCATCTTAATGTAATGTATGGAATCTTGAAAGACTCAAGTTATTTTCCACTAGATTAATTTTCTATACAATATATTTGTTGAATAGGACAGCTGAGAGGGGGGGGGTGAATCAGTTGTCACAAATTTTAACGTTTAATTCAATCATCAAAACTAATACTTAAAGCTACTTAAATGATTAATCATCAAACACCAATGTAGAAACTCAATCCAACACATAAACACAATAACACTAGATTTACGTGGAAAGCCCAATAAGGGAAAAACCACAGTGAGGATTAACTCACACTATAGAGAATATCAAAATCGATTACAAAAAGCTCACTACTTGAAACAAGGCTCACTGCCTGAAAATAAGGACTCACTATCCAATAGGGCTACAACCCGGAGGGATCACTACCATAGAGATACAAAGAAGACAAAGAAGACTTGTTACAAAGAGACTACAATCCCAATGCAACAAAGGATTCCACCACAGTCACTTGATCAACTTGCATGAATGATAGAGTTTTCCTTCTACTCACTGCATCTAGAAACTCAACATTAAGCTTCACACTGATCTACCACCCAACTCACACAATCTTTCTGAATAGCATCAATGTCACGTCTACTCTTTCACTTATCTTCCTTCTTTTCTCTTGAGTATTCTTATTACTAGCTCATCCTGTATTTATACTAGCTCTAACCTTGAAAAAGATCCAAAGTTGGCCATCCAACTTCAAATTCAGATTAGGTTAGTTCTAAAAAATCCTAGGGTGGATTTAGAATGAGGGAAACTCAAACACATGCTTCACTGGGATGCAAAATAGATCCAACATGTTTCATCAACTTTGAAGATAGTGCTTAACACAAGGTTGGTCAAACCAGTGTAAAAAAAATAGAACAATTAAGCTCAAAACTTCCAAAAATGAAAAATATCTTCAATGCAATCAGGGTAACACAACTCTAGAACCGCAAGTCAAAAGACTTCATCAAAGAGAAATCTGAACCAACAAATTTTCTCTTGGACCTCAACCAGAACATAGAAAAAAATAGTTCACAATTGGTGAATACAACTCAAACTTCACAATGAACCAACAACCAAAAATCTGGATATAACAACCTTCAACAACCATGACCAACATATTTGAACCGCACTGACATAGGGGAAAATACCGGATCATTACCTGGAGCAACAACTGAATACCTGTAAACTTTCTTTAATACAATTTTCTCAATATCCTCAACATATACAACCAACAACAATTAGTAGATAACTAGTTGACCAGTTGACATCAGTTACAACACCTTCATTCCTTTCTTCATTCTTGCAACAATCTCCCCCTTTTTCATTGATGGCAACACATGAAGTGAAAAACCATCAAATACACTATACCAGTTTTGCATATACTTCTCAAGATTTTTTTTGTTTCTCCCCTCAAAAGATCATCTTTCTCATTACCTGCTTTCTCTTATTAGCTTTCTCTCCTTTTCACATGATTTCTCTCCCCCTTTGACATCAATGGAAAAGGAAAATGATATGTTCATTGAATCTTCCTTTGACATGAAAAAAATACTCACAATGACAACACCTGAAACTACATGCTCCCCCTGAGAGGTAGCCACCAAAACATCAATCCAAAAAAGATAGAACCATGAATCCACTGGACTGATGCATCTCCAAATGCATCTTAGTTTATGAAATGAGGGGAAATAACCCCTAACTTCTCATGGAGATACTCAAAAGTATCTTTAGGAAGAGCCTTTGTAAATATATCAACAATTTGATCCTTTTTCAGAATATTCTCAAGCTTGACTTCATTCTCCATGACCTTATCTCTCAAGAAATGATATCTGATAGATATATGCTTCATCCTCGAGTGCATCACATGATTCTTCAAAATGTTAATTGCACTTGTATTATCATAGAAGATAGAAATGGGATCATCATATAGCACTGTGATATCTTTTAATGTCCGTTTCATCCATAGAACATGTGTATAGAAAGATGTAGTAGCAATATACTCAACTTCAGTAGTAGACAAAGAGACTGAATCTTGCTTCTTACTCAACCATGCCACCAATTTGCATCCAAGAAAGAATGCACCATCACTTGTACTCTTTCTGCCATCTACATATCTAGCCCAATCTGCATCTGTATAGGCACTAAGTGTAAAGTTAGTATCTTTAGGATACAACAATCCATATAAAGCTTTCTTCAATTTGCACACCATATCCGTTTGATCTATTAACTAAAATCCTTGTAGTTGTTCCATGTAAACTTCTTCTTCCAGCTCACCATTCAGAAATGCTAACTTGACATCCATTTGATAGACTTTGAAATATTTATGAGTAGAAAATGCCAAGAACATCCTTATAGCTTCCATTCTTGCTACTGGGGAAAAAGTCTCTTGAAAATCTATGCCTTCTACTTGTGAGAAACCTTTACACACAAGCCTCGCTTTGTTTCTGACTTCTCCATTCTCATTCAACCTATTTTTGAATACCCATTTTGATCCAATGATATTCTTATCTGCTGGTCTTGGGACCAATTCCCAAGTCTGATTCTTCTCAATCTACAAAATTTATTATTTCATTGCTTCCTTCCAATGTTCATCTTTACAGGCTTCACTTACTATCTTCAGCTCAATCTTTTAGAATAAACATAAATTTACTTCAGCAACAACTTTTCTTCTGGTTAACACACCTTTTGTCTTATCTCCAATAATATGATTTTATGAATGATTGCTTTGTACATATTTTAGTGTCCTAGGAGACATCACTGGAGCATCTTCTTCTCTTTCATCCTATTCATCCTACTTCTTCTACTCATCTTTATCTTTTTTTTTACAATTTCTTCTATTCTTGTACAATCATGTTCATCAGACACATATCCATCAATATCAATAGAATTCTTCATTGTCTCATCAACCTTCACATTTGAGCTCTCTACAATATTTCTCAGTCTTTTATTGAAACATCTGCATGCATTTCTTTTAGTAGAGTATCCAAGAAATATGCCTTCATCACTTCTTGCATCAAACTTACCCAAAGTTTCCCCATCTCTTCTGATATAACATTTGCTTCCGAATACCTTGAAATATTTAACTATAGGAATTCTTCAGTTCCATAGCTCATAGGGAGTCTTTGTACTATTTTCTCTTCCTTGAACTCAATTGAACACTTAAAAAATAGTATGAATAGATTATTTTTAGTAAAATTATGGTAAACCAACTTCAATGATCATTGATCTAGCTGCCTCTTGAACTATTCTATTTTTCCTTTCAACAACTCCATTATGCTGAGGAGTTCTCAGAGCAGATAACGGTCTCTTTATTCCATGCACTTCACAAAACATATTGAACTCATGGGAGGTGAATTCTCCACCTTGGTCATATCTTAAGCATTTTATCTTCAAATTCACTTCACTTTCAACCATAGCCTTGAATTCCTTGAATCTATATAATGCATCTGATTTCTTTCTAAGAAATGTAACCCATGTATATCTAGAATAATTATCAATTAAAGGCATAAAGTACCTTTCACCAAGTAGACTTCACACTCTCATAGGACCATAGAGATATGTATGAACTAAATCCAGTAGTCTGGTAGTAGATTTTTCCTTTGATCTGTAATGATTTTTTTCTTGCTTCCCAAACTGGCATTTTTTGCAAATAACATTAATAGGCTTTGTAATTCTTGGTAAATCTCTCATGGCTTGAACAACACTAATCCTTTCCAAGTTATCAAAATTCATGTGACACATGTTGACATATGGCTTGTTTAATGGCATGTGGCTTCTAGTGTTGTCATTGATGGCAACCTAAGTCATCCTTCTAGTCCGCAGACCAAGATTTATCCATATCGACAAGATAAGTAAAGATAAAAATTCTACCGGAAGAAAGTATGAAGAATAGGGTATTCAGTTAGCATATTGATATGTACGCCTCATCGGATCATCATTTTGAGTTGTGGATCTCCGAGAGAGCTTGTTAAGCATCTATACTATCTTGTTGTTAAGTTTTGTGATGTTTCATTGATTAGTGTATGAGATAGAAGATCCGGTTGGGTGCTTTGGTAGGATGTTTTTCTATTTATTTGCTCATTGTGGCCGACCTAGTGAATGCCGCATGTCGCAGATGTATAAGGAGCAACTGTTTAATTGTTTCTTGTGTTGGTTATTTTGTTTTGGGTCATAGCTATGTCTTAGCCGACTTGTGTGGGTGTGCATTAAATTTAATTTATTATTTGAGCTGACCATTGAAGGATATTTCATGTTTTGTTAAAGCCGACTTGAAGCGATGAAATGTTTGTTAGCGGATATATATATGAGATCAATAATTCATTTTGTGAATGCAAAAGAAAATGTGAAAGTGTGCAAATGTGTGTTCGAGCATTAGAAGGGTGATTGAACGATCTATGCACAGTTTCAAAAGGGCAAAAAAATAGAGAAGAGCAGAGCATAAATATAGAATTAGTCAGAAGGGCTGAAGATCGTCTACTGAGCTTCATTGGAACTAAATCTAGGAATTTGGAGATGCTATCCTCTTAGTTCAAATTTTTGTTGTAATCATAAAAATTTTGTAAGGCAGTGAGCCTTCCTTATTTTGAGCAGTCAGCTCTAGGCAGTGTGCCTGAATGCATGTGCATTCCCTTTTATTCATAATTTTAATAGTATAATTGTGGATTAATCTCCACCATGGTTTTTCCCCTAACAAGGTTTCCATGTAAAAATATTGGTGTTATGGTGTTTTGTTTATCTTCTTCTTGTGCTTACAACTTTTCTTGAAATGTTGTTAATGGTTTAAGATCTAGATTTAAAGTTTAAATTTGCTAAACACTGATTCACCCCCCCTCTCAGTGTTCCCTGAGTCCAACAATTGGTATAAGAGCACAATTCCTCTATAGAAGTTTAACAACTTGAGGTGGATCTTTGATTGCAATGGAATTTGGTGGTCTTCAACAATAGCTTATGGCGGAACTTGATGATCTTGATCAGTCTAAAGCAGAAGTCATGGAATTAAAATAAAATATTATGGATTTGATAAATTCATTCAATCATTGAAGGATAAAATCAATGAGTCAAGAGAAAAGAGGAAGGAACTTTGTGATCAGCTGAAGCAGAAATAAAATAAAAGCTTGGAAGATGTTCACCTGAATCAGACCTTAAAAGAGATAACTGAAGAATGTGAAAAACTTGCTAGGAATAATGCTACTCTAAAGCTTGAGATGGAATCTGTGGTAATGAAGCTAATTAAGGAGATTGAAGAAAGGAAGAAGAATGAGGAGAATCTGACACAGTCTTTAAAAGAAAAGTCTGAAGAATGCAATAGAGTAAATAGTGGACTTATTCAGATGGAGATTGAACTGCAACAATCCAGAAATAATGAACAAGAGCTTGAAAGAAAGATAGTTATTCTCAGAGATGAACTCACTACTGCACATGAATACAAGGAGAAGTTTAGGATCAGTTCTGCTAAGCTTGATGAGCTGACTAAAGGAAAAAGGATGCAAATGACAAGTGAGGTCTTGGATATGAGAAAGGAGAAAGCTTCAGATCTGAACATAAGGATTCCAGACAAAGAAATCAGATGAACAAAGGCATAAGGTATCTGGTAAGGCAACCCAATGCTTAGAAGTTTAATGGTTATTGCTTTGCTTGCAATAAATTTGGTCATATGGCTTCTCAGTGTAGAAGTAAAATAAATTCAAGCAGTCCATCATTTCTTGGTCAGTGTTTTAGTTGCAAAAAGTTTGGTCATAAGTCAATTGAATGCAGAAGTATGTCTGTCATTGTAAGGAATGTTAAATGCTACACCTATGGAAACTTTGGGCATATTGCTAATTAGTGCATATCAAAGGGAAATCAATGGAATGAATGGTCTAGACAAAGAAATCCGGTGTGTTACAATTGCAATAGATTTGGTCACATTGCAAGATTTTGCAAGAATAGAAACATGGATAGAAGAGGTCCGGTATATAGAGGAAGTATTTCACAGAAAGATGACAAAGGAAAAGTGACTGAGGAAGATATAAGAGATCAAATGAAGAAAACATGGGTAAAGAAGATGGAATTTGATGAAATAAATAAGCCCATACCAGAAGCAGCCTATGGTAATTCCTCCAGAAATTGATCTTAGGCCATTGGCCTAGGGGGAGTATTTCAAGAAAAATCCTTTGTCCCCCTATCAGTAGCTGGCACCATAATGTAGGAAATTGTTAGTAGTTGTGATAAAAGTTTGCAAATGCACCAGTGATCGCTTATGTAGAAACATGAGAAGTAGAAGGTCCATAGACAAATTTTTCTTTTGTTGTATGAGAAAATAGAGTATTCAGAACTCCTAGGGAAAAATATTTAATGTAGAAAAAAGGTTAGGTGCGGGAAGTTATAAAAGGGTATTTGGAACCCTCATTTGTCACCTTGCATTGAAGAAGAATAGAAGGAGAGCCTCTACAGTGAAATTTCAAAGGAGTAAAGCAAATTTGGTGGAAAATTCATCAGGTATTTCAGTTGCTTGTAAAATTTTGAACTTTGTGCTCAGTAGAAAACTTGTTCCATATGGAAAGAAAAATGAAGCAAATCAAAGGAATGGTGAATTTGGATGAGTATAACAGTGGAAAGATTAGGGTTGTTGAGAAATTTGTTTCCAGCCGGTGAATTGAAGTGGCTTGAAGGTGTGAAACATAAAAGTTTGGACATTTGGAATGAGTTTCCTTATTTTGTCAATGCGGAAGTGATCAGGTTTATCCTGAATAGATTGAATGAGGACATTCTAACCTTGGATAAACCCTATCTTATTTCAAAGGATGTGATTAGAAATTTAACTGGTTTATGCAATGTTGGGGATATTTTAAAAAAGAAGTCGATTCAGAACAAGGAAGTTGAAACCCTAACCAGAGTGACATGAGATTAGAGGGCTCTAGTAATTTCAATGATCAAAGATCCAATAATAAGGTACATTGCACATGGGATTCATACAAAATTTTCTTTAGAAATAGGGAAGGCGCAACTTCAACAGGAATAGTAGATATCACTCACAAAATGATAATGGACGATGAAGACTTTGATCTGTGTGGATTGCTGAATGCCCAATTGATGGAAAATGTGCAATTGATGAAAGAAGTGGATTACCCCTTTAGGTTTGGTACTTTGATCATATGTATCATGATGTATTTTTTGAATTGCTTGCTTCAGAATGATAATGTGGTATGGAAGGAAAGTGAACTGGTTTGTAAGCAAATTTTTGAACATTTTAATGTTTTGGGAAATTATGAGCAAGTATATGCAAATTTCTTTAAGGAATTTCTAGGAAAGTTTGGAGAAGTTAACATTCCCCTTTCAGTAAAGATGCTTGAAGTTGGATCTTCTTCCGGTGAAGTGTTGGGGAAGAAAAAGAGAGCACAAGAAATTGCCGACTTGTGGTTGGAGAGACCCTCATATGAGCAGGACCTAATTGAGAACACACTGAGTTCTTACTTTGTGCATAATAACATTGGCTTGGAGAGTTTGCACAATGTGTTTCTAGAAGAATTAATTGAATGCATCAAGGAAGCTATGGTATCTAAGTCCTCGGACAAGAAAGAGGAAGAAGTAATTCTACATTTGAAGGAGCAGTTTAGGCTGTCCCTTACCAAACTAAAAAATAAAATGAATGAGTTGAGGAAATACATTAATTCAGCCAATAGCATCTACAACTATTGTCTTCAGTGGCCTCATGTTGTTGGGAGGTATAAGGAAAAGCTGGAGCAGATTGAAGCTGAGTTGATCAAAATTGGTCAAGATTACAATATGTTTTAGGACCAGGATGGAGCAGTCAAGAAAAAGATTCAGGAGTTGTAGACTGAGCATGCAAAAGTTCACTTTTCTAGAAACAATCTTATGGACACCTTTTGGAAAGTCAAGGATATGACTGAATGTAGGTTGGAGTAGCTAATTGAGATTTTGAGGAAAGGAGAAAAACTAGAAGCAATTACAATCTCGAAATCCCTCATTCAAATTATTAACAAGACATCTGAGAATAATAGCATGATCTTAATTATTGGGATTTCTGTAGAAGCATGGAAGAAATTTCTTCCAGGTATGAAAGATAAGTACAAGGTAATTTTCTAACTTAAGTAGTAGTTGTAATTCAAAATTTGAATTTTTGAAAGAGGGAGAGAGCTTAGTGAAGAATATATTTTTCATTGATGTCAAAGGGGGAGGAGATCAGTGAAAAATGCTTTATCATTCTAAGGGGGAGTTTGAGTTTTGAAATTTTGAATTATGACACTTAGTCATTTTTCACTAAGTGTTGCCATCAATGCCAAAGGGGGAGATTGTTGGCATATGGCTTGTTTGATGGCATGTGGCTTCTAGTGTTGTCATTGATGGCAACTTAAGTCATGCTTCCGGTCCGCAGACCAAGATTTATCCATACTGACAAGATAAGTAAAGATTAGAGTTTTACCGACAAAAAGTTTGAAGAACAGGGTATCCGGTTAGCATATCAATCTGTACGCCTCACCAGATCATCATTTTGAGTTGTGGATCTCCGAGAGAGTTTGTTAAGTATCTATACTATCTTTTTGTTAAGTTTTGTGATGTTGCATTGATCAATGTATGAGTTAGGAGATCTAGTTGGATGCTTTGGCAGGATGTTTTTCTGTTTATTTGCTCATTGTGGCCGATCTAGTGAATGTCGCATGTTGCGGATGTATAAGGAGCAATTGTTTAATTGTTTCTTGTGTTGGTTATTTTGTTTTGGGTTGTAGTTATGTCTTAGCTAACTTGTGTGGGTGCACATTAAATTTAATTTGTGATTTGAGCCGACCATTGAAGGATATTTCATGTTTTGTTAAAGCCGACTTGAAGCGATGAAATCTTTGTTAGCAGATATATATATATATATAAGATCGGTAATTCATTTTGTGAATGCAAAAGAAAGTGTGAAAGTGTGCGAATGTGTGTGTAGAGCAGAGCTGATGTGTGTGCGAGTATTAGAAGGGTGATTGAGCGATTTATGCATAGTTTTAGAAGGGCAGAAAAATAGAGAAGAGTAGAGCAGAGCAGAGAAAAAATACAGAATCAGTCAGAAGGGCTGAAGATCATCTACTGAGCTTCATTGGAACTGAATCCAGACATTTGGAGATGCTATCCTCTTAGTTCAACTTTTTGTTGTAATCATAAACATTTTGTAAGGCAGTGAGCCTTCCTTATTTTGAGTAGTGAGCTCTAGGCAGTGTGCTTGAATGCATGTGCATTCCCTTTTATTCATAATTTTAACAGAGTATAATTGTGGATTAATCTCCATCATGGTTTTTCCCCTAACAGGGTTTCCACATAAAAATATTGGTGTTATGGTGTTTTGTTTATCTTCTTCTTGTGCTTGCAACTTTTCTTGAAATGTTGTTAATGGTTTAAGATCTAGATTTAAAGTTTAAATTTGCTGAACACTGATTCACTCCCCCTCTTAGTGTTCCCTGAGTCCAACAACACATTCTCTTATGCCATAACCAACTGTCATTTATATGTCATAAAGCATTGTCCATCAACACCCTTAGGTTGATAGATATTCCCTTCAGATTTATTTCTTGTAGCAATCAATGTTCTGGATCCTTTCCAAATCTCACATTTCTCATCCATAAACACAAGATCATATCCGTTTTTGCACATCTAACCAATGCTCAAAAAATTATGCCTTAAACCATTAACATAGTAAACATTGTCAATATGATGCTTTCCATCAAAACTTACTAAACCTATCCCACAAATTTTAACACCAGTATCATCTCTAAACATAACCAGGCCTCCATCATATTTCTCAACTTTAACAAACTTACTCTTATCACCAGTCATGTGATGTGAACAACCATTATCAACTACCCAAAAATTCTTTTCTTGTTTAGCATGTAGGGCAGAGATAACTGTACCTTTTGTGATATGGGGGGATTCACTACTCACGAGTTCTCTTCACTCAGATATCCCCACGAGGAAAATTTCCCTATATCACCTCAATTGAATAGTGCAGAGGTTCTAGAATCTGAAAGAGAAGGTCACAGGGGATCTCTGGACAAACTGACAGGCTCTCGGCCAGAGGAGGACAATGCATAAAGCGGACGACAGTGCAACGCGCTGGAGTCTTAGAAGTGTGCTGGCATCTCATACGGATTCGAGGATGAGTTTATCACAAAAATTCCTAAAGTGACTCTTTCTACTCTGAATGCTAAGACCAAAAAGTGCAATAAAATAACATAAAATGAGAAGACTGAGATAAAGGAATAGAAAGGATAAAAGTAAGGAGATGAAAAGGAAAGGAATACTTACAACCGTACGAGAGATGAAGCCTCCACCGAAAAAAAGTCTTCCAAACCCGCAAGCGCAATATCTGGAGAGAATGTTGGGCTGTATAGGGGTTTTCCTCAGTCAAATCCCTGTTTTGGTGTTCCCACCTCCACAGACAACCAAGAAGATAAATAGTGATGAACAAAGTGTGTGGTGAAAGAAAAACTCGCTCAAGAGTAGAACCTGCACCACGAATAAGTGTGTGATAAAATCAAAACCCGATCGAGGAGGAGAACTCGTATCATGAATAAGCATGTGATAAAAGCAAACCCCTCTTGAGGAGGAGAACCTGTATCACGAAGTGAATGTGCAAATAGTAGGGGATATGGAATCCCAAGATGCTCACAAGCATGGAAATGGCGTTGCAAGAGCCAAGAAGGCTATCAAGAATGTTGTAATGGAAGCTTGTGAGAGCTTGAAGCTACTACAACAAACTATATGTGCAAGTGAGTGATGGAGTCAAGCTAAAAACTAGCAGAGTGGAGTTAGCTGTTGAAGAAGTCCCCCCAAATGAAGTGAAAGAACTTTTAAGGAGGGAAGAGAATCTTCCTGGGTCGTTTCGGAGAATCCCGAGCTGTTTCCATCAACAAACTAAGATGACAAGTGGAAAAAATGCTTGGAAATAGTCGTTTGAGTGTTGAAACATCGCAGGACGCCAATGCGACATGTGGAAATCCTCGTGATGTGCTAGTGTCTGGACATGTCACGCTATAAAACAACATGAACCAGGAAGGCACAAAGTCTGATGCAAAATTAACATGCAAAGGTGGCTGTTAAAAAGGGGTGCTGGAGCATCTTGAGAGGGAAAGAGGCTGATGCAAGGGCTAAAATGAGCCTACTCAAGATGCTAAAGGAGTGGACACTAAAGTGGAAGCAAGAATGTAGGTGAAACTGCAAAGGTGCAATTTTACTCTTATACATTTTTCCCCCACTTTAGTGGGCATATGAATCCACATTAATATGCACGCTAAAGGAAATCTACTAAACATAAATAACATCAGGTGTGAAAAGGATACTGTAGAGGAAGCAAATAATTCTTCGAACCACGAAAGCATGCCCCCAGTCTGACGATTTGCAAAACCAATACATTAGTCAAGAGAAACCTGCACTAGATAGCAACGTTAGAAAAAAGATAAAGGATTTGAGTCAACAAAGTAAAGAGATCTCGATGTAAAAGGTTGTCTCAGTACTATGTGTTGTCCCCAAATAATACATAGAAGACTTCAAAGATGAAGAGAGAAGGAGCATATACTTAGGATGAAGAAGGTGCATATCTTTGATCTGGCATATGCAAGAGATAAGAGAGATGAACAAAGCGCGTGGTGAAAGAAAAACCCGCTCAGGAGTAGAACCCACACCATAAAAGAGGTGATAAAAGCAAACCTTGCTCGAGGAGGAGAACCCGTCTCACTGGAAAGTGCCTTACAAGCCTGCAGACCTGCAAGGAAGGCATCCTTCAAGAACTCTCACATGAAGGAAACCCTAAGAAGTGGACTCCATAGAGTCGAAAAGTGACGACATGTCTATCTGTAGGTAGAACATGTCTAAAGCATTGATATGTCTACCCGCAGATAGAACGCATCTAAAAGCATCGACATGTCTACCCGCAAATAGAACATGTCTAAAAGCGTTGATACATCTACCCATAGATAGGATGCATCTAAAAGTGTTGACATGTCTACCCGCATATAGAACATGTCTAAAAGTGTCGATATGTCTACTTGCAGATAGGACGCATCTAAAAGCAATGACATGTCTAC
The DNA here is from genome assembly GCA_007258455.2 of Sequoia sempervirens. Taxonomy (NCBI): domain Eukaryota; kingdom Viridiplantae; phylum Streptophyta; class Pinopsida; order Cupressales; family Cupressaceae; genus Sequoia; species Sequoia sempervirens. The sequence goes on along the minus strand of VDFB02000008.1, from coordinate 20,336,549 downwards.
CCATAGATAGAACATGTCTAAAGTGGCCAGTCATGTAGATAAAAAAAAATTCAAAGGGGTCCATCGGGAACCTAGTGTAAGAAGAGGGGTCCACTCGAGGGACGCGTTGTTTGAAAGGTAAGATCTAGTCAGGGTTCCCCCAAGCTAGATGTAAGGAATTAATTTGAAATAGAGGCTTTCAAAGAGGTCCCTCGGGAACCCTTCAAAAGGAAGAGAGATCCACTCAAGGGACACTTCAATTGTAATACATAGTGAAGAGAGGGGTACTTTAGGAGGACACACATCTCCGAAATAAGTTACCACTACTCCCAACATATAGGGGAGGAGAACTATGTGGAAATACCTTGGATAGGATAGAGGTGAACCTCAGTATCACTTGTCAAGAAAAGTAGAGATAGGTACATCAACCAAATGGGAGTTTGATGGCACCTGAATTACTAAGTTGTTGTATTTTATCCTTCAAGGCTTTAGATTCACTAGTGGAATGACCAATCACTCGATGGTAGGCACAAAAAGAGTGTTTATCATGTTCATGAGACTTCTTGTGTGTAGGAGAAGGAAGAGTGATTAAGTGGGCTTTTAGAAGCCACAACAAAGTATGCTCTTGCTTAGATCAAGGATGAGGAATAGGAAGCAAACCTTTCTCTTGTGGGGAAAGGTTTGACTCCTCACAAGAAGCGGAAGGCATGAAGGTGGAAGACATGGGAGGATAAAACAATCCATGAGAACAAGATTGAGTGAAATTCATGTCTCCATCCAATTGTGGTGTTCTTTTAAATTGTTCATCTGAACAACCAAGCCCTAGATTATGCTTAGGAGGAAAAATTTCTCTAGGGACCTGAATGCCTTGTTTGTTGTGCCCACAAACTTTATGCCCATAGCCACATTTAGAGACGAGCCTAAAGCCAGGGCCATAATGTGTTTGCAAGTCTTGAAAAGAAGGTGGATCCTTATAGAGAGCATTGTCCCAACAACGAGGGCCACATTCTTTTATGGGATCACCATCATTCTTATTAATAGGACTACCAACACTATCCTCTTTAGCTGAAGTGTAATACTCTTCCTCAGAAGGAGGATCAATACTAAGGATATTACAATGATTCCTCGCCCTACTCCACAATATATAAGAATAATAATCTTTGATAGCGGGTGTAGGTGATATTGTTGGAAGGTCTAAGTGGATCGAGTCAACTTTATATTCTCCAACGAGGGATTTTGTAAAGTCTAAAGGACCCTGATCACCACCAAGACGTGTATCCCTTTCAGAAGAGGTGAAAGGAGCACACTTAGGACTCCTTGCTTCAAAAGGATCTTCTTTAGGGACTTCTACCTCAAAAGTATCTTTTGCAGTAGGTACTATTGGGGTAAACATCGACACACTAGAAGATACCGAGGGAATAAGAGTAGGCACAGCTGGAGCTCAACCAGTAGCCACTATCTCACATAAGCATATAGCTTCAGGTTCATCCTTAATCGTGAATATCTGATCGTTACAAATAAACTTAATAGATTTATGCAAGGTCGACGGGACTGCACCTATAGCGTGAATCCATGGTCTACCAAGAAGAAGGTTACATGACAAATTTTTTGCCATGACATATGCAAGGGTAGGAATAGTAACGGGTCCCAACCTAAAAGGAAAGGCTACCATGCCGAGGGATTGTCGATTGACATTATTGAACCCACGAAAGACAAGGGAATACGTATTAAGAGAGGATGGGTCAATATTGATCTTAGGTAGTAGATCAATACTACATACATTGAGTGTTGAACCAACATCAATGAGAGTGCATCTAATGCCAATCTCATTAATATTGATTATAATCATTAGAGGATCCGCTTGCTTCTGTACTTCTGGAGGTGGGAGCTCTTGCAGACATAACATGATATTCAACAAATCTATGCGAATATATGCCATCAACGCATCAACATTTTCCGGCCTAACAGAAGAAGGCAAGAGGATCCTTTGCAAGGCTTCCTGAAACATACCTTGATAAACCAGAGTAGACCGAAGCAACTCCCATAGTGAGATCTTATCTGAACTAACCCAAGGTTGCTCATCAAGATTGTAATCACTAGGTACTTTAGTTGTGGGTTTATGAGCTTGAGGAAGTCTTGGTTGTTTATTCGTATTGTTATCATAAGTGTAGGTTACTGCTCTATAGGAGGGAGCCTTAGGAAGATCAGGAGATCTGCTATTTAATGGAATACCATCAATAGCACAAATCCTTTTAGGAGCGGGAATAGCTAGAGTCATATGAATGATTGGTCTCTTAGGCTCTGGAGGGGTAGCAGAGACATCTGCCACATTCATAGACTTATTACAACTAGCAGAACCATTACTTGAATACATATTCTCAACATCAATCCAAACAGGATAAAATGTGGAATAGTTACTTGAAGAAATGTTCTCCACATCGATCCAAGGAGAATCAGATGTGGAAGGAGGTTCATCATTTTCTAATGCAACATCTCTAGAAGAGAGTGCATCATAACAAAGATGAGATTCATCATTCACAAATGCAACATCTCTAGAAGAGAGCGCATTGGAATGAGATGTAGATTCATCACTCACAAATGCGTCGTCTCTAGAATAGAGTGCATTAGAATGAGAAGGAGCTTCGTCATTCACAAATGCATCATCTCTAGAAGAGAGTACATTGGAATGAAGAGAAGGTAGAGTAACATTAAGAAAAGTATGAATGATTTCATCTTCTTGCAACAAGATACCCTCTGAAGTAGGAGGAATCTCATGAGAAGGATCAAAGATACCAAGTGACATAGGTAAAGCCAAGTCACTATCACATGCACTAAATGGAATATCATTTACATTTTGAACAAAATTAGATATAGAATTGATAAAAGAAGATATTAAATCCATTGTAATTTTTTCAAAGAACAATGTTCTTCACGTCAAGTTCACCAAAATGTGATATGGGGGGATTTGCTACTCATGAATTCTCTTCAATCAGAGATCCCCATGGGGCGAACTGCCCTATATCACCTCAATGGAATAGTGCGGAGGTTCTAGAATCCGAAAGAGAAGGTCATAGGGAGTCTCTAGAAAAATTGACAAGCTCTTGGCCAGAGGTTGTCATTGCATAAAGCGGACGACAACATGGCACGTTGAAGTCTCAAAAGTGCACTGGCGTCTTGTACGAATCAGAGGATGAGTTTATCACAAAAACACCTAAAGTGACTCTTTCTACTCTGAATGCTAAGACCATAGAGTACAATAAAATAACAGAAAATGAGAAGACTGAGATAAAGGAATATAAATGATAAAAGTAAGGAGATGAAAAGGAAAGGAATACTTACAACCGTACGAGAGATGAAGCCTCCATCGAACAAAAGTCTTCAAAACCCGCAAGTGCAATATCTGGAGAGAATGTTGGGGCTGTATAGGGGTTTGCCTCAGTCAAACCCTCGTTTTGGTGTTCCCACCTCCACGGACAACCAAGAAGATAAAGAGTGATGAACAAAGTGTGTGGTCAAAGAAAAACTCGCTTAGGAGTAGAACCCGCACCATGAATAAGCGTGTGATAAAAGAAAACCTCACTTGAGGAGGATAACCCGTATCATGAATAAGCGTGTGATAAAAGAAAACCCCGCTCGAGGAGGAGAACCTGTATCACGAAGTGAATGTGGAAATACTAAGGGATATGGAATCCCAAGATGCTCACAAGCATGGAAATGGAGTTGCAAGAACCAAGAAGGCTATCAATAATGTTGTAATGGAAGCTTGTGAGAGCTTAAACTGATACAACAAGCTATATGTGCAAGCGAGTGATGGAGTCAAGCTAAAAACTAGCAGAGTGGAGTTAGCTGTTGAAGAAGTCCCCCCAAATGAAGTGAAAGGACTTTTAAGGAGGGAAGAGAAGCTTCCTGGGCCGTTTCAGAGAATCCCGAGCCATTTCCACTGAAAAAATAAGATGACAAGTGGAAAAAATGCTTGGAAATGGTCGTTTGAGCTTTGAAATGTCGTAGGACACCAGCATGGCACGCGGACTCCCACGTGACGCGCTAGTTTCCAAACATGTAACACTACAAAACAACACAAACTAGGAAGGCACAAAGTCTAAAACAAAATTAACATGCAAAGGTGGCTGTTAAAAAGGGGTGCTTGAGCATCTTGAGAGGGAAAGAGGATGATGCAAGGGCTAAAATGAGCCTACTTAAGATGCTAAAGGAGTTGACACTAAAGTGGAAGCAAGAATGTAGGTGAAACTACAAAGGTGCAATTTTACTCTTATACACGTTTAGTTTTGTCCTTCTTCTTCGTAGGGCTTTCCTTTACCTATTTTTCTGAATTAGTAGAAGTAGGTTCATCCTTAATTGCTAAGAACAAGCATTCATTGTCGTCTGGATCTTCATATTCCGAATCTCCATAAAAAATACTAGCATTATCATTCACATAGTAAGCTCTATTAATCTTCTTTCCTTTCTTTTCTTTCTCATATATTTGTTTATTTCTTTTAGCTCTTTCCAGACATCTTGCAACATAATGACCTATTTATCCACAACTAAAGCATTTAAAGGGTAACTTACCTTCATACTTACCAAATCCTTTTCTCATCCTTCTTATAAAGTTAGCTTCTATTTCATCAAAATTTTCTTCATCCGGATCTTCAACTTTTGTAGCTTTAAAAGAAGTCTCTGATTTGCCTCCATTTCTTAGACTCGGCTTCCTCATCTCATAAGATGTCAAAAATCCTAACAAAAAATCCTTAGTACAAGTCTTATAATCTATTGTCTGCTCAATAGCACTCACCTTCTCACTGAAAGCATCAGGAAGAGTTCTGACAATCTTCTTTACAATCCTGGTTTCATCTATAGTAATGCCAAGAGATCACATTCCAACCACTACCTCATCTAATCTCTGTACATAGGCTTTAAGATTTTCATCTTCAGACATATGTAAAAGATCAAACTATGTTTCCAAATTCTGCAATTTTGCCTCTTAACTCTTTCATCACTATCATGTGCTCTTTCTAAAGCATCCCAAACTTCCTTAGTTGTCTTCAAATTTTGAACCTTAATTAACTCGAAATGTACTAGACTATTCTTCAAGATGAACTTCACCTTATTGTTTGCTTCATGTGCTCTAATCTCTTCAGGTGTACTTGTACCATTAGCAGGAGCGTAAGGATTCTTGTAAGGTTTTTCCACATCATATTTGCAATACTCCAGATATTCTTCCATCAATACTTTCCAGATACCATAATTAGTTCCATCAAACCTCAGATAATCAAAGACCATTTTTCTAGCCATCCCAAACCTTCCTCAAGTAGTTAATCTCTTCACCAAGGAACCAAGCTCTGATGCCAATTTTTGAATAGGACAACTGAGAGGGGGGGTGAATCAGTTGTCAAAAATTTTAACCTTTAATTCAATCACTAGAACTAATACTTAAAGCTGCTTAAATGATTAATCATCAAATGCCAATGCAAAAACTCAATCCAACACATAAACACAATAAAACCAGATTTACGTGGAAAACCCAATAAGGGAAAAACCACGGTGAGGATTAACTCAAACTAGAGAGAATGTTAAAACTGATTACAAAAGGATCACTTCCTGAAACAAGGCTCACTGCTTGAAAATAAGGACTCATTGTCCAATAGGGCTACAACCAGGAGGAATCACTACCATAGAGATATAAAGAAGACAAATAAGACTTGTTACAGAGAGACTACAATCCCAATGCAACAAAGGATTCCACCACATTCACTTGATCAACTTGCATGAATGATAGAGTCTTCCTTCTGCTCATTGCATCCAAAAACTCAAAATTAAGCTTCACACTGATATGCCACACACAACTCACACACACTTTCTTAATAGCATTAATGTCGTGTCTAATCTTTCACTTATCTTCCTTCTTTTCTCTTGTATATTTTTCACTACTAGCTCATCCTATATTTATACTATCTCCAACCTTGAAAAATATTCAAAGAGAAATATGGACTAGCAACTTTTCTCCCGGACCTCAACTAGAACACAAAAAAACATAGTTCACAACTGGTGAACACAACTCAAACTTCAAACTTCACAACAAACCAACAACCAAAAATATGGATATAGCAACCCTCAACAACCATGACCAACATATTTGAACCACACAAACATAGGGGAAAATAATGGATCATTACCCGGAGCAACAACTGAATACTTGTAAACTTTCTTTAATACAATTTTCTCAATATCCTCAACATATTCAACCATCAAAAACTAGTAGATAACCAATTGAATAGTTGAAATCAATGAAAAAACCTTCATTCCTTTCTTCATTCTTGCAACAATATTTTGGTGAACTTGATGTTCTTACACATAAATCTTTTGCATTTAGAAAACCACAACAACTACAAAATATGATATAGGCCCCTTTTCTCTCGCTATCTGAATTATAACTAGATTGAGTGTTGTAAACTCTCTTATGAGTTTTACAACCCAATATCTTCATTTACATGATGTAGTGAGAAGAAGCCTTCAAAAATTTAGCATGGAACAATCTAGACCCTTTACAACATCAATTCACATTGGTCTTGATTTATCTAGAGAATAATTCACTACTAGGTATACCTCAATCTCGTCCTCTAGTTATTACTGATCTTGCTTCCCCATATCACACTTCTCCTCCTATGGATGGTGGATTTAATTAGGAGGTTTCTTTACAAGTCCATTTTTCACAAATTCAAACCCTATACTAAAACTTACATCATTTCCAATATTTTCTAGCGAGACACTCTTGGTGAAGCGGTGCCTCTAGTTGATGCTAATCATTACATGATAATAGCTAGACCTAAGTCTCTTAATTTTTTTAGAGGACTAACACACATTATTTAGAACAATGTCCCATATTTTACTTATATCTACACAAATACTGTTGATTCACATTCAAATATAATTGGAAATCAAATTTCTATGTCAATGTGAATCCCTACCATACACACGGTGACCACTACACCTATGGCCACAATAGCTTCTCATTCTAGAAGTTTGTCTTTTGGTTTCTTCAAAATAAATTTTGGAACCTCTCAACATCTAGGATCTATTTCCTTCATATCTATTGTCCCGTGAAATTCCAACACTTACACAAATTAATGACCTTGTGCTTAGCCAACTAATATAAAATATTGGCCAATTGCAAATCCAACTTGCTTCTTTGACTAGCATATCTTCTCAAGCACTCATCACTCTCTATTATAGGTGCATTCCCATATCATTAAATATTATTTATATGCCCCTACTTGTGGGATTTATGGTGCATAGGTTTGAGAAGTATACCAAAAAATATGACCCTCAAATGCACATTTCCACTTTCACTGCTCTATGCAATGATTTCTTATTTTAGGATGCTTTGCTAGTAAATATATTCCCACAGTCCTTGAAAGATACCATGTTGGATGGGTTTTCCTCACTTCTTGATCATCCTATTAACACATTTGAACAACTTATAAACTAGTTCCTTTAGTATTTATAGGCAAACATTGGACTATAGGTCATGTTTACTGACCTTATCCATTGCAAGTAGGGACTTGCTAAAAAGATAATTAATTTTAATTTTACATATCATTATTTATTCTCAAAAATATCATACACGCTCCTTGATTCTATTGTACAAAGAGTATTCATCAAAAAAATGTAGCCAACTCTATATGACAAAATCTTACTAATAAAATATAGCTCTTTTTCTCACCTTTGCATGACCTTGCATGAATATCAATAGTTCATGAATTAATATAGGATTTCCACATCATCATCTCCATTTGATACCCAAGATGGTGCTTCTTCTTCCCATGAATACAAGAAAAATAAATTCTTCCAAAATACAAACATAATAAGAACATCACAAACTTTTATTACTTTGTTGTAGTACTTCAGAAGTGCAAAAAATTCACTAAATTGTTTGAATCTTTATATAGTGTTATGAAAAATTTCTTAAAGGTAATTTAATAACACTACCTCCTATTTGACCTCTTCCAAAAAATTAACCTCTTCTGACTTACTAGGACCTAGAATATTTTTTCAAATTCCATCACGTACCTAGACATGATACTGAGTAATGCATGTGTCTTCATTGTTTGGTACAAGATCACATCGATTCAGGATCTATCTAGATTTGTGATTGATCTAGAAAAATATGAATAAGTTGGTAGTGAAGTCGAATAAAAATCTATAAATTCACACTAACCCCTTTCCATCACATTCATATAATTTCATTTGGGTTGATCCTTTTACTTTTGATTTTGAATCCCTTACTCCATTGAGCGATATGGTTAACATGGTAGATTCTCATCCCTATCATATTGAGAGCACAAAATTACCAACCCTACCATATCATTCTCTTCTAATGATATGTATATTGGTGTAGAGGATGGTCCTCTCTACATACCCGCTTGTTTCAATGATAAAACCATTAATGAGTTCTCTTGACCCTACAAGAAGGATTAATGTCATCACAAAATATATCATCTTTATCAAAGAATTCCATAAAGATAAGTATGATGACTCTCAATTTGAACCATGAAACCACACGATGGTTTATCCATCTCCACTATGGGCTCTATCACTTTGTCTGACTAGGTTGGACCCAAGTGTTTCAAATCTATCTTCTCTCTCATTTCAAAATGTAACCTATTCCATGTGAAGTTAGGTATTCCTTGTATAAATTTCATGGAAGTAGTATTTTTAGTTGTGCATAAGTGTTTAACGTTTCCCTATGAAGGCATAATACATGCCACCCAACAAATTAGATATAAACCACTTGTCTCCCATGGGAGATTCTCTCTCGATCACTTCTATCCTACATATTTAGGACCTTTATAACCTAATAGAAACTTTCTCTTTAAATCTTATTCAAAATTCAAAGAAATTTATTTAGGGTCATCCTCTTCAACTCCTTCCCCTGTAGTCACACAACCACAAAAATATTCATTTGTCCCCACACCTACCCCTTTGATGGCTAAGGACATGACTATTCCATTGGGTTGACCTCACATCCTTCTTAAGGTCTCTCAGCCTTCAATAATGCCTCATGTTCCTTGACATGTTAGCACATTAGACTGAGGAAAGAAATCTATGCTAACAAGATCTCCTCCAAAGGATTTTTATCCTCTTGTGGCTCCTGCTATTCCTAGACCTACCCTAGGAAAGGGAAATAAACTTGTTGGATTGGAATCATCTTGTGCATCACCCAACCTTGTCTCCTAGTGGTACCTCTCGTTCCTTTGATTGCACTTGTAATGAAAAATAAAAGGGACCAATGATGTAAGTTTTGTTGCATGCACCTTTTGGACACTGGGAACATTGAGAGGGGGGGTGAATCAGTGTTCAATAATTTCAATAATAAAAATAGATCTAAAAACCACTAATAGTAATAATATGACTTCATTTAGCATATAACATATTAAAGCATTCAAGCACATTAATGAACACCATAACACCAGATATTTTTACATGGAAACCCTATAAGGGGAAAAACCATGGTGGAGATTAATCCACAATGTTTACTCTATTAAAACTAAATAAAAGAGCGAATGCACTTGCATTCAGGCACACTGCCTAGAGCTCATTGCTCAAAAGAAAGAGTCTCACTACCTATAGATAAAATAAAGTTTACAACAAAACTTGAACTGAGAATATAGGATCAACAAATGCTTGAATTCAGTTCCAATGAAGCCCAAATATTAGATTTCAGATCACTTGACCGGACCGCACTTCTGCAATGTTTTTCTCTGCACTGCACTACTTAACATACAAAACTGATCTGCTCTTTTTCACTCCTTCCCTTATGCTTACATACTCTCTTTCGCACAATTGCACACCTACCTTCATATCTTTATTAAAATGAATTACTGATCTCCTTTATATACCCACTAACCAGAAATTCAAAGTATGTCGGCCACACAATGGAATATAATATTTTTCTTTATGTCGGCGCACATCTCTAATTTAGAAGTTAAGCGAATCCACACAAGTCAGCTAGACTTTAGTGGGGACCAAAAAAGGATTAAAAACATAAGAGATGACAAAATACATATTCCACATAGATCCACGATACACCATACGAAACATGTTGGCCACAATGGAAAATAAACCATGAATCATGTTACTGAATCTCTTAACTCCAACTCCGACTTAATACAGTACCACAAGACTTATCAGAGGATAGTGTAATTTCCAAGAAATTATTCCTTGGAGGTCCACACCATGAATTAACGATCCGGTACAAAGAGCAATATCATGTGCAATTTCACTTGCGCAACCGGATGTCTTGTTCTTCATACTTACTGCCGGAAGAGTACAAAAACTCAAGTTCTTTGTCGATATGAATAATGATAATACTGCGGATCATACTGATGACTTTAGTTGCCATCAATGACAACACAAGTAGCCAAAAATTATTTCTCAGAGCCATATGCCAACAATCTCCCCCTTTGGCATTGATGACAACACTTAGTGAAAAATTGACTAAGTGTCAAAACCAAAAAAAAATTACTGCTCCCCCTATGGATATTCAAGAAATTTTTCACTCATTCTCTCCCCCTTTGACATCAATGACAAAGATCTATTTATATCCGCTCTACTTTGTACTTTCTTTAATTTCATTCTCTCCCTAAAAGTTTAAACAAAATTTGACAACTGTAGCAATAGTTCAGAAGATTATATTATACCTAGCTTTAGTTTCTGGAAGGAATTTATTCTAGGAATCCACTACAATTCCAATGGTAATGATCAGGCTATTATTTTTTGAGGTTTTGTTGATGATCTGGATAAGCGACTTGGGAATGGTGATTGCAGCTTCCAGCTTTTCTCTTGACTTGAGCACTTCAATCAATTGCTCTAATCTCCATTTCGTTAGGTCTTTTACTTTCCAGAAAGTGTCAATAAGAGTATTCCTAGCACAGTGGACCTTTGTATGCTCATCCTGCAGAGCACGAACCTTCTTGAAATCTCCATCCATATCCAAAAATATATTGTAATCCTGACTGATTTTGACAAGCTCATCCTTAATTTCCTGCAACTTGTCCTTGTACTTGCTTACCACATGAGGTCACCCTAGACAAAAATTGAGTACCTTATTGCCCAAATCAATACATTGTCTCAGCTTATTCATTTTCTTCTTGTTATCTCATAAAGTTGCACCCTTATCAAGTTGCAGAACTTGATACTTCAAAGAAACATGGGAACTTTTCCAGGTTGTGGGTCACCTAAAAATGGAAAAGAACCTCCGGAGAAGGCCGACTTCCTTTGTGTTATCACCTAACTACTGATTTTTGTAAGGAAAAGGGAGAAGGACTAATGATGAAAATGATTGAAACTAAAACTGGTAAATGAAATTCCCTATGGTGATACACCTAACTGGTAAAAAATCTAAAAATTAAGAGGATAGTCACTTGCTTCTTCAAAGAAATGAAGCAGAATACTTGCACAACCTATTTCAGTAAATTTTATGCATAAATATTTCAGTAAAGAGGCTTAAATTGGCCTCAACTTTCATAAATGAAAGATAGTTTTCACAATTTGAAAGTGATGCACAATTCCTTAGCACAATTTCCAACCTGCATAAAAGATAACTTTACAGAAAAGGCATGAAATGAGACAAAATAAAAAGGAGGTTAAATTACCTCACAAATGATTTGATCAATCACTCTAATAACACACAATTCTGCAAGAACAAGAAGGTAAAAAGCTTCAAATGTTGATATCTAGGGACTTTTCTGAATTCAAGTAAAGAAAAATGAGTTACAAAATATGTAAAATCTGGAAATGGACTGTAAAAGTCACAAGGCAGAAAAGTACAACTCAAGAACTAACTCAATAATGAGTTAGAAAGTGACTAAGTAGCCAACTCCGAACAAGATCCACCAAAATAGCATCTAGAAGCATCAATTCCCCTAAGCTTTCAAAAAGCCCCAAAAATAGTAACTGAAACTCCTTCTAAAAGGCTCCAAATAGGTGGAAAAGTTTAATTTGAACATGTCCAACATGATGACACATCAAAAAGACTCCAAAAAGCATCAAACTGAGTCAAAAATCCTGATTTTATTCCAAATGTTGGTGAACTGCATCAACCTCCCCATATTCTCTCCAAGTCATAAATACAAACATATCTTTTCTTCCCTCATGACATGGTATTGTGAACATGTGCCCCTATTTGCACTCCAAATCATAAATTAAGATTTATCTTCTTTCTTTAATAGTATACATTGAAAACTCCCTATCTCTTTATCTATTTTGCATCTTGAAAATAGCATTTTTAAAATTAAATGATTTATAAGTATCACTTAATTTTAAAATACTTTTACATTTTAAGAAGAAAATGTAAAAGAATATAAATAAGCCAAGTTAATTCATTAAAAGACCTAGAAGGCTTTTCAAAATACTAAGGCATAAAGCATGAGGCTTTCGCCCACGGGGAGAAAAATATATGTGTTTGATTTTTTTAAAACTTAACCAAAAAATTGCTAAGTTTCCCATCAATATGTTCTAGGGAAAACCCCTAAAAACAAAACGATGCAAAAGAAAGAGAAGCATTTTTTTTTTCTTCTAAGCTTCTGGAAGAAGCTAAGTGACTGCCCTAGGGTTCAATCGGAGTTTCTCTTGTGTCCTCATGGAAGATCTAAGCTGCACAAAGACATTCACTTGCATTTTTCTACATTTCCATTTCATGGCTGTGCGCCACCATATAGGAGTGTTTGAATGGAGCTTTGTACAGGTTATTCATGGCATTTTGACAACCACAAAGGATTTTCATTGAAATTTCTTGTGATAAAAACAACATCGACCTTGGATAAAATTTCTTCTGTTGAATGACTCAAATTCTGAAATAAACAAAGGCGTTTCTGGCAGATTTTCAACAGAAAATGGCTTCTACAGCTAGGTAAGCATTACTAGAAGCATTTTGTGTTTTTTTTTTACTTTTCTTCTGTAGATAAAAATGCAAAAAACCAAGTCGTTTTGGCATAGAGCAAATGAACAAAATCTTTGCATTCTTCATTTGTCTGTATATTGCTGTGTATTTCTCTATAAATTTGCTCCATTTGTTCTTCTCTATAGCTTCTTGAGTCATTCATGGTTGAGAGTTTGGCTGTTTACAAACAAAATTCTGCCTTGCTAAATGATTCAATGTCATTGTACAGTATGCACATAGCTCAAAGACTCCATATATATATGTTTTTTTTCTATGTCATTGCATAGAAACTGTAGCATTATGTTTGATGGGATTTCCCTTTAAATATTTGACCAAATTGCTCCACCCTATGTGGCAATAATTTGTATATTATCATCTCTGTTGTCATGTGGACTGCCATATACTTTGTTTATACATTAACATCCTTTTATCATGGTCTATAAGTTCTGTGTCTAAAAGTTGTGTTGAATTTCCCTAATCTATTTACTCACCTTTGGCTATGAAGCACTGAAGAATATGGAATAAATGAGAACTCATGTACTGTCCTTTGAATACTAAACTCTGACATTTATAATGTTAATCTGAAATTATCATCTTTTGAATGTTCTTGAACTCTGAAACCCATATCCATGACTGTAATAATATCATATAAAAATGGATTTGCTTTGCATCATGATATTTTGTACAATGTACTCCACTTCATTCAAAGATCCTTGTCATGGTAGATACCTGCAACCATTTATCTGAAATTCTGTCATTTATGTGTTTACTACCATAGTGACTATGCTTGTTGAACTGAAATAATAGTCTTTGATGATCTGTTTATTGATCTTCCCATATTTACTTTGGCACATTTTTGAATATCATGTGTACATAGCATGCTTATTTTAATAGAGAATATCTTCTTGATCATAGGAGCACTTACACACTTGCATAGTATTGCTCTTTAATGCTGCCATACTAGCTTGCTATTATGACTCTTCAAGGAATCAACTGCTTATCTGTTCATCTGACTTTTGATATATAGGACATAATTATTTATGTGACTTGCATCTAGTTTGTAGAGAGATCAAATTAATTGATTGTTTTAGCATAGTCGCAAGTTTCAAAACCATTAATTATTACTTCTCTCTCTAACAATGGCCTTGTATTTGGTCTGATGACTGCCATTACCTTAAGAAATCTGTAGCTAAAAACTTCACACATAAACTGTCATACATGAACAAACCTGCACTTTAGGAGGTATGATGTATCTAAGTTATCTCCTTGTCCATCACACTCATCTGTCATGTGTGATTAAGTCATACTTGTTTCCAAATATCATCACAATGTCTGCATGAGAGTATCCTTACATAAACTGCCTTAGACATTGACTCTGTTTATTTAATAACCCTTCATAGATTGTGTTGTCATGAATTAGCACATCAATGTGTTTATGCAACCTTCGTAAACTGTCCTTATACAAAAGATTGCATTCATTCTTTATGGAGTTGTCTGAAAGCTTCTCAAGTTGCTTCAGTTTTTATTATTGATTTGTAAAACAAGGCATTATGTATGCCTGTTCACTATCATTGCATAAATCATGTTGATAAGATGACTTTTAAGATTACATTTCCCTCTTAAATAAGCTTGAATGAGTTCATTATCTGACAATATCAGCATGCCGGGATCAACCCTTGTGGGAGCCTCGTTTTAAACCACATGTTGAATTAAGACATGATTACACTTGTAGCTACACATGAAGCAAACAAGTTAGAAAAATATGCATATTTTGAGTGTGTTTGATGATTCAAATGGTTTTCAGGGACACCTAAAATGTGCATGTAGTTTAATTAATGCAGATTATGTTCAATGTATACATGGATAGGGTGAATGTGTATGTAACGTCTATAATCAGTCATTGCTTAGAGTATACTCTAACACCATCGTTACTGTCTTATGCAGGATTAGGAGTGGAAAGAGGCTAAAAGAGATGGATGAAGCTCGGGACAACAACAAGGCAAAAGATGCATGAGAACCAGTCATTCCAGGCAATGGCTGGTTACCCTCTTTATATGCATATTCATTTAATCTTCTTACTTATTCATGTATATATTGTTCATACTTTGTATTGAATAAGCAAGTTAATCTCATGGCTTGTATGAGATAATGAACATTTATAAATCCAATAAAGATTACTTTTTTCTGAAAAGATCAAAATCTTCCTCTATTACATGCATGTGTATGAATGTAATGATTTGTAGTTGTAATCCTTTTCTAGAGTTTTCCATTTATACATTTGAATGTAATGAAGAAGGTCAATAAAATGTACCTCATTTTCTTAGTTTAAAATGAACTCTACCTTTTTGAACCTATGAGTGAAAAATGGGTAACACTTCTTCAACTTGGAGAGAGATAGCCTAAACTGCATCTTTAAATGAGAAATTATCTCCTCGTCTTTTCTGTCCAGAGGCACAAAATCCATATCCTCTTAGATACATTGGATCAACTCATCTGGAAGTTCATTCTGTAGACTCTCCAATTCAATACTACTATCAACAAAGTACCTTTCCAGAGTATTTTCAATGACATCCTACTCATAAGATGGTCCATTTAACCATATATCAAATATCTTTTGCATACCATCTTCATCTTGAATAATTTGCAATATCTTTGCTTTAAACAAAGCACCTTCATCATCACTTTCTTCTGTAATTTCCACAACTGGTTTTGGTTGGTCTTTTGGAGTATATTCTTCAGAAACTTCATCTTCTACATCCACAACTAATTGACCTTTCCCCTTTTCTTCAATCTTTGCTGACTCGGGTACCGGTGGAGTGACATCACCCATATCACTTCCTCTCTTCTGCTTTTTCTTAGCCTTTTCAGAGAATGACCCTCCTTCTATTATCTGTATTGGAACAAGGACAACACCTTCCCAAAACTTATCTAACAACTTTCTAAAGAAGCCTTCATACACTTGTTCACAATTCTAAAAAGAACTATAATGATTGAAGATTAGCTTACAAATTGGCGTATTTTATCTCCATACTGCATTTCCTTTCACAAGAAAATAGTTTAGAAAATACATCATAATGCATATTACCAGAGTGCCAAACCTGAAAGGGTAGTCAATATCCTTCGTTAGTTGAACATTTTCCATTAGTTGATCCTTTACTAGATTGCATAGGTCGAAATCTTCATTTTCAATTATCATCTTATGAGCGATATATGTAGCACCTGTCGAGGTTGATCCTTGGTTTCTGAAGAAGATTTTATATGAGATTCCATGTGCCACATACCTTGTCAAAGGATCTTCAATCGATGCAATTATCAGAGCCCTTTGATCTCCCCTAATTCCGGTTATGGCTTCGACCTCAACATTGCGAATCGACTTCTTCTTCGATAAATCACCAACATTGCATAAGCTTGTTAGATTTCTAATCACATCCTTAGTAATTTGATAAGGCTTTTCAGGAGTGAGGATATCACCATCCAATTTGTTTAGAATAGACTGAATTACTTCAGGATTGATGAGATGAGGGTATTCGTTCCATATATCTAAACTTTTATGCTTAGATCCTTCAAGCCTCCTGAGATCGGTGAGCGACAACAAATTAATTTCATCCCTAATGTTTTGACTGCTATACTCATCTAGGGTTAATTTTCCTTTGATTTTGTTCATGATTCACCCCAAACGGAGTTCTATCGATTGCAAAAAATAGATATGAAATTGATGATCAACAGAAATACCTAGAAATTCACTACAAGGATCACCTTTTGTACCTTCAAAATTTTGTAGAAAAGCTCTCAAACTATTTTCCTTTAATGCACATTGATGAATCAGGATTACGAAATGTACCTTTTATAACTTCACTTAATTTACTTTCTACCACATTAAATGTGTTGCCCTAGAAGTTTCAGTCACTCTGTGTACTTAGACAACAAGCCAAGAATTTGACTTCAGACCTTTAACATTTCATTCAACTCCATAAGTGATTGCTAAAACTTCCATTAATGAATAGCACAATGATTGAATACATCCAACAATTCAGAGCTGATTATATAACAAGGGATAGGAGATCTTCATGAAAAACTCCCCCTAGGCCACTGGCCTGATATTAATTGTTGGAAGAGCTACCAAAGGGAACTTCTGATACAACCTTGTTTCCTTCATTAGATTCACTTTTCTTCACCCATGTTTTCTTCATCTGATCTCTTATCTCTTCCACATAAGCCTTTTCTTTTCCTTTATTGTCTTTCTATGAATTTCTTCCTTGATAATCCAGACCTCTTTTATTCATGTTCCTACAAAATTTTGCAAGGTGTTCAAGATTGTTACAATTGAAACATACCAGACCATTTTTCCTATACCAGCCATTCCACTGATTTCCTCCTGACCTGCATTGATTAGCAACATGTCCAAATCTTCCACAGGTGTAGCATTTAATGTTACTTGTATTGACATGCATGCTTCTACATTTTAATGACTTATGCCCAAACTTCTTGCATTTAAAGCATTGACTAGAGAATGATGGAGTACTAGGATTTATCCTACTTTTGCACTGAGAATCTATATGGCCAAATTTAATACAAGTAAAGCAATATCCATTGAATATTTGAGCATTGGGTTTCCTTACCAGATGTCTTCTACCTTTGTTCTTCTTTTCAGAGTTCTTCTGTTCAAATCCAGAGCTTTGACCTTTCTCATAGCCAAGACCTTACTTGTCATTCGTATTCTTCCAACTTTTGGTTATCTCATCAAGCTTAGTAGAACTTATCCTAAATTTCTCCTTGAATTCATTTGCAGTGGAAAGCTCATTTCCAAGAGTAACTATCTATCTTTCAATATCATGTCCATAGTTTCTGGCCTGTTGCAGTTCTACCTCCAACTGAATGGTTCTACTATTAATTCTGTTGCATTCTTTGGATTTTTCTTTCAGAGACTGGGAGATATTCTCCTCATTCTTCTTTCTTTGTTTGATTTATTTGATAAACTTCATTGTCACAGATTCTATCTCAATTTTTAGAGCTGCATTGTCTTTGGCTAGCTTTTCACATTCTTCTATTATTTCTTTTAGGGTTTGATTCAGATGGATATCATTTGGACCTTTGATTTCTTTTCACTTCAACTAATCACACAACTCTTTCCTCTTTTCCCTTGACCCATTTATCTTATCCTTCAAAGATTGGATGAATTTTTTGGCATCTGCAAGATTTGCTTTCAGTTCCATGAATTCTACTTTAGATTGATCAAGATCATCAAGTGCCACCATAAGTTATTTTTGAATACCACCAGCGTCCATTGAGATTCAAGAATCACCTCAAGCTGTTAAACTTTTGAAGAGGAACCAGAGCTATGATACCATTGTTGGGACACTGGGAACACTGAGAGGGGGGGTGAATCAGTGTTCAATAATTTCAATAATCAAAACAGATCTAAAAACCATTAATAGTAATAATATGACTTCATTTAGCCTATAACATATTAAAGCATTCAAGCACATTAATGAACACCATAACACCAGATATTTTTACGTGGAAACCTTGTTAGGGGAAAAACCATGGCGGAGATTAATCCACAATGTTTACTCTGTTAAAAGTAAATAAAAGAGGGAATGCACTTGCATTCAGGCACACTGCCTAGAGCCCACTACTCAAAAGAAAGAGGCTCACTCCCTACAGATAAAATAAAGTTTACAACAAAACTTGAACTGATAATATAACATCAATAAATGCTTGAATTCAGTTCCAATGAAGCCCAAATATCATATTCCAGATCACTTGACCGGACCACACTTCTGCTCTGTTATGCTCTACACTGCACTGCTTAACATACAAAACTGATCTACTCTTTTTCACTCCTTCCCATATGCTTACATACTCTCTTTCGCACACTCGCACACCTACCTTCATATCTCTATTAAAATGAATTACTGATTTCCTTTATATACCCGCTAACCATAAATTCAAAGTATGTCGGCCACACAATGGAATATA
The DNA here is from genome assembly GCA_007258455.2 of Sequoia sempervirens. NCBI lineage: Eukaryota > Viridiplantae > Streptophyta > Pinopsida > Cupressales > Cupressaceae > Sequoia > Sequoia sempervirens. The sequence goes on along the minus strand of VDFB02000008.1, from coordinate 20,317,654 downwards.
ATATTTTCTTTATGTTAGCTCACATCTCTAATTTAGAAGTTAAGTAAATCCACACAAGTTGGCTAGACTTTAGTGGGGACCAAAAAAGGATTAAAAAACATAAGAGATGACGAAATACATATTCCACATAGATCCACGATACACCATACGAAACATGTCGGCCACAATGGAAAATAAACCATGAATCATGTTACCGAATCTCTTAACTCCAACTCCAACTTAATACAATACCACAAGAATTATCAGAGGATAGTGTAATTTCCAAGAAATATTCCCTGGAGGTCCACACCACAAAATAAAGATCCAGTACCGAGAGCAATATCATGCACAGTTTCACTTGTGCAACCAAATGTCCTGTTCTTCATACTTACTACCGGAAGAGTACAAAAACTCAAGTTCTTTGTCGGTATGAATAATGATAATATTGTGGATCATACTGATGACTCTAGTTGCCATAAATGACAACACAAGTAGCCAAAAATGATTTCTTAGAGCCATATGCCAACAAAACCCTTGGTCTCTCAACACTTGACCAGAAAAGTTTTTCCTCCTCCCTCCCCAAGAACAAGAACAACCCCACAATTAGAGTGGAGTGATTCTTTTCCCCATCCTACAACTACATTCATTCCCCACCACCGATAGAAATAGCTTGTGTGTGAACACAAGTTCCATTGACATGCATTGGCTTGTGAACAAGATACCATGGAGATTCCCACTATTGAGCATCCTCCTTCGATACAACCACCCCTAGATATTATGATGCCTTCTTTTCCCCTTCTCCACCTCCTCATGATACTCCCATGACACTTTTTTCCCTCATCATAATCTTGTAAAAACTCACCCAAAATGGGTACATATTTTATTAGCTCCTTCAATGGATCCTCCTCTTATTCCAAACCTCCTTGAAATTACTCTTTTCTCCATGTTATTGGACATTCAAAACACATCTATCATTTCCAATGCATCGTTAGCTTCTATCATACCCTTGTAGTGTACCTTCCATTATATATTTCCAAATGTTCTTCATCCTACCATTTTTGACATTATCATCCCTTTCCCGCCTCCCAAAAGAAAATTTAAACATTATCCAACTCTACCTCACAAAAAATAAAATCTAAATCCACCTTCTCTACCACCTTTAAACTACTATATATTTGTTCTACTAACAGAGGAAGTCCTAACTTCTTCTCTTCCTGTCATTACTTCCATTCAAGAGATTAGTGGTGATAGTCCCCTTGTTACATACTTAGATCGTGATTCACCAAATTCATCTCATGGGGAATTCCTTTTTGAATCCTTCTTCAATATTCCAACATTTTCTTTGATCTTTACAAGATTGTTTATACTTTCCCAAAATGATGTTAAGATGCTACATTTGCAGCCAATTCCTTATCCATTTTTGTAGGCGAGGTTCCTAGTACTACTCTAATGGCACTTCCTATATGACCTCAACCTCCTTACCTTTATGATCAAGATTGGGAGATTGATGATTTTTTTGAGGATGATATTTAGAACAATACTTTCATATCTTTAGATCATAGATATTTTCCTAATTATTTTGTGCTCCCCTATGCTTATTTTTTTGTGTTTGTTAATGATCTTAAAGGGCCCATGATACCCTTGTAGGTACATGGATATAAGAAAGATGAAATGTTGTAAATTACTCTGTTTTTATCATTATTCTTATATTTATTGTAATTTGCATACAATACAATCTCATTATTCTTCTAGTTCTTTTCTATCAGATTAATTTTCCATACAGTAGAAGCTCATATTGGCCAATTTAATTGTGGTGAATATAATGGGAATCATCATGGATCCAAATCACTTGGATTTTCTAATTTATTGATAAAGTGAATGGTAAATTTACACCATTCTATTCGTGAGGAATTTATAAGTAATATTATCATAATCATAAACTACACATTTATAATGAGGAATAACCTTGGATTTTAGAATCATGCTCAAAATTTACTAACATATTCATCAATAACATTAAAATTTTATTGTTAGGATCAATTTCACCAATAAAATTATAATGCCATCCTATTTGTATGACCATATTCACCTTAAAAATCACAACATATATTTTGGATTATAATTTTATTTGTAGAACAATTATATTTTATCATTTTACAATCATGAGATTTTCCAAATTACTCTATTTTTCAATCATGCAAGATTCAAAAAATGCAAATTCATAATAATATAATCAAAACTTTGAATTAATCCTTACACATTTTTTTATTATCTTAATTCATATTGACTTGATTATTGAATCTTTAAATTATTTGAATAATTCTATTTTGGACTCCTTTCTTTGGTTTCTTCAATGCCTAGTTCTTGCTTGCTACCTTGAATTATATTTGTAGGGATCCATAAACAACTACATGCATTAACAAGTCAACAAAAGGAAAGTGATAATTATTTTATTGAGTATAATATTCCTCTTGTTCATACAAAATGGTTATCATTCTTACATATGATATTGAGTAGTCTTTGTTAGTGAGTCGTGACCTTAAACACAAGGACATTTTTTACAGTTTCTAATTCGTGAGAGATATGAAGCAAGATTTAGTTTCTTCAAATTAATAAATCTCATAAAAATTAAAACATAATATTATGCTTTGATAATGTTTGTGGTTCATTGGGGGTTGGGGCCCTAGCTCGGTTGGCTAAATCTTTCCTGTTGTAGGAGGTTGGTCACGAGGTCTAGTCTCCCCCACCCCCGTGGTACCAGAGGGTGTGTCACGCCAGTGCCGCCGGTCACGTTAAAAAGTTTACTAGGCAGACTGCAGTTTATAGGGGGTCGTGCTACCCGATTCTTGCAGTCTAAAAAATTATAAAAAAAATAAAAAAAATGTTTGTGGTTCATTAGATAAACCTTAAACATCATAATTTGTACCATCTATTAATGAGCAAGAGAATACCTCAAAGGAAGATCGTAATGAATTGCATGAAAGTATTAGAGATGATGTTCCAAAATTATTAAAACCACCTCAATGAGTGATGACTAAAATGTGGATCCTACATGGAAGAGAAAAATAAAATAAAAAAGGGGCATGATAGGATATGTCAAAGAATTTTTAAAATGATTCGTTGTCAAATCACTCATTCATTGAACAAGTGGAGAATAAAAAGAAAGATGAACCTCCCATATAATGCATCTATAAGATTTTTAATTAGATATATGTCAGGGAAAATAAGTTTTAGCTAAAAATTGACTCCAAAAGATGTTGGTAAAGTTTATAAAAAAAATCATAAATGAAAAAAGAAGATAGAAAACAGTGGAAAAAGGCCTTCATGTTAAGCATGCCACAAAATTTGAGAAAAAAGTGATGAAGGTTGTTGCATGTGTAGGTACAAGTGAAGCTCAAAAAGATTATGGGAGCTTAAAAATGACAAAAACTATTCAGTTGAGTGTTGTTTTTCATGCCTTGACTAGAGGGAATCCTATGATAGACTACCTAGAATATAATAGTTTATCAAATTTTATGGGTGTTCCTAACTTTCCTCACACACATTGGTCAATAAAAAATGTATGGCTATGGTTAGATTATCTCGTTGAGATGGAAAAATAGGATGTACAAGAGAAATAAAATAGTCAACTTTTATTGTATTATATTTAGATGAAGTTACAATAGTAGGTAGTACTTTTTAAGTATGTATGCATATTTATACCATACAAAATCATGTCTCCAATATCATATACTTTTGTTCATAAAATGAAGGCATATTAACCATTGTATAATCTATGTTATCTAGTTAACAAATATTTGAATGGAATTTGTAAGTATGGGTGACTACACAATTTTCAAAAGGATAGGATGTGTAGAGGAAGTTAGAGCTTCACCAATGTAAGATCATAGGAATGGTTTTTGTGTAAATCTACACACATATTGTTTACCATACATTATTTCCATTTATTGTATGGCCCATGTAATAAATTTAGCATTTAAAATTGTGAGCAATTTTATGCAATATCAAAAGTTGAAGATCTAGTCCATAAGCTCCACTCATATTTTTTCAAAGTCCCAAATGATTATTAAAAAATAACTTTTTGTCGAGGGAGTAAATACAAGAAACAATATTCTTAAGTATTTTGATACCAAATGGATCTCATTACATGGGCCAATGCAATATTTTTTTGCACAATATCAATCCTTGATTGGAGTAATGTACAAACATTGACTTACAATATAAAACTTGTGATCTTGTATTTAGGTTAAGTGATATAGAGACACTTCTAAATTTATCTTCTATTCTTACCATGCTAGAGGAAATAAAAATTCTTGTTAAAAATCCTAAGAATTATGCATATTTGTGAAAATGTTATGCATGGAGCTTAATAATCTATATCTATCAAAGTAATCATTCATAAATCCAAAATTCAATAGTTGGAACTTGATAACACATATTGATAATACCATTATTTTTATAGTATAATACAAATGAGGAGTAATATGTTTTTGTATAGGGATATGAGATTTCAATGAGCTTTTTCTAGGGTTAGGTGCACTACCAAAGAAGAATAAGTTACAAGGAAAGAAAGTGACAAAATTATTAGATCTATAAGTTCTACTTTAAAGGATATTATAAGATCTCTTTTCTCATAAATTAGAGTTAAATTACACCAAGATGAATTATTTGAAGCCATGTCTATTGTGTATCCTCAATACTGGATCAATTATCGATCATCCGATTTTTATAACAGGATAAAGACCTTAGCTAATCAATTTTTCAAGAGTTCAGAATTTAATAGACAACATATAAAAGGAAATAAATTTAAGATTATAAAAAAATCAACCCATTTTTCAACATCAATGATGAAACAATTTAAACTCATGGATAGTCCCTTATAAGATGGATTGATAGTAAAGCTTTGGACAATGTTCTAATTAAAGAAATATATAACATGATTTGATATTAGAATATTTCAAACTTATTGATCTATGTAAAACCATGATATTGGGGTTAGTGGAGGATGAGAGAGTTTTCAATGCATTGTTATTCTTAAAATTAAACATAAGAAACAAAATTGACAAAAAATTAAAACTTTCTTGAAGACGTATACAACTAGATATGATATCCAAAGTTTTTCTTTCGAAGTGATACTTTGAATGTGGAGGTCCATATGTGAAAGAAGGTTGTGTAACACTTCAAAAAATACTAACACAGCTAACACAATGCAAAACATATCTTATCGCACTAATGAGATATAATTAAGTGGACATATGCATATAGAGGGAAATGAAGACCAAAATTAGGATGACTTTCATAGTTAGAGTGAGCAGATGATTTGATAATTAGAAGAAATTTGGCACTTAATAATTATTTATATTATAAATCATTGTTAATGAATTAATTTTTTTTTCCAAATTTAGAAAATTGGTAAAGGAATCAACTAGTCCCTTCATGCCAATAACCTTAAATCCTACTATTTCCTTTGTCCCTAGAAGGTTTACCTCCATATTTTTCCATGTTACTATGGTTCTTTGAAGGGTCTCATTAGCTAAAGCTATGTCAATTGGGTTATCATATAATATTGGTTTCCAAAGTTTTGTCTTAGGTTTATTAGGGAATTATATTAACACATGCACCTAGGTCCACCAAAACATTCCTTAGCCACTTATTACTAACCTTGATTTCAACCAAAATAGGGTTCTTCCTCCATTTCTTTATAATTTTGGCCACATTTCTAACTTGATAGTTCTTATTACATTTTATGCGATTCTTCTAATACTTAGCAAATTATTTAAATTTATCTAATATATTTTCTTATTCTACTAGATTTACTAATTCTTTAAGTATATTTAATTTTTTGAGAAACAAGCCTTTTGGTATTATTCCTCTTCTTGTTCTTCTCTAATGCCCTTCTTATATTTCTACAATGAGGCCAAGTTTCTTTTGAATCTAGAGTAATCTTCCTCTTCTAGATCTTCTTGGAACAACATTTTATTCACAATGTCAAGGTGATCACTACTACTTAACTGCAATTCTTCCTTTTGTACTCAATTCTAGCCTTCCTCTATAGTATTCCTTTTTCCTTATATTTTTTTTTCTATTTTTTACTCCTCATATAGGGATGTTTCTCCTATCTCCATCTTGTTCTCAACCTTATTTTTTTGGCACAATTTAGCATTAAGGTATCAATTTTTTGGATTTTTATTAAGAATTTTTCTCCCTTTACCACATTGGTCCTAATAATTTATTGAGCTCTTAGTGCTTCTATTAAATTGGTCACTTTTATAATACTAGGTTAATGTTTGGAAACTAAAAGAATCATAGGATGCTTCTTGTTGAATGCATAAGACAACTAAGAGGGGGTTGAATTAGTTATACCTTAAAAATTTAAAACCCTTATTAGCATTCAGATCCACATCCAATCATTAAACCCTTAAATATGTTATGATGAATTAGCATGACAAGAAAATAATAGAAATTGAAACAACTTAACACCATACATAAGAGAACACCAAATTTATGTGGAAAACTGTTAGGAAATATAGGTGCAACTCAGAGAAATCTCTAAGAACAGTAGTGCCTTCGGTAACTTCAATTTCGATTAGTACCTCAAAGACATGTATAACTATGTCCTAAAGCGGAAACAGACAGTTTATTTCCCACATTAATCGTTTTGAGAGAAGCACATGTAAAATCAACAACAAGCAACAACAGATGAATTATAAGACAAAAAAATAGAACACAAATATTTGCGTGGGGAAAACCCTTTCAGGTAAAAAACCCCACACTCCAAAGATCGAGCCATTGTATTATTCAGCAACAGAACGGTTACAATACAATTTCAGGCTCTTAGCCTTTTTAGAGATTACATCTTGTTCATCTGGATACAACTGGTAGCAAACTCTCCCTGAGATATCAACCATGGCATTCATGATTAAGAGAGATTCCAGTAGCATACCCCTGCCTCTCTCTTCCTTTGCTCCGGCCTCTCGGCCTTTCAGCCAGCCACTCGGTCCTCTCTCTCTGTTCTCTCTTCGGCTCTCACCGGCTCTTTCTGTACTATTTTAACAGAATGTCCAATGCATACATATATGAATTCATTCTCAACAGGCTCTGTGAAACAGTTTGTTTCCAACTGTCGGACAACAATCTCTAGCTCAGCATCATTATCGTCAAAGATGTTTCCATTTCCTCGTGTAGAGTTTTTCCCTTCCACACAGAAATGGTTGCAACGGTCTCACAACAAACAGTTCACATTCTGCTCTCTCTCTGATTTGTCCAAATCGCACCACGTTGGACAGTCTTCACTCGGTCAAGGGCGATCAACCTGTGTTGCATGTCGGTGAGACACTAACCGTGTCTCCTCGATGCCACAGAGCCCATATCATCATTATCGCCAAGAGTCTTCACTATCGGAAAGACATTATACCAAGTTCACAAGCTGTCGCTCAGACTTCCTCTTGTTGCCAAGACATCTTACCAAAGTTCCCTAGTCACATCGACCTCAGCATTCTCATCGGCGAGACAATCGCCATTAGATGAGACATCATACCGCAGCTCAAAGGTCACTCTGAAATGTCCAACAGTCGGAAAGACTATCGTCATTTGCTGAGAGATCATACCGAGCCTTTATGTTATACCGAACACCAAACAACAGTCGGCAAGACTTATCACTTTCGCTAAGAGGTCATACCGACATCAGGATTCCCATCGGCAAGACAAACACTCTTCGCCAAGACATCATACTGATGCCTTCAAGTTACACCGCAATGCTCCACTGTTGGTGAGACATCTCCCTGTCGCCAAGAGTTCTTACCGAACCCTTATGTTACTCCGAAGACCACAGCCATCAGCGAGACCATCGTAGTTCGCCAAGACTTCATACCGAAGTCTTCAAGTCATGCCGAAAAGAACACTCATCGGCAAAACTTACCGCTCTCGCCAAGACATCCCACCGAGTCTTCATGTCATCCTGAAGACCTCAGTGTTCGCCAAGAGTCACACCAAAGAAGACCATCGGCCAGAAATTTCACATTCGCTGAGACTTCATACCGAAGTCCTCATGTTTCTCCGATGACTCCATTCGCTAGGAGTCTCACCGAAAACACCCGATCACATGTAGCTTTGTCAGCCAGACTTATCGCTGTCACCAAGAGGTCATAGTGAACCCCTTTCGTTACCCCGATGACTCCATATGTCTGTCAGCGAGACATCTTCTCGTTGCCAAGACTTCACGCTGAAGTCTTTGAGTTACCGCGAAGACTCCAAGTGTATCCACGCTATCGGCGATACATTCATTAGTCCCTGGGACTTCATACCGATAGGAGTAAGTCATGTCGATTACCACATTGGCCAGACAGACCAAAGGTCACGCCGATATCGGCAAGACTCCCTATCATCGCCAAGACATCATTCCGACTGTCCAAGGGTACGCCGAAGGTTTCAGATGCCAATCGCCAAGACATTCAGGAGGTCACAACGATAGTTAGGATCAACTAGTAGGTCGGCCAGACATCTCCATAGTCTCACCAAAATTTCTCACAAGAGGTTTCAGCCTGTGGGATTGAGGCACACAATTCCAACAATCTCCCACTTGACGAAGATCACACAGGAACCTCCAAACCAACTAGAAACTAAGATCACGCTAGCTCCACTAGTTCAGACCCCGCAACACTCAAGACACCCAATCAATAGGATTCCATAGATTCAGTCCACCAGAAAATCTGCAACCAAGACCAGGCATCCAACTGCAACTCACTGTCCAACGAAGCAACCAAAATACAACCGATCACAACCTTCCAAGAAACCACATAGACCTCAAACATGCTCTCATGCTCCATCAAGAATTCTGCACCAACATCCAAGATGTCCACCATTCAGGCAACAAACCCTATCATCTTCCAACATGCCACCTGTGGAAGAAAGATTCAAGCCAAGGTGAATAAGCACCATTCCAACGAACACAAGAAAAAGATCCCAGTGATATCATCAATCAGATACCGCTACCACTTCACTGTGCTCAAATGCTATACAAAAGTAATATCAACTTCAAAGCTTCAAACAAAACACACCAGTGAATTCATTCTCCAGAAACAAGACAAAAAACACTAGCTAGAACAACAATCAGACTGATTGCCTCCATCCAACTGATAATCCCACGTGACTGAAAATAGCACCCACAGCTCGTGCTATTCCATCCAATCACACATACCTCACAGGTATCAACATTAGTAAACTTATGCCAAAACATAATCAACTCATTAACAACATATGCAAGCTCCAAGTGCCAACCAGTCGAAGAAGACAAGACACATACAAGAACTCCCACTGCCTGAGTAATCCAGATCTGAAAGATCAAAGGCATCACAAGTCTACCAATAACAGGACATAGAAAATATAACCATGTAGTACCAAGGAAATATCCACAATGATATGCACAACCTGCAACAAACCGCTACAAGAAACATTTCTCTCACCACAAACCTTCATGGCCACAGAGAGAAACTTTGCACATCATCTTCCTATAGAACATCCTCCTACATACACTTCTAATAGCCAGCTATGTCAAGAATGATCTCCTTCTCATTCAGAAAGAAAATCAAGCTACTTTATTTCCTATTTCAGGAAATAAGCCAAACATCATCTCCTACCAATTCTCATCAGTAACAAGGAGATGAAACAAGTTGTACAACTTCCACTATGAATCCTCCAGAACCATTAGACAACAATTCAAGATCCATATCATGAAAGTGAACAAAAAACAAACACATCTGAAAAAATATAATGGGCCAAATACCTCTCAGATAAACTGCCGAGTAGACCAAGAGTGAGAACGAGAAAAATCCTTCAAGATATACAAGTCATCATGACTAATCCAAGAGCAATCTCCTCATAGGTCTCTTATTGAACTCACGTTCAACCAAGGTGTAGGCTTCTCAGACTTTCTGTTAAAAACTCATTAAGAGTAACAATCAACAACACCTCTCTCATAAGAGAAAGACAACCTCACCTTATTCTCCATGTATCCATGAGTACTAGCAACCATTCATCTCATGCTAAACTTCAACTGCATTACTGCACTATCACGAAGTATCAAGCAAATAATCAAAGCACCCAGTACACAAAGAACTACCAGACCACTATCAAAGCTCCAATTAGCTAAATTAGGAACTTATCATGACACCATGATGCACAATGCCAAAACTCTAGTACACAAACAAGAGTATACCATGACATAAAGCAAACAGACTCAAAACCAACATCACCTATCAAGCACCACCAACACCTCAGCCAAAGGCTCCAAGCATCCTCCATGGTTCCAAGACATTGCACATCTTCAAATAATGTCCATGCAAATGCGAAAGAACCCTTGTGCAGCAACAGGATCCCAAGAAACATCTGCAACACTAAATAAGACCATTCACCACCATGTGATGAACCCACAGTCACTGCTAGAGCTCCCACTGAAACGTGACACCTGAGCTCTCCAAGCATCATGACCAACTGCTTCAGGTTCCCATAACCGACCATTTAGGTACTCAAGAACATCCATCCTCTCATCTCAAAACAGTCACACCAATGCACAAGTGACCACAGACAAGGCCAACTAACAAGTCTGCACCATCAATGAATCAACCTCGTGGATAAAGATAGTCCACATCCAAGTTATCTCATTTCATCCAATGGGTAGCTAATCCACCAAATACATAACTCGTAGATCACAAACATCCAACATGAAAACCCTTTATCGCATTGGAGACTGAGATATCAAAGAGGATAACCACGTAGAAAACATGACTCAAACACCAGATCACACTAAACCTGATTTTCCAAGCATGTCTACAATGAGCACCATAATCAAGGAACCCAAAAGCACCACCACAAGAATGTTGAGTGAAAAATCACGTACCAACACTCCCATGCAGAGAAGAAAACACACCTCCTCAAACCATGCACAAAGCATGCATGCATAACTGCAACTATCTCATCCAACAACACCCCAAAAGTCAAGCTCTAGAAAATAGCTTAACAACAACTCCACATAACCACAAGTTTTGCTTAACCGTGTAAAACCTACAAAACCACAGAGCCATGCAAGTACAAATCATCCTTAGAAGGAAAATAGCAGTTCAGGAAATCCAGGCCCTTTTCAAGCCAAATCTAAACCACCAACATGTACATGATTCCGAGAAAGAGAGAAAGGCTATTTCAGAAGCTTGCAAATCATCTAATGATTAACTCCATAGCCTTTATGTATTTGAGGTTAACAAGAAACAGTGCCTTCGAACACCAGGAAACACCACCTAGCATAAGCACTCTCTTCCATGGCTGAGAAACAAACTAGGATTCTCCATATCATCAAGGAGCCTCTCAGACAGACACCCAATATGAAAGCTTTACTGCTACATAGCCACAGAGCAAGAAAATCCACCTCATACACCAAGGTTATACCGCTACCAACCAGGAGACACAGATCACAACAAAACATCATGATCAACTCCCTTTTCCATCTACACCATCCTTCAAGCTGCGTGCTGTCTCTGAATATCACAAGACTTCCACTCACGAAAGGATCAATAAATCAGATGATTCCTCCAGATTTCCTCTAGCCTATCAAGCTAAGAAATCTTCACAAGAGAAATACCCAGAACCAACAACTAGAAGAAGGCTCTGATACCACTTGTTAGGAAATATAGGTGCAACTTAGAGAAATCTCTAAGAATAGTAGTGCCTTCAGTAACTTCAATTTTGATTAGTACCTCAAAGACATGTACAACTATGTCCTAAAGTGGAAATAGACACAATTTATTTCCCACATTAATCCTTTTGAGAGAAGCACATGTAACATCAACAGCAAGCAACAACAGATGAATGATAAGACAAAAAACCAGAACACAAAGATTTACTTGGGGAAAACCATTTCGGGTAAAAAACCCCACACTCCAAAGATCGAGCCATTGTATTATTCAGCAACAAAATGGTTACAATACAATTTCAGGCTCTTATCCTTTTTAAAGATTACATCTTGTTCATCTAGATACAAGTGGTAGAAAACTCTCCCTGAGAGATCAACCATGGCATTCATGATTAGGAGAGATTCCAGCAACATACCCCTACCTCTCTCTTCCTCTGCTTCGGCCTCATGGCCTCAGCCTTTCAGCCAGCCATTCGGTCCTCTCTCTCTATTCTCTCTTCGGCTCTCACCGGCTCTTTCTGTACTCTTTTAACAGAATGTCCAATGCATACATATATGCATTCATTCTCAACAAGCTCTGTGAAACGGTTCGTTTCCAACTGTCGGACAACAATCTCCAGCTCAACATCATTATTGTCGAAGATGTTTCCATTTCCTCGTGTAGAGTTTTTCCCTTCCACACAGAAACAGTTGCAACGGTCTCACAACAAACGGTTCACATTCTGCTCTCTCTCTCTGATTTTTTGAAATCGCACCACGTTGGACAATCTTCACTCGGTCAAGGGCAATCAACCTGTGTCGCATGTCGGTGAGACACTAACCGTGTCTCCCTGATGCCACAGAGCCCATATCATCATTGTCACCAAGAGTCTTCACTATCGAAAAGACATTATACCGAATTCACAAGCTGTCGCTCAGACTTCCTCTTGTCGCCAAGACATCTTACCAAAGTTCCCTAGTCACATCGACCTCAACATTCTCATCGGCGAGACAATCGCCATTCGATGAGACATCATACCGCAGTTCAAAGGTCACTCTGAAATGTCCAATAGTCGGAAAGAATATTGTCATTCGCTGAGAGATCATACCGAGCCTTTATTTTATACCGAACACCAAACAACAGTCGACAAGACTTATCGCTTTCGCTGAGAGGTCATATCGACATCAAGATTCCCATCGGCAAGACAAACACTCTTTGCCAAGACATCATACCGATGCCTTCAAGTTACACCACAATGCTCCACTGTCGGCGAGACATCTCCCTGTCGCTAAGAGTTCTTATCGAACCCTTATGTTACTCCGAAGACCACAGCCATCGGCGAGACCATCGCAGTTCACCAAGACTTCATACCGAAGTCTTCAAGTCATGCTGAAAAGAACACTCATCGGCAAGACTTACTGCTCTCACCAAGACATCCCACCGAGTCTTCATGTCATCCCGAAGACCTCAGTATTCGCCAAGAGTCACACCGAAGAAGACTGTTGGCCAGACATTTAACATTCGCTGAGACTTCATACCCAAGTCCTCGTGTTTCTCCGATGACTCCATTCACTAGGAGTCTCACCAAAAACACCCGATCACATGTAGCTTTGTCGGCTAGACTTACCACTGTCGCCAAGAGGTCATAGCAAACCCTTTTCGTTACCCCGATGAATCCATATGTCTGTCGGCGAGACATCTTCCTGTTGCCAAGACTTCATGCCGAAGTCTTTGAGTTACTGCGAAGACTCCAAGTGTATCCCCACTGTCGGCAAGACATTCATTAGTCGCTCAGACTTCATACCAATAGGAGCAAGTCATGTTGATTACCACATCAGCAAGACTCCCTATCATCACCGAGACATCATCCCGACTGTCCAAGGGTACACCGAAGGTTTCAGATGCCGATCGCCAAGACATTCAGGAGGTCACAACGATAGTCAAGATCAACTAGTAGGTCGACCGGACATCTCCATAGTCTCACCGAAATTGCTCACAAGAGGTTTCAGCCTGTGGGATTGAGGCACACAATTCCAACAAAAACCTGAGAAGGGAAAAATCGTAGTGAGGATTAGCTCATAATTTAAGTAATATCAACACTGAATGCAATAGGGCTCACTACCAGAGGGATCACTACCCAAAGAAGAAAGGATCACTACCAAAAGACTCACAACTGGAATAAAAAGAAGATAGAGAAGAAGTGTTACACAGAGAAAAGCATCTCAATGCAACAGAGAATCCACCACAATGACATCAAAACCTTCACAGTCTAATTAAAGAATTGTAGCCACCTTCTTCTCATTTCATCCAACAAACTAACACATTAAAGTTTGCACTGCATTACTCAATTTCACACTCTAACACACTACACTTCACATCATTCACGTCTCTCACATCTCTCTTCATCCCTCAACAACTCAACTCATACTTATATCGTCTTCAACCTTGAAACCTTCTCCAAGGTCGGCTATGAACCTTAAACATGTGAATTCAAATTAGGTCAACTCCAAAATACTTTTGTGGTGGATGGAAGTGAAAGCAGACCACATCAAACCTTAGTTGGGACCCAAATCTATAACATCACACAACCACACGCTTCTATAAACAATATTTATTCATCATATCTAGTGTAAACACTAGTTCGACCGTTACCCTTGCCAACACCATTAAAATTTTAAGTACACGCTTCCTCAAACCCAAGGATTACTTGCAAACCACACACCATGTTTGAACATGATCTAGAATATTCCTCAAACACAATAAAATCCAACAAACTCCTTCACAATAACTTTCACCTGAAGAATGTACACACCTAGTACACTTAGACAACTCTACCATACACTGTTACTAAAGAAACCATGTTTGAAGCACCAAACCTCAAACCATCTTGATTGAACAAAGATATCAATGCCATAAACACTCATTTAGATTCACAAGACTTGAAAATTAACTACGGAGAAATGCGAAGTAGAAACATTTCCCTAGATACCTCTTCAATGCACAGTCACACACTAGTGAACAAAACTTCTTCTGTACAATGATCCAACACACCAAATCTTGAATATAACACCTTTGAACACCTCTCACCAACATATCTGAATCACATACGCAGATCTTCAACCTAGAAGAAATGTAGAGCAAAGCCAAAATACAACTCTGTCACCTAGAACACCGCTATAACACATTGTTTCCTCTTTTTATCGATTTTTCTCAAAAGAACTTGGAAACCAAGCACTAGAACACAAGAGGTTGACATCGGTAGCTTTACTAATGATAACATAATGCAACCAATCAAAGCATCAACTACTCACACTCTTTCAACAATATTAATAGACATCAATGAAAACACAAGTTTGTTGACATCAATGATAACAACAACTAATCATACTTGCAACATATATTTCTATAAACCATAGGATATCTTTATTTCCCATTTACATTCATCTTTTTAGTGCCCTATTTTTTGCATTTGAAGATGGTGACTTATTCTATTCTCTAAATATTGCCTCTCCCTCTACTATGTACACCTATATTTTTGTTGTGATATCCTCCTCTCTAATATTATTCTTCCTAATGGTATTCATCTTATACTTATGGCACTAAAAATTGTTTGGATGTTATAATTCTTATTTTTGTCCTTAGACGCAGTCTCCTAAATTCAAGGGTGTCGTAAAATCCTAACCTTCTAGGCGACCTATGGGATTATCACATATAACCTCAAATGGAAGTGGTCATCCCTATATTCCTTTTCATCACATTATTCAAATATAACATTTATTCCTTTTCTTTTATTAGGTGGAATTTTAAAATATTTCTATTTCATTTCCTATAAAAATATGTGATAATTTTGAGGCTACCCTTATATTTATTATAAAATTCTAGTCTTAAAGGAATAGATTTCCTAGAGCCTTAATGAATAGGAACACATTTCAAAGATTTCTTTAATTTGTATAGTGAGTGCACCATATCTTGTTTCTTTATGATGGTGGTAGCTCTCTATAGCCATCTTCCTTTGCTAGTATCTCCTGCTTGAGTCTTAATCACTCCAAATCCTAACACATTTAATCTCTCTAATTTTCCAAAGTCTTGGAACTTCTCAAAGATTTCAATTTAATCCTTGAAGCTAACTCTATCACTTCAATATACAAACCAAATATTTTTCCATATTAGTTTCTCCTTATTATTGATAATATAAAGAGATAAATCATTTGACTTTCTATTTTTCAGTCAAGAGTTTGTCTAATTTCCTCACTAAACCTTTTTTTTTTATCATAATATTTATACTTTAATTTTGTTTATGAAACATGTCCCTCATCTAGCTAACACTTTTAGATGGAAATCTAGGAGATTCAAAGTTATTCAAAAACTCAACTTTGAGATCATTCTATTATTTGTTATGTAATAACTATTCTTTTATATACCATTTTAAGGATTCATCTCTCAAAGTTATGAAAACATATAATTTTGTTTCGTATCTCTAATTCTCATTCTCCTCAATGTGGACTCTAGTACAAAGCAATGCTCAAATGCCTCCTTAATATGCTTCCTAAAATGGGAAGTTTAGTATGATTTTTCTTGTTATGTTTCATCTATGCTACTAGGAAAGTAGGTCTATCTGATTTATTATGCTTTTTAGGCTCTCTAATATTCTCTTGGCTATTTTATTATATAATACCTAGGTTCCACCTTTCACAGTTTTTTCTCAACTTGAAAGACAACATATTGGTTTGCCTCTTCCACTGAGGTGATCTTCAACATGCTCAAATAATCTTGAATGTTGAATCTCAACCCATTTATATACCTCTTCAACTTTTATCCATCCATTTTATGTTGTCTCAATCTAATCATCATTTTGTAGAATTCCTCAGTATATTACATCATACTCGTATCCTTTTGTTTTAGATTTTGCAGCTTTCAAAAGAAGTACATTTTTCATAATATCTAGGGATGAACTTGGCTTTCAATATAGCCACCATCTAACTCCATATGGTTATTCTTAGATCACCATTCACCACCCTCTCTCTCTACAAATCCTTCCACCATAGTGTAGTGTGAACCTTAAGTTTTGTTTGTGCTAAATTTATCCTTTGTGGGTCTCTAATCTTCTCTAAATCAAATTATTCTTCTAAATCTCCTATCCAATCAATCAAATAATATATATTTAATGTTTTTAAGAAGTTAGGAACATCCATTTGATTAATTTTTGTTATTTTGGAAAGGGATCTCAAAAATATTTTCTATCCAACATCATCTAGCTATTTATTTTCCCTATCTCTTTATCCTACCTCACTCTCTTCTGCACCTATAGGACTCCTCACATACATGTACTAGAATCAAAAGCCTCAAGAACACTTGTTACTTCATCTTCAACAAATCCAAAAATTTCACCACCTTCCAAGAAAGGCCAAATTCACTATGATACCAATTGATACAATTGTGGCTAGGGTACCTTACCAGGTAGCCCAGACATGTAGCCACATAAAACTATAAAAATGGATAACAATAAACCATCAACCTCAAGCAACTATATCCACAATCATAATTTTTTTTCAATTACTTTGTTCATATGATTTGGGCTATTAAATTCACTTTCAAATTACATTCTAGATTTACATAATAGAAAACTTAGATTTTATCTCATGGACACTCCTCTATTATATTCCTCTCTTTGGTTCCTCTAATCACCATCTTTCTTCACTATCGAATCATCCCTCTTGTCTCTGACAATCCTTTGGCAGTCTTCAATTTCATATTCTCTTTCCTAATTCTTCCATCTTCCTTCACCAGTCTTCTTCCTCTGATCCACTTTCTAAACTGCCAAGAACTCTTCCTTAGCTAGTCATGAACCCCCTTCATAGAATTCAAGTTTATCTTTATGGTCTCCTAATAGGAATTTGAACTATCTGTAAACTTCCACAACTGAATCATCCTCTGAGAAATGTTGTATCTTCAAGGAATTTTGATTTCCAAGAATTTTTCATCCAAGACTTCATTTCTACTTCTTCCACATCACTTTTGGTGAAATTAAGCTTCCACAAACTCCTTTTGGATTTTGTATAAGTTCATGAACTAGAAATATCACCAAAAAATACTCTTTTGGAAACAAAGGAAGTTGGAAAACCCGTGATGTCAAAAACCATTGTATGAGTCCTTTAGAAATTATTATGGTTTGCTAACTTAGTTTCATCAAAAAGAGCATCTTTCAGTGAATAAGGAAGTTCACAAACTTAGACAAGTGTTGAAAAAAAGTTTGTTGATAAAATGATCTTCCATGAAATTCTTGTTCTCATCAAATTCTCCTCTTTTCGATGATCGACCATTCAAAAAACTCAAAACCTACGAACCTTTCGGTGAACCAAAAAGTTCTTGAACTCTCAAATATGTTGAAATGAAAAATTAACTTAGACAAATTTCTCATTTATGCTTTGTCAATTGGGAAAATTGTGTCAGAAAGGAACTATTTTGGTGACCTGGTAGGTTCACAAACCCAAATATTTGTCAAAAAAATATTTTAAACTCCACCAAAAGAACTTAGAAAAATTGAATTGAAATTCTCCTGAAGAAAAACCACAAAATCAACTAAAAGCACACCAAAAGTGAGCCAAAAACAAAAAGAAAACATGAAATATTTTTGGGTGGTGCAAGATTTCCCATACACCTTGAATGCTCCTGCATCAAATCCCTATGCTCTAATGCTAAAAGGAGAGGGTTTAGATGCACATTCTTTACCTTTTTAAGGAATAAAAAAGAACTTCCTATACATGAGGGGGAATTACAAAAGAGATACACATGATGCAAATTTAATGTTGAGTATAGATAGTTTAACCATATTGAAGTGAAGTTGAGGAACATTGTGTGATAGTTCTAAGAAGAAATATAAAGCTTATGATGTGTCTTGATACAAGTTTTTATCCATAGAGATAAGTGTTACTCATTTTATGCCAGAGGATATGTATATGTGTTGGTATCTAGCACATTAATAACATCAAAATATGTGTGTTTGTAGGCACATAATTAGGAGGACGTCACATTTTCCCACTTACCTAGGTCAATCCAACTAAAGTGTTAGTTTAGTCTGTGTATGCTTGAGAGCTAACAAGTGTTTTTGAATGGTTAATATTTACACATAAACCACATAGACATTTACTTTAATACTTGTACTCAATTCTAGCCTTCCTCTATAGGATTAATTTTTTCCTTATATTTTTTTTCTAATTTTTTCTCCTCATATAGGGATGTTTCACCTATCTCCACCTTGTTCTTAGCCTTGTTTTTTGGCACCACTTAGCATTAAGTGGTGTAGGAGCACCTGATTGATTTCTTGCCTCCATGAGGCCATTTGTAAATAGTTGCTCTATTTTGTGTATTGGGTCTTATAATAAGGTTTATAAAACCATTTTAGAGTTTTTTGAGTCTTAGGAAGTCATAATTTAAGTCATTTGTCAAAGAATGTTTAAAGTTGTTCCATATTGTAAAAATTGTAAAAGTTGCTCAAGAAAGTTGTCAAGCAACTTGTCAAAAAGTGTCATTAAGGTGTTTTGTCAACAAACTAATCAAAAGGTAGTTGAAAATAGTTGGTTTTGGTTGGAAATGTATAAATACACCCTCCAAAACTCGAATTGGGGGTTGGAGACATTATTTTTGAAGTTGGATGAATGGCAACCTCAAATTTTGTGTGCATTTTCTGATTTTTACATTGTTTCCAGGCTGAAGTTGTGCTTTGTACGGCCTGGTATGGAATCAAATAATGGAGAATCATATATGGATGGAAATATCTCTATTTCTAGTTTACAATTATTTTTTTCTCATTGAATTTTATTGAGTTTTGTGGGAGATATGACTATTTTGGTGAGACTGCCTATTCTAACAATATTGTGCAGAATTTACAGTCTAAAAAATGTGATGGTATAGATTGTAAAGTCTATATTTTGGATCTGAAACCAATTTTATTTTGTTTCCATGTGAATCTACTTTTATTTTCTTCAAGTCTCATCAAATTTAATTAATATTTGAATAAGTTATGACCATTTTTGTGAGGGCAGGTCTGAACCCTACCTAGGGTTTGCAGTTTTGGGAAAAATGCAATAACTTTCTTTTCCACCGTTGGTTCATAAAAATTGGAGGAAAAGTATGAAATAATGTTATCTTAAATCTCACCAAATATATTGGCTTAATTATTTGTTTTGTGAAAGCTATTAATGACAGTTCGTTGCATTAAATTGTAGGCTTCCATGGCAATGTTTCCAATGTGGACTAGAATGCGCTCAATCATTGTTTGAGATGAATCAGTTTATGAAAGTTGTTATTGTTGATGATTTATTAGTTGTGTTGTTGAAAATTAATCCAAGAATGCCTAAGAGCAAGAATTTTTTATCATTTCTTTGAATGATTGGTTGAGTTGAATTGTGATCCTCCTAGCTTTGCATCATTAAGGGGTCAATTTTTTTTATTTTTATTAAGATGTTTTCTCCCTTTACCACATTGATCCTAATAATTCAATTCTCTTAATTCTTCTATTAAATTGGTCACTTTTATAATACTGGGTTGATTTTTTGGAAACTAAAAGAATCGTGTGATCCATCTTTCTATAAACCATATGATATATTTATTTCCCATTTTCATCTTTGTAGTGCCCTATTTTTTGCATTTGAAGCTAGTGACTTATTCTATTCTCTAAATATATTAACTCCCTTTATTATAGACACCTATATTTTTTTGTGACACCCTCCTCTCTAATAATATTCTTCCTAAGGGTATTCATCTTATATTTATGGCACTACAAAATGTTGGGGTGTCATAATTCTTAGTATTGTCCTTAGATGCAGTCTCCTAAATTCACGGGTGTCCTAAAATCCTAACTTTCTAGGTGGTGTGGGATTATCACATATAACCTCAAATGGACATGGTCATCGCTATATTCCTTTTCATCACATGTTTCAAATATAACATTTCTTCCTTGTCTTGTATTATTAGGTGGTATTTTAAAACATTTCTCTCATTTGCTATAAAATCCACATAAGATAATTTTGAGCCTATCCTTAGATTTATTAGAGCATTCTAGTCTTAAAGGCATAGCTTTCCTAGAGCCTTCAATGAATAGGAACAAATTTCAAATATTTCCTTAACTTTTATAGTGAGTGCACCATAACTTGTTTGTTTATGGTGGTGGTAACTCTCTCTAGCATTCTTCCTTTGCTAATATCTCCTGCTTGAGTCTCAATCACTCCAAATACTAACACATTTTATCTCTCTAATTGTCCCAAGTCTTAGCACTTCTCAGAGATTTCAATTTAATCCTTGAAGCTAACTTTATCTGATGTAGGAGCATCTCGGGTGAAGTGCAATCAACATCAACCAAAAAAAATTAGTTTGATTTTTGTTTTGCTTTTGGTTTTCTTTCTCTTGAGTAGCTCAATTTGGTTCCAATGGTTATTTGGTAATCATTCTTTGTCAAATGAAACTCTGAGAATCGTTGCAATATTTGATTAGAATGTTTACTTTTTGAACATTTTCATCATTTAAAGTGAAATCAATTCAATTAATCTGATTGAGAAAAAGATTAAATTGAAAGGTCAACAAACAAGCAGAGTGAAAGAAAATTGAATTTGAAGATTAAAATTAAAAAGGAGATGATTCTTATTACAAAAATGACTAGAGGGAAGGCCATTGATTCAATTTGATGGGCTATTTGAATTATATCATGCTGAAACTAAAGGGAAACAGTGTTAAAAAGAATTCGACCAAATTTGGGAGGTTTTTGCATATTGTGCGGAAAGAAAAAAAGAATATATGAGCATAGGGGGTTGTATGCATCCAATAACAAGTGTAAATAGTTTGTAGAAAAAAAAAGAAAAGTAAGAAGCTGTGGTAGGAACCCTTTCAAAAATGCCACAATGAAACTTGAGGAGGCAGCGAATACAATTGGTATAGGAGTACGTAGCTTCAGGAAAGAAGAAATTGAAGGGTGCACAATCGATGGAGACTTGAAAAATAATCTGCCAGTAACCAAAATAAATTAAGATATGAAAGAGTGCGCTAGGTAAATTCATTACCCAAATGAATGAAAGAAAAGCAACAGAGCAACAAACTAGTAAGGAGGCCGCATTGGTTGGAAGAAAACAACTAATTTGAGAAGTTGAACAAGAACCTAGCAACCCGTGTGAGGAAAAGGTGTTGAGAATTCAAAAGTAATTGGATAATGCAGATTTAAAATGTAGGGGTGCACAACAATAAAAGGTATGCATTTGTATGCTAAGTTGAATTTGTAAGATATGGTGAATTTGTATGCTAAGGAGGGAAAATTAGTCAGCTATGGTAGAAAATCATATGAAATTAAATCAAATAAACTGAAAAAAAAAGAAATATGTCAGTAACCATATGGGGTCATGCCAGTACAAAGTGGGATAATGGCTATGAAGAATACGAAGGGACATAATGAGGGGAATGTGGGTGGAAGATGTTGTGCAGAGGCAACAAGAAGAATTGAGCCAGAGTAGAAAGAGGAGAAAAAAACGAGGCAATGAAGTTGCCTGGATATGTAATAAAATTTTTCATGAAATTTAAATAGAGTTATTTATTCTTGAATTTGGGTTTATTGTTGTATGTAATCATTTTTTAATCGACACAAGTTATTGTCAATTTTGAGTTAATTAGCATTGATTATGTTGTAATTTAGGATTTGTGGAGTTGTGTTGTGAGAGAGTTTAGTTTTTCTTCTTCATCAAGTGGTATCAAAGCCAGAGGTTCTGAGTGTGTGGATAGCACGCCGAGAGAGAGGTGATTCACACTAGGACCTATAGGTGAAGAGGGAAGTGAGTAGAGGTTTCAAGAGAACAAGAAAATCGCTAAATGTGAGGCAACTTGTGACATAACTTGTTAATAGTAGAAGCGTGTGTGAAGTCCAAAAGTATCGTTGCAGATGTAGAGAGTCCTGACAGTTGAGGACTGGAAGGAATAGAGATGGAAGCGTGAGTGATAAGCTCAAAATAATTGTTGCAAGTGAGTGGAGTCCCAAACGGTTGAGAGTGGAAAGTGCAAAGGAAAGTGTAGTGTGATGGTGGATTACATCAAACGAAGTGGAATCTTCATGAGATCAAGGTATGATTGCAGCATGGAGGTTGCAAGGGTAGAGTTGCAGAGAAAGTTGAGAGAGAAATAAAATGGTTGTCTTAAGGTGAAGACAAAAAAAGGAATAACCATTAGATAGTGCGTATGAACCTGTAGGTTGTGACTTTTGATGTATAGTCAAGAGGTGACCAGAAGAGGAATGTGAGAGGTCACTTGTAGAGTGGAGAGGAAGTACTTGGCAGAGGAGGTTGGTATGTCAGCGACAAAGTTTGCTGGAGGTTGTGTGTAATCTCGAAGGGTGGTTCTACCACTCAGCTCCACCTTTGTGAGCCCATGCTCACAAATTTCTTACCCAACATGTCTGATGTAGGAGTATCCCAAGCGAAGTGCAATCAACATCAACCAAAAAAAAATTAGTTTTATTTTTGTTTTGCTTTTGGTTTTCTTTCTCTTGAGCAACTTAATTTGGTTCTGATGGTTATTTGGTAATCATTGTTTGTTGAAAGACACTTTGAGAATCGTTGCGACATTTGATTAAAATGTTTACTTTCTGAATATTTTCATCATTTCATGTGAAATCAATTCAATTAATCTGATTGAGAAAAAAGATGAAAATGAAAGGTCAACAAACAAGCAGAGTGAGAAAGAAAATTGAATTTGAAGATTAAAATTAAAAAGGAGATGATTCATATTCCAACAATGACTAGAGGGAAGGCCATCGATTCAATTTGATGGGCTATTTGAATTCTATCACACTAAAACTGAAGTGCATCAATGTTAAAAAGAAGTCAACCAAATTTGGGAGGTTGTTGCATCCTATGCGAAAAGAAAAGAATAATATATGCAACACATGGGGTTGTATGCATCCAATAGCAAGTGTAAATAGTTTGTAGAAAAAAAAAGAAAAGCAAGAATCCACAGTAGGAATCCTTTCAAAAATTCCACAATGAAACTTGAGGAGGTATCAAATACAATTGGTATAGGAGTACGTAGCTTCAGGCAAGAAGAAATTGGAGGGTGCACAATCGATGGAGACTTGATAAATAATCTTCCAGTAATCAAAAGAAACTAAGATATGGAAGAGTGCACTGGGTAAAGTCATTAACCAAATGAATGAAAGAAAAGCAACAAAGTAGCAAACTGGTAGGGAGGTTGCGTTGGTTGGAAGAAAACATCTAATTTGAGAAGTTGAAAAAGAACCTAACAACCCATGTGGGGAGCTCGATTATGGTGTGAGGAAAAGGTGTTGAGAATTCAAAAGTAATTGGATAATGTGGATTTAAAATGTAGGGGTGAGCAGCAATAAAAGGTATGCATTTGTATGATAAGTTGAATTTGTAAGATATGGTTTATTTGTATGCTAAGGAGGGAAAAGTAGTCGGCTGTGGTAGAAAATCAGATGAAATTAAATCAGATAAAGTGCAGAAAAAGAAATATGCCAGTAACCATATGGGGTCATACTAGTACAAAGTAGGATAATGGCTATGAGGAATACGAAGGGACGAAATGAGGGGAATATGGGTGGAAGATATTGTGTAGAGGCTGCAAGAAGAATTGAGCAAGAGTAGAAAGAGGAGAAAACAAAGAGGCAATGAAGTTGCCTGGATATGTAATGAATTTTTCATGAAATTTAAATAGAGTTATTTGTTTTTGAATTTGGGTTTATTGTTGTATGTAATCGTGTAATCAATTTTTAATCGACACAAGTTATTGTTGATTTTGAGTTAATCAACATTGAGTCTGTTGTAATTTGGGATTTGTGGAGTTGTGTGTTGTGAGAGAGTTTAGTTTTTCTTCTTCATCACTATCACTATAGTATACAAACCAAATATTTTTCCATCTTAGTTTTCCCTTATTGATAGCATAAAGAGATAAATCATTTGAACCTCTATTTTTTAGTCAAGTGTTTGTATAATTTATTCACTAAACTTATATTTTTTTTCATAATATTTATACTTTAATTTTATTTATGAAACATGTCCCTCATCTAGCTAACACTTTTAGATGGAAATCTAGGAGATTCAAAGTTATTCAGAAACTCAACTTTGAGATCATTCTATTCTTTATAAATGTAATAGGTATTCATTTACATACCATTTTAAGGCTTCATCTCTCAAAGTTATGAAAACTTATATAATTATTTTTGGTATCTCTAATTCCCATTCTCCTCCATGTGGACTCAAGTACAAAGCAATGCTCAAATTCCTCCTTAATATGCTTCCTAAAATGGAAAGTTTAGTATGATTTATCTCATTATAGTTCATCTATGCTACTAGGGAAGTAGGTCTATCTGATTTATCATGGTTTTCATGGCTCTTTACCCTTCTCTTGGTTGTTTTATTATTTTATTATATAATCCCTATGTTCCACCTTTCACAATTATTTTCTCAACTTGAAAGACCACATAATGGTATGCCTCTTCCACTGAGGTGATCTTCAACATGCTCAACTCACCTTGAATGTTGAATCTCAACCAATTTATATAACTCTCCACCTTTTATCCATTCATTTGATGTTGTCTTGATCTAATCACCATCTTTTAAAATTCCTCAGTATATTCCTTCATACTCATATCCTTATATTTCAAATGTTGAAGCTTTCAAAATAACTCCATTTTCATAATATCCAGGGATGAACTTAGCTTTCAATCTATCCACCATTTGAATCCATATGGTTATTCTTGGATCACCATTCACCACCCTCTCTCTCTCTACAACTCCTTCCACCATAGTGTAGTGTGACCCTTAAGTTTTGTTTGTGCTAAATTTATCCTTTGTGAGTCTCTAATATCCTCCAAATCAAAGTATTCTTCTAAATATCCTATCCAATCAATCAACTCATCAAGATTTAATGTTCTAGAGAAGTTAGGAACATCCATTTGATTAATTTTTCTTATTTTGGAAAAGGATCTAAAAAATATTTCCTATTTGTTACCTCAATTTTGGACACATTCCCTAAATCATTCACATTTATCCTTAAAATTATAAGTATAGGTTTGTGGGTCTTATCCTAAATTTTGAGAACCTTGTCGACCTCTGACAAGGTTATCGTAATTTATTCTTGGCCCAATATCTTAGAGGAAATGTTTAGAGTTTTCTTTTCTAATTAAGTTGTGGGAATGTTGTCTTGGCCTAAAGGGGTTTTGACAACCACTCAAGGCACATATATGTAAAGAAGAGTGAAAATGAAGGAAAGATTGTCTCGTTTTAGAACTCACAAAAGGTTTTGAAACCTTTTTTGGTCCTTCATAGAGTTTAAAAAACCTTCTCATTGAATGATAATAAAAAATTCTTATATGAATAATCTTTAAAGAAAAGCTAAGGAAGATTGTAAAACAGAAAAATCGAAGGTTATCATAACTATGGTGGCCTCTGACAACATACTTGAAGCTTTTCTAGAGTCTAATATCACCTCAAGGATGGTATTATTCAACTATGCTATAGTATGAACGAGCATGCTAAGCCATATAAAGATACAAATTTTTTGAGTACAGTATAGTAACATAAACCAAAACGTATTACAAGTGCGAGAAAAGAAAGAATAAAATTCACATATATATACACACATATATATTCACATATACACATATATATTCACATATTCACATATACACATATATATTCATATATACACACATATACACACACACATATATATGCATATATATACATATATATACATACATACATACACACACACACACACACACACACACACATATATATATATATATATGCGACTTCACACTTATTGTGTTTACATTAAAAAATTGGAGATTATAGTACATTGTTTTAAACACAAAGAACATAAACAAGGATGAAAATCCCGTCCATCACTTCTTGTATTCGCTCAATTTGGTCTAGTGAGAATAAATTTTCATTTGACTCCACAAAATGGGAAAACAGTCCCATGTCATTTCACTCGAGTCCAACATAGAGGAGAGATAAAAATTCTTAAGTGATCTTGTGGTGAAGTGGCGTCGTAATGTAGATAACATCACCCACTAACTAGTCCTTGGAAATACACTCAAACCTCTTATGGCTGCTCTCACTGTCATCAAGTACTCTGGTCTAACCAGGCGCTCTACAACCCTTACTCCCTAGTCTCGCTTGCTAGACGTATGAATTACATTATACACAAAGCATTTAGGAAGCTTAGAATTGTGCACATGAACACGACTCAAGAAATTTTCTTTGATAATATTCCTGAATATGCCTTCTTCAACATCATTTTAAATAAAAAATAAATCTCTCAATTGGTCCATTAACAACCTTCATAATTGATTGCATTCCACATCCTCAATTGTGAGGAAATCACTTTTTGAAGAGGTGTCACTCACATAACTTTACATCTTTGAGCAATGAAATTGAAATGGTGAAAATGAAGGTAATTATCCTAGGATTTATAGAGGGGGAATGGTATGGTAGGTGATTGATACCAAATATTTTCTTGGGAATGAATAACATTTGCAAGGACAACAATATTGTGTGGAAATTTAATGAAGATGGCTATTGATGTGACATAGTTGCATTAAATTCTCAGTTCAACAAGTTGTAATTTTAAGTTGTACCCTTTGTTGAGATGGTTCACACAAGCATAATCATAGAAGAATATACATATTAGATGAAAATTCTAGTAATTGCATGCCACTCACATGTACATCAAGACATAGGGCTAGCATATAGGAAAGAATGTTTTGATTGCTTGTCAAAATCAATGTGAGAAAAGTAATGTAATTATGACTGATTTAAAAATAGTCATAAATGTTCTTTGTGCATCAATTTCTCTAAATTAGGGGGTCGGTTTTATGAAAACATTGCTTGATATAATGGCATTTATGTTAACAAACAAGATTCAATATTAGGGTTTGATAAATTCATGTTTGAGAGACTCTTAAGGGTCTGAAAATGTTTTATGGATTGCATTGTGATGTAATAGAAGGAATAAGGAACACTTTGAATCGAATTTTCAATTTCAGATTATTCTTTGTCTATGAACTTCAAATTGTGAATGTGATATGTATATTGAATTAGTCTATTGGTTGAAGTAATATTTGGAGTTTTATTCCATGTAAAAGATGACTTCATAATGTTACATTTGCATGTTTGGAATTAAGATCGATTCTTTTGGGAAATCAATTTTATTTGCTATTATAATTCTAGTCTTTGTGCTAGGGGGATAATGGATTTATTTGGTTTATCACATTGATTTCATATTTATGGATCAGTGTTAGTTCACTTTTCCCGTTTTGTGGTTAAAAGAATACTCTGGAATGGTTAATTGTAACCTTTGAGGGAGCTATACCTCAATAAAAATTCAGAGGAAATTCACAAATGAAATTGTGATCTTTCCTTGTTGTTAGTAATATGGACCTTATTTTAACGTGCTATGGAGTTGATAAATGATGTATTTGAATAAGGGCCAATCTGTTTACTAACATATTTTTGGTGACTCCACTAGGGAAGAAACAAGATATTATAAAGGTTTCCTTCGTCATGCAACAAAAGGGGCCTACCACATGAAAATTTTTTTCTTGTACTTCAATAGATCTTGATTGGATGCAATATGAACATGAAGATATTATTTCACAGTCAAATACCCTATCTTGGAGGTATATGAGAAACATTGCAGATTATATGAGAGAAAATTTTGTACTTGAGGAAGAAGAAGAATGAGCACAATGACTAGCTAGAAGGGTAGTCGAAAGGGCTCCAATAATTGAAATTGCATGGTATCCTCACCCTCAACACAATCTGAATGTTCCTTTGAGGAATTGACAAAAAAAAAAAAAAAAGATGTGGGGAAAGCATCCTTGGAATAAAGAAGTAAATTTTCCTTGAAAATAAGTCGATGACTTTGAAAATCCCTTTAGGTAATAAACAACAATTTGTATGATGTTTGTTGTGGCACCTCAGTCTTGGAAAAATCATTTTGGACCCTTAGCTATTCCTTAGTATAATGTTTTACCTCGAGGATCAAGAAAAAATTTCCCAAAATTCACTAGCAAAAATTTACAAGATACTAAAAAAGCATATTCAAGCATTTATTGTTACATGTGGAATCTTCAGAGTTCAAGAAGATGTGTTTGTAAGGTTGTTTGTGGAAAGCCTTGTTGAGCATGCTACTGAATGGATCTAGAATTTAGAACATGGATGTATAACTGGTTGGGATAGCTTAAAAAAAATTCTTGGTATATTCAGAGGTGTGGTAGATATTGCTACCCTATTGCATAATTTTTTTTTAAATTAAAAAAGGAAAGAGAACCCATTCACGACTTCATTGACCATTTTAACAGGGACTTGTAGCAGATTCCTCAACTTGAGCAACCAATTAAGAAAAAATAGTTTCATCTTTTTTATTTCTAATTTACATCATGAAGTTCAATTTATTCTTAAAAAAGACAAGGTTTGTGTTCTTGAGTGAGCACGACTCGAAGCTGTTAGTATCAAAGATGATATAATATTTTCTGGAGTATGGAAACAAAATCGTATTAAAGAGAACTTTACAACTAGTAGGATACAAAAATGTAAGATTTTGAATTTTCAATCTTTGTATTCACTAGATTTTCCTTGTCCTTCGGTTGAAAATACTAATCTCATCATCTTCAGTCAAGAACACTTCGGAAATTAAGCAATAAATAATGAGGAAAATGAAATTCAGACTCAGGATGTTGAAGTATACAATTTAAGCTCTAAAATAATTGAGGATGGCTTTTGTGTGTATGAAAATATGCCTGTTATAAAGGATTCAAAACACATTCAATAAAACATTATATCAAAGAAATTGAAAGAAGATTAAACAAACTCTTTATGGCAGCTTCTTCGAAGTCGTTCTATTGCTCTCTATCTCCAGCGTTTCGTTGGTTCAAGTTGCTCTCAGATTTAATATGCCAAGCTCAACGAAATGGACTACTAGAGAATGAGATTTAAACTAAAATGCATACTATGCTAAAATGCAAGATTATGCTATGCTATGATAAGATTATTATTGCCAAGATATGAATATTGCTGAAATGCTAAAGATGTAAATGCGTAAGCGTAATTGCGTATATCTGTTCGTCTGTGTGTGTGCGTCTAACCAATGCTTGGATTTGCACATGTATTTAAAGAGTTTTTGAAAGAATCTGATTGGCTGTCATGATCAATGGTTGAGATCAAGCTTGTCAAGATGGATGGTGAGAGATTTTTGAAAGGTGAGAGAGAAATAGAAGGTTTCCTCCACAAATTTTCTCATTTAGTTCCGAAGGAAGGTTGCCATTTGAAGAATGAGTTGGGAATGAATTTCATAATTAAATAAATTAATTTATTTAATTATATGTGAGGATGAAATTAGAAGTTCGCATAATTAAATTAGTAATATTTAATTATGTGTGAGAGATGAATTTAGAAGCTCACATAATTAAATTAGTAATATTTAATTATGTGTGAGAGATGAATTTAGAAGGTAATTAAATATTTAAAATATTTAATTATGTATGGAGTGAGAAAAGGTATTAAATTAAATATTTATAATATTTAATTTAATTGTGAGATGAAGAGGGTGTTTGGAGGAATATTCTATTATTTGAATTCAAATATTCAAATTTAGAATAACACGATAATTAATATAAATAAATTATAAAATTTATTTAATTTAATTAAGAGGAATATGGAAGATGGTAATAATTAAATAAAGTTATTTATTTAATTAAGGTAGAAGAATTATAAAAGTGAACAATATAAATAAATAATTAAATTTATTTATATGTAGATGACTTTAGAAGATTAATTAAATAATTTATATTTAATTAATTAACAAGCTTGATTAACCATGACCATTTTTAGACGTATACATTTTGCCCCTCTTTGAAGTGATGTGTGAAACACATTGCTTCAAAGAAAATAAATTTTTTGCCCCTGATATGTTTTTGATGCTGATGCTGATGATGCCCCCTCGGGAGGTAAATCACGATAAATTGGATGAGGAAAGTGTGATGGTGATTTAGTGATTTAGCACCCGATATTTGGTGTAAAAGATGCCCCTGGTGAAAAAAATAAAGTAAATGCCACCAAAAACCTACCTTAGTTGACCCATATAAGGTAAAAGGGGTAAAAATGGAAGTCATTTTCACCTTTTTACTACAGTGATTTGGATGCTCTGACAGTGACATAGCGAGATGTCGATCCCATTTCACAGCCATAGATTCGAGTGGGCCCACCGATTCCAGAGACCAGCAGCGTATGGACCACTGGTGAGTCGATTAAACCCTATATGATTCAAAAAAATTTGATTTTGATCAATTTTTCAACCATTTTTGCTCAGATTTAGGGAAAAAGATCACGTTTTAGCGCATACGACTGTCTGTTTTAGCGCATTCAAGAAAATTTCCGTAGCACATATAAGATGTTCTTTAGCGCATATAGGTGTAGGGAAAATTATAGGTTTTCTAGCGCATACGAAGTGCAGATTAGCGCTTATAGGATGGAAGCCCGACTAGAAAACTTTAGCGCATCTAGGGCACAAAGTCGCACATTTATGGATTGACCGCAATAGAGGGGGGATTAGCGTATCTAGGGTATGAAGTAGTGCATCCGTGGGGTATCTTAGTGCATATAGGGTTTTAGCGCTTATAGGAAAAACTTTAGAGCTTTTAGGGTGCAGAAACGTGCATACGGAGTTTTAGCGCTTTTGAGGCAAATTGTAGCGCTTATGAGTTTTAGCGCATCAGAAGCGCATATTAGCGCATCTGGAAAAAATTTGACAGAATGCTATTGTGATGAAAAATGATGGTCTACATTGCTTCCTTGGTCAATAGATAGAAAAATTAGTTTGCCATCATGTTTGATATGGATAGAAATGATGGAAAATCTAAGGATTAACTGATAACTTTGCTTCCCCGAATAAAAAAACAAAGAGTAGATAACTGATAACTTTGTTTCCCAAAAATGAAAAACAATGAGTAGATTGATTGACTGATTTTCTGATAACTTTGTTTCTCATGAATGAAAAACAACGAGTAGATTGATTGATTTGTTTGATAACTTTGCTTCATATGAATGAAAAAAAGAGAGTATATGCTTGATATATTGATTGATAACTTTACTTTTAGGAAACAAAGAGTATATGCTTGATATGACTTCTGATAAATTTGTTTTCTGTGATAGAAACCAACTAGTAGATGATAGTTTTCAAACGTATTTGCATTCATGACTGAAGTACAAATAAGAAAATGATTTGATCGTTGATAAATTTTCTTTCCTGAAAAAGAAAAAGAATAGTAATATGATGAAAGTGTAGATTGATTTGATATGCAGATAGATAGATGTAGCAGTGATTTCTTGATATGATTGATTGAATGATATGGGTCACTGATATGGGTCACTGATATGATGCATTGATATGATTCGCTGATTAATTTGATATGGGTCACTGATATAGTTCATTTGATAGATAGAGCACATGATATGAGTCATTGGTATGAGTCTGATTAATTGTCCATGTGATGACCAAAAAATAGGAGGTTTTCGACAACCTCCAGATTAGAGAGCGGTTCCCGATATGTTGGGATCAGATAGGAGAGTTGACTCCAGCAGAGGTACAGTGGATAGGTTCCTGCGGGTTGGGATCTTTGTTGACTATCCCGCGAGGGATTCAAGTCAACAGGGGGCTGTTGACTGCACTGGCAGAGAGGTGGCACTCCGATCATAACACCTTTCATTTGCCGACTAGTGAGATGACTGTGACACCCGAGGATGTGTACAGGATTCTAGGGATTCCTGTGGTAGGTGCCCTTGTGGTTTATGACCACAAGGAGATAGGAGGGACTGAGGCATTGAGGAGGATCTGCGGTGATATGTCTATAGCAGGATATTAGGTGCCGTGGGAAGATTTCAGTAGATATCTAGCCTTAGTTGCGGTGTTGGCTGCATTCATTGGAGGCTTCCTTGGACCGGACCATCGGTCGAAGGGATTTTTAGTTGGGTGGGGTAGGATGCTGGAGTGGATGGTGATGCAGCTGCGGAGGTATGCCTGGGGGAGCTACATTTTGGCTCATTTATATCATGATCTACATCAGGTGGTCTACTGAGGGTCGACTAGTTTGGCCAGTGGTGTGACTCTGCTCCAGATCTAGGCATGGGAGCATATTGCAATTACAAGGCCAGAGTGTTCCAGGGCGAGGCCACCAGGTAGGCTGTATGTAGAGGCATATTTAGGTGCACTTGTCTAGCCCAAGCTGGGCAAGTTGGAGTATTGGCGACGCATGCTGGATGATGTGGATTCAGTTATATGGAGGTCGTACACAAATTGCGACCCTTGGGACACAGATCATTTGGAGATGCCATTTGTCTGCATGCCCTGATATATGATAGGATGGACCCCATATATTATTGAGATATTTTTGGCCTTGCAGGTTTAGAGGAAGTACATATATACGTAGGGGATGCCACAGGGCATTGCTCACTATGGGCGGCGCAAGGATGATCCGGGATGGGGACGATGTATTACCTACCAAGTGGCATATACAGAGTATTCCAACTTACAGGCTGAGGTATGGGCATACAGGCCAGAGGTGACAGATGCAAGGATGTTAGATGAGTACTTAGTGTACTTCCACACACATCGATTCCCATGATTTACATTTCCAGATGAGTCGGGGCCCATTGCAATAGTACAACAGCCAGGGGTGGAGAGACAGAAGGAGGTGGCGGGTGGAGAGCAGGCGGTGGGTGGAGGAGAGGAGGAGGAGGAGAGCGGAGACAATGAGGAGGGGGACAGAGATGAGGAGGAGGGAGTTAGAGATGAGGATAGCTCAGATGATGGAGATGATGGGGGAGATGATGGAGGGGAGGAGGGGAGGGCAGTGAGGTAGAGGTTAGACATCCTCGGCAGTGCTCATATTATATGGAGGCCTAGATCTGGTGGCAGACCACGGACCGTTATCAGGGTGTCCTCTTCACAGCAGGTGCAAATAGACATGCTGCAGGCCTAGGTGTAGACTGTTCAGGGTCAGCTAGGTCAGGCGTAGAGTTTGATAGTGCAATTATAGTCACAGCTGACATAGGCACAGGCTCAAGCTCCAGCGCCGACACATGTATCTTAGCCTGCCCCAGGCCCACAGATAGCCCAACTGATCACAAAGAGGGATGCATTGAGATGGAGGGCAGTGGAGGCTGAGGGCGGCGCTCAGAGGCTTATGGGCACTGTAGAGAGTGCATCCTTGTGGGAGGTGATTGCAGAGGGCATGGAGATGGCGAGGGAGGTAGAGTACTACCGTGTGAGATATGAGGAGTTGTGTCCTCCCGAGCGCAGAGAGCCATTTCCACGGTCTTGCAGTAGGACCCGGATCAGGTTGCAGACAACCACACATAGCATGGGGGTTACTGGGCCTCGGCGAGATCCAGACGTAGGTACTAGTGGCAGGCCACCTCCTTCCGAACTAGCTCCATCAGGGGCATCGACCAGTTAGCTTATGATGTTGTGATGCAGATATATTTCAAACATGTATATTATTTTTGGAGCATGTATATGTGATTTTTGATCATATCCCATGTATCTCTCTTTGGACTTTTCAGTTTCTTTGGACATTGGATATTTTTATTATTTATGATGAGCGATGATATGCAGCGGCGATGATTTTTGATGATGTGATGTGCATTTTTGATTATGTGATATGCATTGATTTCAAAAATGTTATGGAATTTGGTATGTATTTGAATGATTTGATGACTAACATGATATGCAGGATGATTTGATGTGTTTATAATGATGATGAAAAATGATTGATGATGCGTACTAATGATGTCATGCAGGTGGATGACTTATGATGTGAATATGTCATGGGATTTTTGATATGTTTTATGAAAAATGTTGTTTGGAAAATGATATGAAAATGTATGTATGGAATGTTTGCTTCTCGGATTTTCAAATGCAAGAAAATAATGATAATATGATGGAAAATGAATGTTGTGTTTATGATATGCATTATGAATTTGTAATATGGATTGATATGAAAATGATAGGATGATTAAAGGTATGATATGAATGTAATGTGACAAATGATAAATGATATGATTAACGATATGAAGTGAAATGATGAATAATAATGAGATGTATGATAAGATGATAAATGATATGTGATGAAATGAAATAAAATGTAATGATAATGACATGTATGAAAATGATAAGTGAAATGAAATTAAATGTACGATAATGATAATGATGAATGATAAGTGAAATGAAATGAAATGTAATGATAATGACATGTATGAAAATGATAAGTGATATGAAATGAAATGTACGATAATGATAATGATGAATGATAAGTGAAATGAAAAGATATGTACAATAATGAAAATGATAAATGAAATGATAAGTAATAATGAAATGGACGATAATGTAATGAAATGAATAATAATGAGATGATAAATGGAATGATAAGTGAAAGGATAAATGAAATGATAAGTGAAAATTATATGAAATGAATGATAAATGAAATGATATGAAATAATGAGATGATAAATGAAAATTATATGAAATGATAAGCGAAAATTATATGAAATGAATGATAAATGAAATGATATGAAATAATGAGATGATAAATGAAATGATAAATGAGAATTATATGAAATGAATAATAATGAGATGATAAATGAAGTGATAAATGAGAATGATATGAAATGAATAATAATGAGATGATAAATGAAATGATAAGTGATAATGAAATGAACGAGAATAAAAAATGATGAATGAAATGATAAGTGATAGGTGAAATAAAATAAAAGTGATAAATGGGATTCAAATGTGTAAAAGGAAAATGAAATGAATATGGAAATGATAAAATGTTAATGATTATGATAGAGGATCCAAATGATATGCAAATGAATGATAAATGATAAATGACAGGACCTAGATGAAATGATAATGATTAATGAAATGATAATGAAGATGAAAGGTGGTGATGAAACAAATGTTCGAATGTCCTCCACAAATAGTCCAAAGAGACATGGAAGCCGTTGATGTTTAGCCTTTCCAAGAAAACTCTGATGCAAATCCAGTATGCAGATATGTACAATGATCTAAAATGAAATGCAATTAAATGAAACGAACCATTTGTTGAGCTTGTTGCTGTCTTTCCTGAATCATCATAGAGTGTTTTAAAATGTTGGAAGTATGTACAAGCATCAAAGGGTAAATTAGCACCAATGATGACCTGAGTACTACTTTCATGATTTTTTAAATAGCAAGCAAACACAAGCATCGAGGTATAATTGAACCGAGATGACTTGAGCATTTCTTGCATGAATAGACAAAGACTAACCACTTTCTAATGCAAATTTGGGACTGTCATCAATGATAAACTTTGGAAATCATGTCTCGCGACATATTTACAACAGATGGATGGTTAACTTCAAGACAACAGACAAAGAAGAATCATTCTCTTTCCTCACCAACTCTAGTTCAGTACATCATCGAGTGTGCTCTAGAGAAATGATATAAAAAATTAAACAACCATTGCTCGAAATATAATACTGCTATTCCAAACATTATTCAGATTTTAGATCATCCAGATATGAGTCATGACATGGTACTTAGCTAAAAACTGTTGTGCTTTGGATCAATGATTGGATAGTTGTTCAAAGGATTTGATTGTTTGTTCGCATGATTGGATTTTATGTCATTGTCTAGCTGTTTCAGTAAAACCTGAAAGTTGGTTGCCCCCAGTATGTCAACGTTTGCCCCGAGTATTGACACAACTTGTTGAAATGAATATGTACAATAATCAAGCCATGGTAAAACATTATCGTTCTAGGCAAATGATGACAACATGATGCTGGTATGGCCCTAAGATGATAAAAAGATGCATGAAATGAAGGCTGAGAAGCCAAGTGCAGAACATGAACTAATAGATGGAGAGCTACAAATAGCGTCTGTTTGCCAGATTTTCACTATTTGTTTTTATTGCATTTTTCTTGTCAATAGACTGCCTGTTGCTAGGTTTTCACCCTATGACTTTTTTTCTTTTTTTTTGTCGCTACCGAGATGCCTGTTTGCCAGGTTTTCACCAGGGTAACCATTTTTTCAAGACTTTTTTTGCTGTTTTTGGATTTCTTCAGGACTTTTTCTGTTGTTTTTGTATTTTTTCAAGACTTTTTCTACTATTTTTGTATTTTTTCAGGACATTTTTTGCTGTTTTTGTATTTTTTTAGGACTTTTTTGCTGTTTTTGTATTTTTTCAGGACATTTATGGATGATGATAGCTGACTTAAATATAATATTTCTTTAGGTGCATGCTGTTGATGGGTTCTTCAAACAAATCCCCTTCTGGCGTTGATAGCTTGTAGGCTCCTGAACCGTAGACTACGATAACCACATAAGGACCTAACCAATTTGGTTCAAACTTTCCTTTCTTTTCTCTGTCTTGCTGATTTCGTGGATTTTCTTTCAAAACCAGATCACCCACTTG
Organism: Sequoia sempervirens; assembly: GCA_007258455.2. Lineage (NCBI taxonomy): Eukaryota > Viridiplantae > Streptophyta > Pinopsida > Cupressales > Cupressaceae > Sequoia > Sequoia sempervirens. The sequence continues at coordinate 20,280,505 of VDFB02000008.1, read as the reverse complement.
AAAGGTACGTGGATTTACTTTGTGATTATAACTGCGAGACATCATTTGTTGGTACGATTTCAAATGATCAATTGCTCTTTGTCTCTTTTCATCTAGGAGTTCTAGCTCCCGTAGTCATCATCTGTTGTGAGACCTTTCAGTGAGACTCTAAGTGAGGGAATCTCAAATTCTAGAGGAAGTATAGCCTCTGCTCCATAGACAAGAGCAAATGGCGTTACTCCTGTTGGCGTACAGACACTGGTTCTGTAGGCCCATAAGGCAGGATTGAGTTGAACATGCCAATCTTTCCCTGAATCATTCACAGTCTTCTTTAAGATTTTCAGTATAGTCTTATTTGAGGCCTCTGCTTGGCCATTCCCTTGTGGATAGTAAGGTGTTGAATATCTTTGTTGAATATGAAATTTCTCACAAAGTTCATCAACATCCTGATTCTTGAAAGGTCGTCCATTATCTGTAATAATGGAGTTGGGAATGCCATACCGACAAATAATATAGTTGAGTATGAACGATAATATGTGTTTTCCGGTAACTTTAGTAAGAGGTACTGCCTCAATTCACTTGGTAAAATATTCTGTGGCTATGATGATGAACTTATGCCCATTCGATGATGAATGATGAATCTTGCCTACTAGATCTAACCCCCATTGGGAGAATGGCCAGGTTGGCGTAAATGGTTGAAGTTCTTGTGCATGAGCGTGAATGAGATTCCCATGAATCTGGTATTTTGAGCATGTTTTCACAAAAGTGAATGATTCCCTCTCCATTGTAGGCCAGTAGTAACCCATTCTAATCAATTTCTTAGATAAGGTCAGTCCACTCGAATGAGTGCCACAAATGCCACCATGAACTTCTTGTAAAGCTTTGTCAGATTCATTACGTTCAAGACATCGAAGTAAAGTACCATCAAGACCATGGTGATAAAGGGTGTCGGCGATAAGAGTGTAGCGAGAGGATTGGCAGATAAAATTTCGCTTTTGGTTACGGGATAAATCAGGTGGTAAGATGTCATCTTTTAGATAGGCATAAATCTTGCCATACCAGGGTGAATCGGATCCCACCAAGTGGAAAATGATTTGGCTTTCAAGTGTGTCATAGGCAGGTGCAAATGATTGTTCTACCAGAAATTCATAGTGAGCCTGATTTTCTAGGAGTTGTAACAATGATGCGATCGTAGCCATGGCATCGGCTGCTTTGTTATCAAGCCTTGGAATTTGTGTGAATTTGATGTCCACAAAGTACTTCTTGAAGTCGTCAACCATATTTTTATATGGAAAATTTTTGTCATCTTTGGTCTAATAATCATCATTGATCTGATTAATGACTAACTGTGAGTCGCCATATAATTGTAATTATGTAATCCTCCATTCCAATGCTATTTTAAGTCCAGTGATTAATGCTTCATATTCGGCTATGCTGTTGGTGCATGGAAACATCAGCCTATATGATCGAGGAATGGTGTGTCCTTGGGGGGTGACGAAAAGTATGCCTGCCCCTGATCCATGTTGAGTGAAAGAACCATCAAAATATAGGGACCATGGTTGTTTGGATTCTGCAGTAAAGACATCAGTATCTGGAAATTCAATGTGTAGGGGATGGTCTGCTTGCAATGGTGCTTCAGCTAGTTGATCAGCGATAACTTGTCCTTTGATTGCCTTACAATCAACATAATGGACATCAAATTCACTTAAGATCATAACCCATTTTGCTAGCCTTCCTGTCAATGTAGCCTTGCTTAATAGATACTTGAGTGGATCAATCTTTGAAACAAGATTGATTGTATGAGTTAACATGTAATGCTGAAATTTCTGTGAAGCAAAGACTACTGCTAGGCAAGCCTTCTCGACGGAAGTGTAGTTGAGTTCATGACTTGTTAGTGTTCTGTTGATGTAATAAATTGCACGTTCTTTCCCTGTATGGTCTTCTTGTGCTAGCAATGCACCCAAGGATGTCTCTGTTGCAGCGATATACAAGATCAATGGTTTGTCTGGATTTGGTGGTACTAGAACTGGTGGAGTTATTAAGTATTGTTTGATTTGTTGAAAATCCAATTCACACTTGTCATCCCACTTGAAAGGAACATTCTCATGCAGTAGATATGTGAAAGGTAGACTTTTGTTGGCCAGTTGTGCAATGAACCTTCGTATAGATTGAAGTCGTCCCTGTAATGATCACAATTGACTGATGTTCCTTGGGGTAGGCATTTCCATAATTGCCTATACCTTGGCAAGATCTACTTCAATTCCTTTTCCTAATACTATATATCCTAAGAGTTTTCCAGATGTGACCCCAAAAACACATTTCTTGGGATTGAGGCAAACTTTAAATTTCTCCAATCTTGCAAATATTTTGGACAATATTTCTAGATGTCCTTCTTGGGTGTATGACTTTTCCAATATGTCATCTACATAATCTTCCATGAATGTGTGCATCATGTCATGAAAAATTGTAGTCATAGCTCTTGGGTATGTAGCCCCAACATTCTTTAGACCAAAAGGCATGATGTTCCAACAGTAAGCTCGCCATGGACATGTGAAAGTTGTTTTCTCTTGGTCTTCAGGTGCAATCTTGATTTGGTTGTAACCAGAAAAACCATCCATTAATGAATACATGGCATGGCTAGCTGTTAGATCAACTATGGTGTCTATGTTTGGAAGTGGGAAGTCATCCTTAGGACATGCTTTATTAAGATATTTGAAATCTGTGCATATTTTGACACTTTTATTTGGCTTGGATACAGGAACAATGTTGGAGATCCATTCTATGTAGTTGATTGATCTTATGAAGCCCACATCAAGGAGTTTTCTCAGTTCTTCTTTAACCAATAATGCAACATGGGGGTGCATCTTTCTGAGTTTTTGTTTCACAAGCTTAACCCTTGGTTTGATAGACAAATAATAGATGATAAGATCAGGATCAAGACCTAGCATGCCCGCATAAGACCAAGCAAAGTTGACTTGATTTTCTCTTAGAAATTCCATGAACTCTGGTATTTCTTCCTCTGTCATTGATGCAGCTAACTGTAAAATCCTTGGTTTTTCTGAAGTTTCAAGATTGACAACATTTGTAGGCTCAATCAAAATAGGCGATCGCTCATGGTAATGCTCCGGGAGAGTGTCAAGATTCCCATCGTCTGGCACCTTAAAAATGTTTTCACCATCCGATACGCTCTTTATTTTATCTTTTTCTTGATCTAACACTGCCAGATTCTGGTTTTCACCATTAGATCTTTCTTTTTGATTTTTACTTTTGCAGCTAGGAGAATTGACACTCTCCTAACTAAAGACTCTATGCCAAAAATCGCTAGTGGAACAATCATTTGTGTCATCTGTGGAAAGGAAGTTTATGATGGATTCATCGCTTGGAAACATAGGTATGTCAATAGGTTTGGATGAATCCCAATCAATGAGATCAGGATGGATCAAAGATAGCGGGTCATCGGGTTGCATGAAATCAGCTATGGTTATGGTCATAATGGAGTTGTCTGGAGGATCCAGGGTATGAGGTGGGTCAATGATGATACTGTTCTCGCGATAGTCTTGTTCATTTAAATCTGACTCCGTATCACTAGAGTCATAGTCACCTTGTAGTTTAGATTCTTGTGTTTGGGTCCCTGAACCTTCACCTTCGATTAGATTTGGGGTATACTGGTGTATTACATCAACCTCTTTGTCCCTCCAGAACTCATCATTGTAAATGGTGTCCCATTCATATTTGATAGAGTCTGTGTCAGAGTGATTAATCACAAAATTCTGAATTGTTCCCAAACATGCTTCTCTTGAATCTGAACCTTCTTTTCATGTGAGAACAGTTCCATGCAGTTGTTTGGATGTTCCTTCTTTTGAGTTAGTATCATAGCCTAGTCCGGTTTTCTCTTTCGCAGCAAGTCCTCGAAGGTGAATAGGCTCAACTACTCCCTCTTTTCTTTTTCTGATAGGACCCTTATCATAGCCCATCTTTTGCATGATTGAATATCCTTTTCCATATATATCTGTTGGTAATTTGACATTAAAAACTGTTTCATCTTCATCTTTATAGAGCCAGTTTATAATTTCTCTATCCTTAGGATCTTCCATGGGGAATTTTTCTTTGATGAATAGTCCATTAAACTTTGTGTTTGGCTCTATTGGTGGTTGCATTGATGTTGGTGTTGCTGATATTTGATGTTGTGTGATAGAAGGTTGTCCATGTGACCGAGGTGATGTAGGTAAATTGGCAAGATAGAGAGTAATCCCTGACTCCATGGTCCTTAAATTTCAATTTCTTGTCAAAACTATTGGTTAACTAACTGATTTGTGTATCAATATTGAGAGAAGTACTAGCACGAGCTTCTCTATTGTTAGGAACCAAAGTATCTTGACTAGCTTTGATGTTGGCACAAGTTTGGACATTTGATTTATTAGCTGGTATCGTGATTTCCTGCCCATCATAAGGAAACTTAAGACATTGATGATATGTGGATGGTACAGCTTGCATTTCATGGATCCAAGGACGACCCAACAAGATGTTGTATGCAAGATCATGGTCTAATACTTGACAGAAAGTATTTTTGATAACAGGTCCCACTCTGATTGGTAGCATAATTAAACCCTTGGACGCTCTTTCCTCATCATCATAGGATTTAATAGTAATTTTCCTTCTGGGATCAATGGAGTCCTTAGAAAATCCTAAATCCTGAACTAACTTCATGGTACATATGTTTAAACCAGCACCTCCATCTACTAGAACCTGTCTGACATGAAACTTGTGGACCATGACTTCTAGGTATAACGATGAATTATGAGGATGAGTTATGGAAACATCATCTTTTTCAGAAAATGAAAGGCATGTGGGTGAGGACAAGTGTCCTACCATGGCTTGAAATTGGTCCATGTCCAAATCAATGGATATAGTGGTTTCAACGAGGGCCTTTTTGAGAATTTCCTTATGTACTCGGGAAATCTTCAGGAGTTCCAAGATGGAAATCTGAGCAGGAGTTTTTCGAAGTTGATTGACTAAGTCATATTGATGTTGAGGTAGGGGCACAATGATTTTTGAAGAAGCACCCTTTAAGACAACTTTAGCTTGTGCTCTTGTCGTTGCGTTGACCTCCCTATATTCCATTTTTTCCTTGACTTTTATAACATTGACTTGATCGTCCTTAGTGTAGATATGATTGATTATTGGATCATCGATATGATTCACACTTTTTCCCGAAGACTCACCTTTTTGATAGTTGGGAAAAGGGTTGTGAAATGCTTGGTGGTCTTCATTTGATTGTTGATGTCCTTCTATTGTGATGGTGCCATTTTCAACTAAGTCTTGAATGGTATTCTTCAAGGCTTGACAATTATTTGTGCGATGACCTTTGCACCAATGATAATCACAATAGTATGCCTCATTCCATGATGGATGCTTCACACTGGGTTCATAGTTTCGTTGAGGTGGCAAGGTAATGACATTTTTAGCCATCAACTCTTTGAATGCAGATTCCAAAGATTGACACAGTGGAGTGTAAGTTCTTCTACTAGAGAAGAATGAAAATCTTTGTGGATTTGTATTCGAGGTATTCCCTAAGGAGTTGTTATTGTTATTGGTTCCTCGGTAACCTTGGTTATTGGCAGTCCCTTGATTGGGAGTAGGATGTTGATTCACATTGTTCCTCGGAGGAGGAGGATTGTTCCCTTGATTCATGACTGAGTTGACATTGTTATAATTGTTGTTGTGAGGAGCACTTGGAGTACTCAGGACAAATGGCTTAGTCGAGACATGGTTTGCATCAACAACACCATCATTCACCACATTCTTGTTGTGAGTCCAAAATTTAGACTTGTCCTGATTGTTATAATGATTGGATGAGCCAGGATTGTCCTTGTCTAGTTTTATGATTCCTCTTTTGACCAAAGAAATTTCAATGATTATAGCATCTTCAATCAATTTCTCAAAAGAGGGAGGACAATGCAAGTTCAAATGATAGCTCATCTCTGAATTCAAGCTATTAATGAAGGTGACCATCTTTTCCTTTTCAGGAACAGGATGTGGATACCTAGCAAACATTCTTCTACATCTCTGAAGAAAAGTAATGAAAGGTTCTCTAGGTTTTTGCGCAACTTTGTAGAGATCTATCATGGTGATTTGGTGTTGGATGTTGTAGGAATATTGTAATATAAATAGATTGATTAATTCCTCAAATGTCTTGACAGGAGGTGTGATTTTTGATAGCCATTCCATAGAGTGAGCTCCAAGACTCCTAGGAAACAAACGCATCAAGTAAGTGTCCTCATGAGTGAACTCTGAAGTCATGTTTCAGAAGTCTCTAACATGATCGATTGGATCCGCTTTCCCATTATAAAGATCAAAATTTGGAATTTCACAATGTTTGGGAGATGGAATCATGTTGAGACTTCGATCGAAAGGATAAGGACAAATGTACTCAAGAGTATATTTCTTTGTTGTATCTCCCCCTTGTAACTCTTTAATTTGTCCTTGAAGTGCCTTAATTTGTTGAGTTAAAGCACTAAGATCAGATAGGGGTGTTTCATCAGGTTTGCTCTTCAAATTCTCGGTATAAAAGTCATGAGGCAATTTAGCTCCTTGGTCAGCTAGATAGAGGAAGTATTTTTCTTTATCGCGCTGCAAGATCTTTTCTATGGCTTTGTGAAATTTAGGATCTTGTTCAGCCTCTCTAAGACGTTCCTCATCACGTTCATCATCACTATCTATATGGGTTTTGCTCATGTCTCTATAGTTATGGAATGGATTTTCTTCTCTGTTATCCATGTCGTTGTTGAAAAGTGGATTACAACTTATATTGTAAAGAGGATTATTGCTTCCACCTTCTTCTTGAGTGTTTTTGGTATGACCTTCTTGTTGGATTTCGTCCTTCAATTTATTGTCACCGAGATCTTGTAGAAATAGGCATATGATTTTGAAGAGTTCTTCTAAACTTAGATCACAGTTTTTGATAAGTGCGATAATGATGATATCTTGATCTGATAAGATGGGAATCCTATGATATGATCAAAGATGTTCCTAATTTTTTGATTGTGGCTTCCAATGATGAAGGATGTTAGAATCCTGTTGGGGAAGTTGAATCAATAACCATAAATTTATTTGAAAGGTGCACTTTTAAAGATTTGATCTTTGTTTTCGAAGAAAGATTTCAAGATCACTGAAGGATTTGACTGGGATGTGAAGGATATTCAATAGAAGGTTGTGGTATATTATCAAAATCAAGAGGTTGGTTAAGATTATGCCTTTGAGATAGAGCTAATCTCTGATAATAAGCTCGAGAATCCAAAGGCTCTACAACATACTCATTAGTGAATCCCCTAACAAAATATTGGTATCTATGAAGAAATCCACAGTAATGAAGCAAGACGTGTCGACTTTTGTACAAAATTTTTCTTCTTTTCAATGTTTTCTTGTACCCTAAATGTTTCTTGGGCTTCTTGATCCTATTGGTAACTTATTTCTTGACAAATTTTGTTGACTTCCACTCTCTAAGCATGGGAGAAATATCAGTACGTTACCGGACCAAAGATGTGAACAGTTTTGAATGATTTCAGTTGTTGTTTTTCATGTTCATTTCAGATGATCTTTTATCTGAATTAATGTAAATGAAAACACAACAAAAACTTTGAATTAAATGGAATGTAAGCAAACAAAGATAAAGCAAGTACATCCTATGGTAAGGCCAGGACAATATCTGCTAGATTCCACGCAGGTTTCCCCAATCGCATATCGGTAGCATGTGAATTCAGAAGCTTGGTTGCATGGGCTCCCCCTTACAGTGCACTCTCTTCTCAGGCCAACCAAGCTTCCAACCCCCATGAAACTCCCATGGCAGATTGATCACCTCTACTACAGACTGTGAAAGTGTGGATGCCTTCACACCGACCGGTGCTGCGCTAGCAAATAGAAGGTTTTTGGTTTACTAAACGATGGTGTTTAATTCGGGACCCCCGTTCGAGTGGCCATACATGGGGCAAGAGATTAATCACAAATTTAGGTGGCACTCCAGCCTGAAGAGGTTAAGCTCAATAGGGTTTATGGGAGTACTACTCTGTCCGTATGACACATCGCACTCGTAATCTTAGATTTTCCCTTAAGATTCACATTTGTATACCGGTCGAGGGTAGCTTGGCCTTAGCTCCATTGCCGGTTTGAGTCGCGTTGGGGTGATGAAATCCCCAGGCAGGCCCAATTTCTAGAGTTAGTAACCGTTTCTCTTACACCCAAGATCACACGAATGCGCAAGGGGGAGGATGCTCTGATATACCAAATCATGAGGGTTACACAGGGATAAAGTGGGTCTGACTTTTTGATCACCTAGTTTGCATAGGGTGAGAGCATAATCACCTACCACTTTCAAGCACAATCAAGCAGAGTAAATAGATTAATTTTAATTGCACCAAAATCACAATGATTTAAGCTAAGTTAAGATATTGCTTCACAACAGACATGGGGTTTATTTTAACTGCATGATCAAAGTGTGGTGACTATCCTAGATTGATTCATTTTAAACCAGAAAAGATTCTGTCTGTGGAATGCGTCAGACTCAGAATCCTATTTTTGTATTACAACCCAGATGCACAGAAACAAACAGTATATGTGCCGAAACAGACTACAGATGTGCTGAAACAGACCCCAGAAGCACCGAAATAGACTACAGATGCGTAGAAATAGAACCCAAATGCGCAGAAATAGAGTACAAATGCACTGAAACAAACCCTAAATGCGCTACAGAAAAATCCTAAATGCGCTAAAACAGTCCTTAAATGCGCTACTGTAATTAAATGCAGATTTAAATCTCTAATTGACATAGCAATTAATGCTCTAAAAATCTACCTTAAGTGCGCTAATTTAACCTTTAAATGCGCTAAAACAGTTCTTAAATGTGCTACTTTAATTAAGTGCCGATTTAACTCTAAATGAAATGAGACTATATGCTCTATTCTATCCCTTGGATGCGCTAAATTTACCCTCAGAAGTGCCGAAATAGTCCTCAGATGCGCTGAAATTTCCAACAAAACAAAAACATTAAATTCTCGGATGCGCTGCAGAAAGGTGTCGGATGTGCTAAAACGCCAATTTTTTCTGAAAGCCGAACTCCGGAATGTAGAAACCTATCAAAATGTTCTACAGAAAAATGTCAAAATCAGGGCATAGGCCCCACGGTGGGCACCATTTTATGTGTGTATGAAAATATGCCTGTTATAAAGGATTCAAAACACATTCAATAAAACATTATATCAAAGAAACTGAAAGAAGATTAAACAAACTCTTTATGGTAGCTTCTTCGAAGTCGTTCTATTACTCTCTATCTCCAGCGTTTCGTTGGTTCAAGTTGCTCTCAGATTTAATATGCCAAGCTCAACAAAATGGACTACTAGAGAATGAGATTTAAACTAAAATGCATACTATGCTAAAATGCAAGATTATGCTATGCTATGATAAGATTATTATTGCCAAGATATGAATATTGCTGAAATGCTAAAGATGCAAATGCGTAAGCGTAATTGCGTATATCTGTTCATCTGTGTGTGTTTCCGTCTAACCAATGCTTGGATTTGCACATGTATTTAAAGAGTTTTTGAAAGAATCTGATTGGTTGGCATGATCAACGGTTGAGATCAAGCTTGTCAAGATGGATGGTGAGAGATTTTTGAAAGGTGAGAGAGAAATAGAAGGTTTCCTCCACAAATTTTCTCATTTAGTTCCGAAGGAAGGTTTCCATTTGAAGAATGAGTTGAGAATGAATTTCATAATTAAATAAATTAATTTATTTAATTATATGTGAGGATGAAATTAGAAGTTTGCATAATTAAATTAGTAATATTTAATTTTTCGTGAGAGATGAATTTAGAAGCTCGCATAATTAAATTAGTAATATTTAATTATATGTGAGATGAATTTAGAAGGTAATTAAATATTTAAAATATTTAATTATGTATGGAGAGATGAATTTAGAAGTTCGCATAATTAAATTAGTAATATTTAATTATGTGTGAGAGATGAATTTAGAAGGTAATTAAATATTTAAAATATTTAATTATGTATGGAGTGAGAAAAGGTATTAAATTAAATATTTATAATATTTAATTTAATTGTGAGATGAAGAGGGTGTTTGGAGAAATATTCCATTATTTGAATTCAAATATTCAAATTTAGAATAACACGATAATTAATATAAATAAATTATAAATTTATTTAATTTAATTAAGAGGAATATGGAAGATGGTAATAATTAAATAAGTTATTTATTTAATTAAGGTAGAAGAATTATAAAAGTGAACAATATAAATAAGTAGTTAAATTTATTTATATGTAGATGACTTTAGAAGATTAATTAAATAATTTATATTTAATTAATTAACAAGCTTGATTAACCATGACCATTTTTAGACATATACATCTTTGATTTGTCAAGTGAAGAGGACTACTCTCCTTGGACACGACTTGCGAGTATAGTACATTCAAATTACTTTGAAAGATCCACTTCTAGTATGAGTACTTTGGACCTCAGAGAAAATTATCAGCTACCAATATCTCTATTTACTCCTGAATTGGAAGCTTTCACTTTTAAAGATGTTGATATAAAATCATTCAGTGTCTCAGTGAGTGATGGTGAGCCATCTATGAAGGAGGGGATTATTTGCGATTTGATGGATGCTACTTCCTAAGACAATATGCAATTTGAATTAAAGGAATAGTATATTAATTTTCTCCTAGATTGGTGCTCAAAAGTGTTGGGTAAAGGCTTCAATTACAAAGAAATCGAGTACATGAAGGATCTTGGTCCTAAAGAGGTAGACAAAATTAGAAATTCATATCAGAACGAAGAAGGTATGTCTTTAAATACCTCTCCAACATTGCATAAAATGAATGAATCGAAAATTCCTAAGAAAACTTAGGCATCAAGAAGTGAACATGGTGTGGAGTGGTCCAGATATTCTAATCCTTTTTTTTTTGTTTTAGATGAATCATATGAAGTCAGGGGTAACCCTCTATTAGAATTCTTAGATCTTGACATACTATCATCCTGCAACAATAAGAGGTGTGAGAAAATCGACTATGAAGTTGGCGATGAGGGATTTAAGATAATGAAGTATTAGAATACAAAAGTATTGAGGGAAGAAAGATTTGAAGAAAATTACCCTAGTACAGTAACTTTCATTCACAAGCTTGAAAGTATGGAAACTATGCTTTTAGAGGGAAAGACCAATGGATCTAGATGTGAGTCAAAAGAACATGAAGAAGTCGCTAAGAAGATTTCCATAAAGTTTGAGAAGGAAAAGAAAAATCAAAATTTTAGGTCATTTGACTTATAGGAGGATTATAGATGGAAACAAGGTCAGAAACCCTTTCCTTACCTTGATAATGGAAGTGAGTTTGGTCAAGATGCTAGATTTTAGAGATGGGATATATAAAGTGATATACAGGGCTGCACATATTAGGAGGAGAAGACATATGATGAGAAATGGCTATTCTAAAGCATATTGGTTTACAATGGGTACTCTTATGGAATGAATACCCTATGGATGTGCTTGATTTCTTAAATTATTCATAAGTTACATGAGAACTCTATCTTTTTTAGGAGTGGATTGTTATTTTCTCAACCGATTAATGGTTTTGTATGATCAAACTAGTTTCCTTGGTGGGGTAGGATTTCTCCTACCATGTACATATTTTCAGTTTTGGTGTTGTTAGTTTAATACTTTTCTTGTTTGTCCTATTTTTAGTGTGTTTTGGTCCTACCTGTTGTTGGATATTGCTGATATGTGGTTTTCATTGATGTCAACACTATTGGCATTAATGTATTTAAGGTTGTATATGCTGAGGATATTGAGAAAATTGTAATAAAATAAGTTGCAGGTTGTCAGTGATGCAGTGAAGTTCAGTATAGCCACCATATTGATGGCTAGCTCAGTATATTGATGATAAGAGGTTGTGGATTAAAGGGTTTGTTGTCAACTACATCTAGTTTATCCACATGAAGTTTCAGAGGTTCACATGAAGACTTGATTGAGTTATGAGTATCTTGTTGGACACCAGGAACACTGAGAGGAGGGTGAATCAATGTTCTACAATATTTGAATTTCAAATCAGATCTTAAACTTTCAACATCAATATTAAACTTTAATAGCATCCACAACATATAAATAGAAGGAAAACATGTAATCACATTAAGAGACAATGTGAACACCATAATACCAAGATTTTTTTTCGTGGAAACCCTGTTAGGGGAAAAACCACGGTAGAGATTAATCCACAAAGTATACTCTGTTAAAAGTATGATCAAAGGGAATGCACTTGCATTCAGGCACACTGCCTAGAGCTCAATGCTCAAAAAGGAAAGGCTCATTGCCTTACAAAATATTTTAGAATATAACAAAAAGATTGAACTGGGAAATTAGCATCTTCAAATGCTTGGTTCAGTTCCAATGAAGCACATAAAACTAATTCAGGACCTCTTGTCCAATTCACACTTTTGCTATGCTCTACTCTCCTTCAAAAACCCTTCTGTATTTCAAACAAAATTCGCTCAATAGATCTTTTGATATTAGCTCATATATTTATTCTGTACTTTTCACACATACACACCTTCTCACCACCTTATACCTTCTTATAAAAAAGAATTACCGATCTCCTTCATATATCTGTTGATAAAGATTTCATTCCTATATGTCGGCTTCAAACAAAATAAAATATTCTTCCACATGTCGGCACAAATCACCAATTAGAATTAATGTGTACCCACACAAGTCGGCTAGAATATAGTAGGGACCCAAATAAAAATTCCAAATACAAGAAATAGTTAAACAACTATTGCTTATACATCCGTGACACGTTATATACACCAGGTCAGCCATAGTGAGAAAATAAAAAATAAGTTGTTCTATCAAATCTCCAAACTCATACACCGATCAATGCAACATTGTAAAACTTATCAATAAGATAACATAGATGCTTGATAGTATTCCTTGGGGATCCACAAGACCAAATAATGATCCGATGAAGTATTCATACCATCTTACCAACCAGGTACTCTGTTCTTCATGCTTTCTGCCGGTGGAATATTGTCTTCTACTTTTCCTACCGGTATGAGCTACTTCTGAACTACGGACCATACTGAGGACTCCAGTTGCCATAAATGACAACACTAGCAACCAAAAATAATCTCTCAAAGCCATATGCCAACAATCTCCCCCTTTGGCATTGATGGCAACACTTAGTGAAAAATGACTAAGTGTCGAAACCAAAACTCAAAACTTCACAACACAACAAAACACTGCTTCCCCTTTGGATGTCAAGGCATTTTTCACTGCATTCTCTCCCCCTTTGACATCAATGAAAAAAACTTACTTTTCTCTCCCCCTTAGAATTATTTATTGCACTCTTTCTTATTGCATTCTCTCCCCCAATTGAAAAAAAAGGTTGCAACTGCTGCTAAATTCAGAAAATTATTTTGTACCTATCTTTCATCTCCAGAAGAATTTTCTTCCAAGAGTCCACTGCAATCCCAGTAGATATTATTAGAGTATTGTTTTCTGATGTTCTATTGATGACCTGGACAAGGGATTCGGGAATGGTGATGGCTTCTTCCAACTTTTCTCCTTTCTTCAGAACTTCAACCATTTGCTCTAATCTGCATTCAGTCTGATCCTTCACTTTCTAGAAATTATCCATAAGAGTGTTTCTGGCAGAGTGAACCTTTGCATGCTCAGCTTGCAACTCATGAACCTTCTTTTTAACTTCTCCATCCTTGTCCTAAACCATACTGTAATCCTCACCAATTCTGACCAACTCATTCTCAATTTGCTCCAACTTGTCCTTGTATTTACCAACCACATAAGGCCACCTGAGACAATAATTGTAGATCTTATTCTTTGAGTCAATGCATTGTCTTAGTACATTCATTTTTTTTCTTCAGTTTGGTGAGAGATAGCCTAAATTTCACTTTCAAATGTGATATTATCTCATCTTCTTTCCTATCCTTAGGCACAGAGTCCATAGCCTCCCTGATACATTCAATCAATTCTTCTAGAAGTACATTCTGCAAACTTTCCAATTCAATGTTATTGTCCACAAAGTATCTTCCTAGAGTGTCCTCAATGAAGTCTTGTTCATATGATGGACCATTTATCCATATGTCAACTATCTTTTGCATTCCATCTTCTTCCTGAACAATTTGTAGTATCTTTGACTTGAACAGAGCACCTTCTTCATCACTTTCTTCTACTATTATCACATTCGGTTCAACTATTTTTTGTTCATCTCTTGGTGTATATTTCTTATAATCTTCATCCACTATATTCACAACCATTTTATCTTTACCTTTTCCCTCAAATTTCGTTGACTTAGGTGCCAGAGGGATGTCATCAACCAACTCTCTTTCTCTCTTCTGCTTTTTCTCCACCTTACTAAAGGATGATCCAATTTCAACTGCTTTTACCGGGAGAGGAATATCACTTATACCAAATTTTCCTAACAATTTTCTAAAGAAGTTTTCATAAACTTGTTCACCATTTTCAAAAGTGTTGAAATGCTCAAAGATTTTCTTGAAAACTGGTATATTTTCTTTCCATACCATATTGTCATTTTGAGGCAAGCAATTCAGGAAATACATCATAATGCATATAGCTAGGGTACCAAACTTGAAAGAGTAATCTATATCCTTTGTCAATTGCACATTCTCCATTAATTGATCATTCAACAATCCACATAGATCAAAGTCTTCGTCTTCCATTATCATTTTGTGTGCAATGTAGACTACACCTATAGAGGTTGCACCTTCCCTATTTCTAAAGAAAATCTTGTATGAAATTCCATATGTAATGTACCTTGTTAATGGATCTTTGATTGTTGAGATTACTAGAGCCCTTTGATCTCCTGTTATTCCGGTTAGGGCTTCGACTTTGACATTCTGAATCAACTTCTTTTTCAGAACAACACCAACATTGCACAATCCTGTTAGATTTCTGATTGCATCCTTAGAAATTTGATAGGGTTTATCCAGAGTAAGGATATCACCATCCAATTTTTTCAAGATAAACCAAACTACCTCCGTGTTGACGAAATAAGGGAATTCATTCCAGATGTCCAGGTTCTTATGTTTCACACCTTCAATCTTCTTCAATTCAATGACATACAACAAATTTCTTACATCCCTGACCTTTTGACTACTATATTCATCCAAAATTACGGTTCCTTTGATTTGCTTCATTTTCCGTACAAAACAAGGTTCTACCGATCACAAAATAAGTATGAAATTGACAAGCAACTGAAATACTTGGAGAATTCGCTGCTAAATTAACTTTCACTCCTTTGAGATTTTTCTGAAAAAGACTCTTCAACTATTCTCCTTCGACACACGATGAAAAATGATGGTTTCAAATGCCATTTTATAGCTTTGAATTCCTAACTTCCTTGTCGCATTAAATTATTTTCCCTAAGAGTTCCGATTACTCTGTATTCTTAGATAGCAAGAGAAGAATCCATCTGCGGACCTTCAAGATTTCATTTTTTTGAACAAGCGATCACTAATACATTTGAAGATGAATAACACACCTAATGACAACTTCCTACAATCTGGTACCAACTACACATAGGGGGCAACATATTTTCATGAAAAATCCCCCTAGGCCAATGGCCTGAAATCAATTGCTGGATGAATTACCGGAGGGAGCTTCTAATACGGCCTTATCACATTCATCAGATCCACTCTTTTTTACCCACGTTTTCTTCACCTAATCTCTCATCTCTTCCATGGATGCTATTCCTTTTCCTTTATCAACTTTCTATGAATTTATGCCTTGATATACCAGACCCCTTTTGTCCATGTTTATGTTCCTATAGACTCTTGTAGTGTGACTGAGTTTGTTACAATTGTACCATACTGGATTTTTCTGTCTATGCCATCCAATTCACTAATTTCCTCCTGATCTACATTGATTATCAACATGCCCAAGTCTTCCACATGTGTAGCATTTAATATTCCTTTTACTGACAGACATACTTATGCATTCTAGTGATTTATGACCAATTTTTTTGCAATGAAAACATTGAACAGGAAATGATGGACTGTCAAAATTTATCTTACTTCTACACTGAGAAGCCATATGTCCAAATTTGTTACAAACAAAGCAATATCCATTAAATTTTTGAGAATTGGGTTGCCTTACTAGATATCTTCTGCCTTTGTTCTTCTAATTTTTCTCTTCAGGATCCTTATGTTCAGATCCAGAGCTCTCACCTTTCACATAGCCAAGACCTCGCTTATCATTTGCATCCTTTTGTCCTTTAGTCATCTCATCAAGCTTAGTAGAGCTGATCCTAAACTTCTCTTTAAACTCATTTGTAGTAACAAGCTCATCTCTAAGAATAACTATATGTCTCTCAAGTTCTTGTTCATTGTTTCTAGATTGTTGTAGTTCAATCTCCACCTGGATGAATCCATTATTAATTCTGCTGCATTCCTTAGACTTCTCTTTCAAGGACTGGGCCAAATTCTCCTCCTTCTTCTTTCTTTCTTCAATCTCTTTGGTTAACTTCATTGCCACATATTCCATTTCAAGCTTTAGAGTAGTATTGTCCTTAGCAAGCTTTTCACATTCTTCTGTTATTTATTTTAGGGTTTGATTTAGATGAACATCTTCCAGGCCTCTACTTTCTTTTTGCTTCAAATGTCCACATAGTTCCTTCCTCTTTTCCCTTGACTCATTTATTTTATCCTTCAATGATTGAATAAATTTTTCGGCAGCAACAAGATTTTCTTTTAACTCCATGACCTCTATTTTAGATTGATCAAGATCATCAAGTGCCACCGTGAGATGTTGAAGACCACCAACATCCATTGTAATTCAAGATCCACCTCAAGCTATTAAAATTCAGAAGAGGAACCTTGCTGTAATACCAATTGTTGGACACCAAGAACACTAAGAGGGGGGATGAATCAGTGTTTTACAATATTTGAATTTCAAATTAGATCTTAAACTTTCAACAACAATATTAAACTTTAATAGCATCCACAACATATAGACATAAGGAAAACATGCAATCACATTTAGAGACAATGTGAACACCATAACACCTAGATTTTTTTTCATGGAAACCCTATTAGGGGAAAAACCATGGTGGAGATTAATCCACAAAGTATACTCTGTTAAAAGTATGATCAAAGGGAATGCACTTGTATTTGGGAACACTTCGTAGAGCTCATTGCTCAAAAAGGAAAGGCTCATTGCCTTACAAAATATTTTAGAATATAACAAAAAGATTCAACTGGGAATTATCATCTTCAAATGCCTGGATTCAGTTCCAATGAAGCACATAAAACTAATTCTGGACCTCTTGTCCAATCTGCACTTTTTCCCTACTCTCCTTGAAAAACCCTTCTGTAGCACAAACAAAATTTACTCAACAGATCTTCTGATATTAGCTCATATAGTTGTTCTGCACTTTTTGCACATACACTCCTTCTCACCACCTTATACCTTCTTATCAAAAAGAATTATTGATCTCCTTTATATATCTGCCGACAAAGATTTCATTCCTATATGTCAGCTTCAAACAAAATAAAATATTCTTCCACATGTCGGCACAAATCACCAATTAGAATTAATGCATACCCACACAAGTCAACTAGACTATAGTAGGGACCCAAATCAAAATTCCCAATACAAGAAATAGTTAAACAACTATTGTTTATACATCCACGACACGTTATATACACCAGGTCGGCCATAGTGAGAAAATAAACAATAAGTCATTCTACCAAATCTCCAAACTCGTACACTGATCAATGCAACATTGCAAAACTTATCAATAAGATAACATACATGCTTGACAGGCTTCCCTAGGGATCCACAAGACAAAATAATGATTTGGTGAAGTATTCAGACCATCTTACCAACAGGATACTCTATTCTTCATGCTTTCTATCGGTGGAATATTGTCTTCCACTTTTCCTGCTAGTATGAGCTACTTCTAAACTACGAACCATACTGAGGACTCTAGTTGCCATCAATGACAACACTAGCAACCAAAAACAATCTCTCAAATCCATATGCCAACATATCTGTGTTGTGACAGTTGTTCTGTTGTTTTAGTTGATGTTCCTGAAAGAAGATAATGTGATTCTAGTAAATTGAGTTGTTGCAGATGCTTCTGTAGTGATTCATGATGCTTGTGGATGTTTCTAGATCATGCTCTATCTATGTTTTTGATTCGTATTGATCGTTGTACTCACGATTGGTGATTTTCTTCTATGTGTTCATGTTTTTCATGATCATGGCCAACAGGGTGATTGCAGCGTGTTGTGGATCTTTGAGGCATTATTGTTTAAGGTGTTTCGTGTTGGAGGATGTTGTTTTGGGTCCTTACTATGTTGTGGCAGACATTGTTTGGTGCACATTAATAATTGTTCATTGATTTGGGTGGACAGTTTGTACTCATTTTATATTTTGTTGGGCTAACATGTAGTTGTTCTAATCTTTAGTTGCATATATATATGATTGATTGTTTATACCATTTGAAGGCATGGTGTGTGTGGTGTGTGAAGTGTGCGAGTGTTGTGTGTGAATACTGTTATGATCTTTTGAAGGAAGAAGTAAAGTGTGAAGAAGAGTGAGAAGGTATTTATGTGCTTAATCGGAACTGTAATCAAGCATTAGCAGATGCTATTTTCTCAGTTCAAAATCTTTCGGATGTAATCTGAATGTTTTTGTAAGAAAGTGTGTCTTTCTTTGGGAAGTAATCCTTTTGTATTTGAGCAGTGAGTTCTAGGTAGTGTGCTTGAATGCATGTGCATTCCCCATTTACAATTCTTTTATACTTTTAACAGAGTATAATCTTGTGGATTAACCTCCATCGTGGTTTTTCCCCTATCAGGGTTTCCACGTAAAAAATCTTGGTGTTATGTGTGTTTTTGATGTGGTGATGGTTCATGCTTTCATGTTTATTTATCATATCTGAGAATAAGTTTGATAAGTATAATTTATGTGACAATTGATTCACCCCTCCTCTCATTTGTCTGCCCTTGTGTTGCCAACAATTGGTATCAAAGTAGGTTCCTAAGAAGAAGTTTAATAGCTTGAGGTGATTCGGGATGGCAACATATAAGAAGGATAGTCTGAGATTTGATGGAACTAATTATTCTCTGTGGAAGACTCGAATGGAGTGTCATTTGAGATGCATTGGTAAACCTTACTAAAAAATTACAAAGAATAGATATATCATCCCACAGAATGGTCCTTCTACTGCAGGTGAGATTAAGGAAGCTAAGTACAATATCAGGGCTAAGGAAGCATTGTTGAGTGCTCTGATTGATTCTGAGATGAAAAATGTAATGGAGCTGAAGACTGCTTATGAGATCTAGAAAAAGTTGGAAACTTTGTATGAAGGTGATACCCATGTGAAGATTGCTAAGCTGCAAAGCCTGAAAGGGAAATATGAAATGTTGAGAATGGGTGAAGATGAGAACATCACTTCTTTTATGTAGAGAGTGAATGAACTTGTGTGTAGTATCAAATGAGCTGGTGGAACATTGGAAGAATCAAAGATTGTTGCTAAAGTGCTTAGATCCTTTCCTTCTGCATACAAAGCCAAAGCTATTGCTATTGAGGAGATCCAGACTATGACAAATGTAACTAGAGACATGTTGATTGGTAAGCTTACTGATTTTGAGTTAAGTGAGTTTGGTGATTCTCTTCCTAAGACAAAATCTGCATTCAAAGCTACTATCTTTGAAAAAGATAAGCATAGATATGATTCGAGAGAAATTTCTTCTAGAAAAATGTCCAAGTATGAGCAGGAAATGAGAGAGATTGAAGAAGAAGAGAGAAAACTAGATGAGCTTGAAGCACTTATTGTCAAGAGAGAAGCTAGAGGAGAAGGTAAGTATAAAGGGAAATTGCCTATTAAATGTTTTTCTTGTAATAAGATAAGCCATTTTTCCTCAAGGTGTCCGGAAAGAGTTCCTAAGCCAAGACCTAACAATCCTAGATTCCAAAGAAAGTGTTATTTTGTTGTTGATGAAGGTGTGATAGATGATGAATCTAATAAAGGGAATTTAAGCGAGGACGAATGGGTATTTATTGCTATCAAGGAAAATGATCCAATACTTACTGAATCTACTAGTTGCACAAATGTGGAGAAAGCTCTAGCTGCCAGAGTTGAATAAAAAGATGAATGTATCATTGATAGTGGATGCTCTCATCACATGATAGGTGATAAAAGTAAATTTGTGAGCTTGGAAAAGTATGATGGTGGTGTTGTAAGATTTGGTGATGACAAAGCTAGTGTAATCTGTAGCAGAGGATCCATTTCTCTTGATGGTAAGCATAATATTGATGATGCTCTATATGTGGAAGGCTTGAAGCATAATATCTTAAGTGTTGGACAGATGGATGACAAGGGATACAATATTCAATTCAAGGATGGAAAGTGTAGAATATTGGGGAGTTCCAAAAATGTGATTGCATTTGGTACAAAAAAAAAAGGTAATATCTTTCACCTGAGTGCTGCTAGTAAAAGTTGTCTAAATGCTCAAGTTGATGAAAGCTGGTTGTGGCATAGGACTAGAATGTGTCATGTAAACTTTGATAATATTATCAAGATAAGTTCTACTCAGTTAGTGAGAGATCTTCCTAATTTGATAAAACCTACTAATGCTATATGTAAGGAATGTCAGTTAGGGAAGAAAACTAGAGTTTCATTCCGGGGCAAACAACATTGTTCAAATGAAGTGTTGGAGCTTGTGCATACTGACTTGTGTGGTCCTTCTAGAGCCAAAAGTTTACAAGGATACATGTATTTCATGTTACTTATTGATGATTATTCTAGAATGATGTGGGTTACTTTCTTAAGGGAAAAATATGAAGCTCTAGAGAAATTCAATATTTTAAAGGCTATGGTTGAGACAGAGACAGGTTTGAAGATTCAATGTCTGAGATTAGATAGAGGAGGTGAATTCACTTCTGGTGAGTTTAATTATTTTTGTGAAGAGCATGGGATACATAGACAATTATCTCTCCCGCGGACCCCTCAGCAAAATGGAGTTGTGGAAAGGAAGAACATGACAATTCAAGAAGCTGCTAGGACTATGATGCTAGAAGGAAATTTTTCACATATCTACTAGAGAGAAGTTGTGAATACTGCCATTTACACTCTCAACTAGGTACAAATCAAAGGTGATACCGATAAGACTCCTTATGAGCTATGGTATGGTCATAAGCCTACTATTAGATACTTCAAAATCTTTGGGAGTAAATGCTATATCGAAAGAGATGAATATATAGGAAAGTTTGATGCTAGAAGTGATGAAGAAATATTTCTTGGTTATTCTACTAAAAGTAAATCCTACTAGTGCTACAATAAGAGATTGAGGAAAATAATTGAGAGTGATAATGTCAAGGTTGATGAAGACACAACTAGACCATCCAGAACCTGTGGATATGATTCAGACAATCAAAATGACAGTTCAAATAAAGGAAAGAAAGTTCAAACTACAAATCAAGTTCAGATCATTCTGGTGAATCAGGAAAATCAAGATGAAGGAACTAGTGAAAGTGCATAAGTAAAATCACAAGAACTTGAAGCTCAAGAACATCCTAAGACTCCAAGGTATGTAATACTAAGTCATTCAGAAGATCAGATTATTGGTGATAAGAAAAAAGGTGTTCAAACTAGGAGAAGAATTGTAGAAGAATATTGTTTGATCTCAAAGACTGAGCCTAATAGTGTCAATGAAGCATGCAAAGATGAACATTGGGTGGAAGCAATGAAAGAAGAACTACTGCAAATTGAGAAGAATGATACATGGATTCTTGTTCCTAGACCTAAGGACAAAAATGTAATTGGAACCAAATGGGTCTTTCCAAACAAATTGAATGAGCAAGGTGAAGTTGTTAGAAACAAAGCAAGACTGGTGTGTAAAGGATATTCTCAGATGGAAGGAATTGAATTTGAAGAAACTTTTGCTCTTGTTGCTAGGATTGAAGTCGTGAGACTATTTCTTACTTATGTTGCTTACAAAAACTTCAAGGTTTATCAGATGGATGTCAAGTCAACATTTCTAAATGGCAAACTAGAAGGAGTGTATGTTGAGAATCTTGATGGATTTCAATTGACTGATCAGGGAGATATGGTTTTCCGGTTGAAGAAAGCATTATATGGACTCAAGCAAGCCCCAAGAGCATGGTATGCCAGATTGGACAAGTATTTGTTGAAGCTTGGATTTAATAAAGGTATTGCTGACAGTAATTTGTATTTCAATATTGATCATGATAAATATTTGATTGTTGAAGTCTTTGTTGATGATATCATTTTTGGAGGAGATGATAGTTTGTGCATGAAGTTTGCTGATGAGATATAGAATGAGTTTGAGATGTCTATGATTGGTGAAATTAAATTATTTTTGGGATTGCAAATTACTCAGCTAGATAGAGGGATATTTATATCATAGTCCAAGTATGTGAAATAATTGCTAAAGAAGTTTGGTATGGAAGATTCAAAGATAGTTGGTACACCTATGGTGATCGGATGTAAGTTGACACAAGATGATGATTTTCCTAAAACAAATTAGACTAGATATAGATCCATGATTGGTGGATTTCTCTATTTGACTCAAACTAGACCTGATATCATGAATGTCACATGCATTGTTGTAAGATTTCAAGCTGATCCTAAGGAATCTCATGTGACAGCTGTGAAGAGGATTTTTAGGTACTTGAAGGGGATAGTTGATTTTGGCCTATGGTATCCTAAAGAAGATGACCTTACTTTGAGTGCTTTTACTAATGTTGATTGGGAAGGAGATGTGAATGACAAAAAGAGTACTAGTGGTGGTGCATTTTTCTTAGGAAAGAAGCTGATTTCATGGTTAAGTAAGAAGCAGAATGCCATTTCTTTATCTACTATAGAGGTAGAATACATTGTTGCTGCTAACAATTGTATTGAAGTATTATGGATGAAGAAAATGTTGAAAGATATCAAAGTTGTGTATGATGAACCTATTGCTATATTCTATGATAATTCAAGTGCAATTAACATTTCTAAGAATCCAGTGTTGCATTAAAAAACCAAGCATATATCTATCAAGTTTCACTTTTTGAGAGAGAAGGTGAGTGAAAAGGAAGTCAGATTGGAGTATGTGCCCACTGAGGAATAGATTGCAGATATCTTTACCAAGCCCTTTCCTAAGGATAATTTTGAGTATCTCAGAGGGAAGCTAGGAGTGATTACCCCTCCTAATAAGAATTAAGATGCATTGACTTGCATCAATCTATGCATTTCATATTCATATCTTATGATTTGAATTGATGTTGTGGTGGATGCTACTCAGGGGGAGTACTCAGATGTTCAAAAATGTGGTTTAGAGATTGTGTGGAGAAAGATAATTTGTATATTTGTCATTGATGTCAAAGGGGGAGAAGATTCATGTGAAAAATTGTGAAAGAGTTAAGGAGAAAAGAGTTAAAATCTAAGGGGGAGAAAGTGCTAAGAGAAAGTTGCGTTGATTGTTTTTTTTCACATCATGTGTTGCCATCAATGCCAAAGGGGGAGATTGTTGGATAATGATGATATGTGGTTGTCATTAATATCAACACTATTGGAATTAATGTCGTTAAGGCTATATATGTCGAGGATATTGAGAAATTTGTAATAAAATAAGTTGCAAGTTGTCAGTGATGTAGTGAAGTTCAGTATAGCCACCATACTGATGGCTAGCTTAGTATATTGATGATAAGAGGTTGTGGATTAAAGGGTTTGTTGTAAAGTACATCTAGTTTATCCACATGAAGTTTTAGAGGTTCGCATGAAGATTTGATTGAGTTATGAGTATCTGTGTTCTAATAGTTGTTATGTTGCTTCAGTTGGTGTTCTTGAAAGAAGATAATGTGATTCTAGTAAATTGAGTTGTTGTGAATGCTTCTGTAGTGATTCATGATGCTTGCGGATGTTTCTAGACTATGCTCTCTCTTTGTTGTTGATCCACATTGATCGTTGTGCTCATGATTGGTGATTTTCTTCTATGTGTTCATGTTTTTCATGATCATGGCCGACAGGGTGATTGTAGCGTGTTGTGGATCTTTGAGGCATAATTGTTTAAGGTATTTCATGTTCGAGGATTTTGTTTTCGGTCCTTACTATGTTGTGGCCAACATTGTTTGGTGCACATTAATAATTGTTTATTGATTTGGGCCGACAATTTGTACTCATTTTATATTTTGTTGGGCCAACATGTAGTTGTTCTAATCTCTAGTTGTGGATATATATGATCAATTGTTTATACCATTTGAAGGCATGGTGTGTGTGGTGTGCGAAGTGTGCGAGTGCTATGTGCGAATAATGTTCTGATCTTTCGAAGGATGAAGTAAAGTGTGAAGAAGAGTGAGCAGGTGTTTATGTGCTTAACCGAAACTATAATTAGGCATTAGCAGATGCTATTTTCTCAGTTCAAAATCTTCTAGATGTAATCCAAATGTTTTTGTAAGACAGTGTGTCTTCCTTTGGGCAGTAAGCCTTTTGTATTTGAGAAGTGAGCTCTAGGTAGTGTGCCTGAATGCATGTGCATTCCCCATTTACAATTATTTTATACTTTTAACAGAGTATAATCTTGTGGATTAACCTTCACCGTGGTTTTTCCCCTAACAGGGTTTCCAGGTAAAAAATCTTGGTATTATGTGTGTTTTTGATGTGGTGATGGTTCATGTTTTCATGTTTATTTATCAGATTTGAGAATAAGTTTGATAAGTATAATTTCTATGACAACTAATTCACCCCCCTCTTAGTTGTCTGCCCTTGTGTTGCCAACATTCCACACATGACTCTGTGCCCATTGGACTAAACACTAGTCTTTAAGAATACCTTTGGGTTCTTGGCTTCATCCTTACAATCTTCATCCCCAGTTAGAGCCATTATTTCCTTAGTTTTGGACACATGCCCTAAATCATTCACATTTATCATGAAATTTTCTAAATATATATTTTTTCGGTCTAATCCTAAATTTTGAGAGCCTCACCAGCCTCTGATGAGGTTATCATAATTGCTCCTTGGTCTAATATCTTAGAGGAAACCTTTATAGTTTAGTTTTCTAATTAAGTTGTGGGAATGTTGTCAAGGCCTGAAGGGGTTTTATAACCACTCAAGGCACGCATATGTAAAGAAGAGTGAAAATGTTGAAAGAAAGATTGTCTCATTTTGAAACTCACAAAAGGTTTTGAATCCTTTGTGGGTCCCTGACAAGGTTTTAAAAACCTCATTGAACAATAATAGAAAACACTTATATGAATAATAATTAAAATAAAGCTAAGGAAGATTGTAAAGTGGAAATATTGAAGGTTATCATAACTATGGCAGAATCTAACGGTATACTTGAAACTTTTCTAGAGTCTGATGTCACCTCAAGGGTGGTATTATTCAACTATGCTATGGTATGAACGATCATGCTAAGCCATATAAAGACACAAATTTATTGAGTACGGTATAGTAACATAAACTAGAGCTTATTACAAGTGTAGGAAAATAAAGAATAACATTCACAAAAGAGATAAACATAAATGATCAAAATACAAAATTCTTTATATATATTCAAATATATATACACCCTTTACACTTATCATGTTTAAATTCAAAAATTGGAGATTCTAGTACATTATTTTAAACAAAAAAGAACAAAAATAAGGATGTGAATCCTCTCCACCACTTCCTACATTTGCTCAATCTAGGCTGGTGAGAATAAATTTTTATTGGACTCCGCAAAATGGACAAACAATCCCATGTCATTTCAATCGAGTCCAACACGAAGGAGAGCTACAAGTTCTTCAGTGAGCTTGTGGTGAAGCATCATCATAATGTAGATTGCATTGACCACTAAATCGGTCCTTGGAAATACACTCAAACCTCCTATGGATGCTTTCACCTTCATCAAGTACTTTAGTCTAACCAAGCACTCTACAACCCTTACTCCCCAGTCTCACTTGCTAGATGTATGAATTGCATTATACACAAAGCATTCCAGAAGCTCAAAATTGTGCACATGAACTTGACTCAGGAAATTTTCTTTGATAATATTCCTAAGCATGCCTTCTTCAACATTGATGTGAATAAAAAATACATCTCTCAACCAATCCACCACTAGCCTCTAGAATTGATTGCATTCCACATCCTTAATTGTGAGGAGATCAATTTTTGAAGAGGTGTCACTCGTAGTGCTCGACATATTTGAGCAATGAAATTGAAATAGTGAAAATGAAGGTAATTCTCCTAGGATTTATAGAGGTGGAATGGTATGGTAGGTGATCAATACCAAATATTTTCTTGGGAATGACTAACGTTTACAAGGACAACAATATCACCTAAAAATTTAATTAAGATGGTTGTTGATGTGACATAGATGCATTAAATTATTAGTTCAACAAGTTGTAAGTTTAATTTGCACCCTTTGCTGACATGGTTCACGTGATCATAATAATAGAAAGATATGCATATTAAATGCTAATTATGGGAATTGCATGCCATTCACATGTATGTCAAGCCACGAGGCTTGCATACAGACAAGAATGTTTTGATTTCATGTCAAAATCAACTTGAGAAAAGTAATGTAATTATGAATGAATTAAAAATAATATAAATTTTATTTATGCATTAGTTTCTCTAAATTAGGGGGTTGATTTTATGAAACCATCACTTGATATAATGCCAGTTATGTTAATGACCAAGGTTCAAGATTGGGGTTTGATAAATTCATGTTTGAGAGACTCTTAGGGGTCTGAAATTCTTTTCTGGATTGCATTGTGATGCAATGGAAGGAATAGGGAACACTTTGAACTAAATTTTCAATTTCAAATTATTCTTTCTCTGTGAGCTTCAAATTATGAATGTGATATGTCTATTGAATTAGTTTGTTGGCTTAAACAATATTTGGAGTTTTATCCTCTGTGAAATATGGCTTCATAATGTTACATTTTTCTTGTTTGGAATTAAGATAAGTTCTTTTGGGAAATCAATTTTATTTGCTAGTATAATTCTAGTATTTTTGCTAGGGGAATAATGGATTTATTTGGTTTATCACATTGATTTCATATTTATGGATTAGTGTTAATTAACCTTTCCCGCTTTCTGGTTAAAATTATACTCTAAAATGGTTAATTGTAACCTTTAAGGGAGCTTTACCTCGATAACAATTTAGAGGAAAGTCACAAATGAAATTGTGATCTTTCCTTTCTATTAGCAACATTGACCTTTTTTAGTAGGCTATGGAGTTGATAAATCATGTATTTAAATAAGGGACAATCCATTCACTAACACTATCCAACATCCTCTAGCTATTCATTTTCCCTGTCTCTTTATCCAACCTCACTCTCTTCACCATTTGCATGGTCCTTAGCATAATCTAGGTCTCTTCTCAATCCAATAACTAAATTCCATAATTCGTTTCTCATATTCTCATATAGATTCTCAAATATTTCTTCTAATATATGATTTCTTCTCCTTGAGGACACCTTTTCTATTTTATTGTAACAACCCCAAAATTATTTCTAATTTCAAGAACAACTCACCTTCACAAGCCTCACATTCCTCTCCACTCTTTTGCACCTATAGGACTCCTCACATACATGTACTAGACTCAAAAGCCTCAAGAACACTTGTTACTTCATCTTCAATAAATTTGTTAACATTCACCACCTTCCAAGAAAGGGAAAATTCACTCTAATTCCAATTTATACAATCATGTATTGCTACGCCCTTAATATTAGTGTGCATCGGGTTATGAATAGTCAACTTGTGGCTATCTTAACTCTCTATTAAGTCATATTATCATTAGTGTATTTTTATTTAGTTGTTTAGGTCAGCCTAAGACTTATATAGGTGTGTCTAAGTCGGCCTAGGTGATATCCTAGGTATAAATAGGTATATATAGGAGGTTGTGAGTCTTATTTCATCATCAAGTTGTGAAGTGTGTTCTCATTAGAGATATTTGGAGGTTTTCCCCCTCGAAATGACTTGTTATTATCAATTATTACCAAGTATTTGCAGCATATTTCATATCATATTCTTCTATTGTGCAAGTTATTTCATAACAAGTGGTATCAGAGCATGATCTTGGCACTGTAGAGGCAAGGTTTTTTCTCAATTTTGGAGGCAATTTTTGGAAGAGCATATCTTTCATATTTTGGCAATTTTTTTTCTGATTTTTAAAGGGTTTTTGAAGAACATATTAAAGAATCTACAGTCCATATTTCAGAAGAATTGGAGCAGAATTAAGCGAATTATTGCATAATTAGGGTTTCTACACAATTTTTTTGGAATCTATATATATAACACATCTTGTTGAACTATATTCTAATTTTTATTATAATTTTGAAGAAATAATAAATGAGATTACAGTAAAATTTTTGGAGGAATTGGAGCAGAAATAAGCAAGTTATTGAAAAATTAAAATTTTCACAATTATCACTCTCCACGCTGAAAATCTACTTATTTTTTGGAGATTTTTCTAGGTGAGCGTTATTTTGGACCTAGTAAGTTATAGTTAAAATTTCAGACAATTTAAGTTTCATTTGTGTGATTTATTTCAAAATTAGTGGTTCCCATCATGACGGAGCCTGCAACAAGGGGCAAAAAGAATGTTGTCACTTCGGGGAAGACTCCTGATAAGGATGGGGTAACAATAGAGGATATTAATCCTAATCAGGAATAAATAAGGTAAAGGAAGACATTTCCTCAATGAAGATGGATATGTGTGACCTAAGAGGAGATATATCAGACATATGAAACATGTTAAGCACCTACATGGCTGAACCAAGAAAGGAGTTCTCAAGCGACCAAGGTGAAAATTCTAGGTCAGCTACCATTGACACAAGCTTTAGTACTCCTATGGGATCTAGTAATTTATTTCCAAAGGTGGATATGTGCAATTTTGATGGCAAGGATCCTCTAACATGGATAAACCAAATGGAGATTTTTTTTGAAGTACACCAAATCCCAAATGGACAAAAGGTCATGATGGATTCCCTATATCTAGAACCAGATCAATTCATTTGGTATCATTGGATTTGCACTCATCGAAGGAAAAAGGGGCTCACCATCTCATGGTCAATTTTTACAGAGGAACTCCAAGCACAATATAGCAATAGCGTGGCAGACAACTTCTTCAGCCAACTGGCTAAACTTCAACAAACAGGATCAGTTAAGGATTATATTCAAAAATTCCAAAATCTATCCTTAAGAGTGGATACAATTATGGAGGAAAACTTGAATGATTTATTCTTGGGGGGTCTCAAGGATCATATTCAACATGAGGTACACATGTTGAGCCCTAGCTCCATAAATGAGTCTTTTATCTTAGCACATAGGGTAGAGGAGAAGTATTTGATTCCTAAGAAGCAAGGGGCTAATGTGACAAGAGAGAAAGGATATTCAACACAACCTACTAGGTTGACTCCACAACAAATTGAGGAGAAAAAATAAAAAAGGTTGTGTTTCAATTGTGATAGAAAATACAGTCGAGGACATAAATGCAGTTAAAAGAAATTGTTCTATATTGAAGGTCCAAGTGAGGAAGAAGAGGAGGAACCCATACTAGAGGATGAAAGGGAGTCAAATGAGGAATCACATGATTCTCAACCAATCATTTCTTGTCATGAAATCTTATGTTTCAATGCTCCACAAACTCTTAAGGTGGTGGGATTCTTAAAGAAGTAGAAGGTAACAGTGTTGATCGACTTAGGTAGTACTCATAATTTCATCAACAAAAAGTTAGCTACTCATCTAAATTATTTTATATATCCAGCTCTAGAGTTTCAGGTTTTGATTGCAGATGGTGGTACAGTTAGTTGTTCAGGGAAGTGTCATAGCATTAAATTATCCATGGGATATTATCAACTTGATACCCCAATGTAAACGATATCCATGGGTGTAGTAGATATTGTTTTGGGAGTACAATGGCTTACTACATTGGGAACGATTGAGATGAACTTACAAGAACTATTCATGATATTTCAATCAAAAGGAAGGGTAGTAGAGCTAAGGGGGTTGAAGGAAAAATCCCCACAAATGGTAAGCTCTCATCAAATGCAAAATTTTCTTAAGAAAGGAGTGGATGGATTTGTGGCCCAGCTATGTTCATTAGAAGTCTCTCAATCTAATGCTCCTACTCATCCAAATTTGCAAGCTATAATTGATCGTCACTCAATTGTTCTTGGAGCTATGCCTAAAGGACTTCCTCCTAAGAGGTATCATGATCATGTCATACAGTTAGTTCTAGGGAGCCAACCACCGAACATCAGGCCTTACAGGTATCCACACATACAAAAGAGTGAGATAGAAAAAATGTTGAGGAGATGCTAGAGACAAGAATTATCAGGCATAGCCAAAGTGCTAACTCCTCACCTGTGGTGATGGTACATAAGAAGGATGATACGTAGTACATGTGTCTAGATTATAGAGTGCTCAACATGTACACCATTAAAGATAAGTTTCCTATTCCAGTCATTGATGATTTGCTAGATGAATTGAATGGAGCTATGTATTTTACCAAGTTAGATCTTAGATATGGTTATCACCAAATTCGGATTAAGGAGGAAGATATTTGTAAGATATAATTTATAACTCATGAGGGTCATTATGAATTTTTGGTGATGCCATTTGGTCTTACCAATGCACCATCTACATTCCAAAGTTTGATGAATTCCATTTTTAAGAAGTTCTTGAGAAAGTTTGTGTTAATATTCTTTGATGATATATTGATTTATAACAAGACTTGGGAAGAAAAATTGCAACATGTGGATCAAGCATTACAAATACTTGAAGATCATAAAATCTATGCTAAGCCATCCAAGTGTTCTTTTGGTCTTATGGAGGTGGAGTATTTGGGACACATAGTTTCACATGAAGGAGTAAAGGTGGACCCTAACAAAATTAAGGCCATCATGGAATGGCCTATTCCAAAAACCATTAAGAAACTGAGGGGTTTCTTGGGATTGATAGGGTACTATAGAATATTTGTGAAGAATTATGGTCATATAGAAGCACCTTTCACCACTCTATTGAAGAAGGATTCTTTTCATTGGAACGAGTCTGCCAATACAACATTTGAGAGATTGAAGGAGGCTATGTGTACAACTCCAGTGCTTTCCACTCCTGACTTCACCAAGGAATTCATTGTGGAATGTGATGCTTTTGGAAATGGGATAGGAGCAATGCTCATACAAGAAGGTCAACCAATTGCTTTTGAGAGTCATCAATTAAAGGGTAAGAATCAACTAAAACCTATTTATGAGAAGGAAATGCTAGCAATCCTCCATGCAGTTAAACAATGGAGACCTTATCTATTGGGTAGACACTTCAATGTTAAGACAGACCATGATAGCCTAAAATATTTTTTGGAACAAAGACTATCTTCTAAAGAGCAACAAAAATGGATCACTAAGATGTTAGGATATGACTTTGAGATTGTATATAAGAAAGGGAAAGAAAATATTGTAGCAGATGCACTTTCAAGGAAGGATGAGAAAGATGAAGCCTTATTGTGCGCCCTTTCAATATTACAAGAAAATTGGGTGGAGGAAGCCAAAGAAAAGTGGCAAAATGATGTTGCGACAAGTAATCTCATCAAATAATTAAAAAGTGATCGTAGTAGTTCATATAAGTTTTGTTGGAAGGGAGATACTCCTTGGTATAAAGAGCATTTGTATCTCTACAAGAATTCCACTCTTAAACACAAGATTCTCACAGAGTTGCATGAGTCTCCAGTGGGTGGTCATTCAGGATTTTTGAAGACATATCATCGAGTCAAGCAAGATTTTTTTTGGGAAGGGCTAAAAGGTGAGTCAATTAAGACACCAGGTCTCTTGTAACCCTTATCTATTCCTAGCCAACGTTTGGAAGAGGTATCCATGGACTTCATCACAGGGCTTCCCAAATCTAAAGGTCATAATGTCATCATGGTAGTAGTTGATTGGCTCACTAAATATGCACATTTCATTGCATTATCACATCCTTTTATAGAAAGTGTAGTGGAAAAATCTTTTTTGGAGAATATCCAAAAGCTACATGGTACACCTAAGGTTATTGTTAGTGATCATGATCCTATCTTCACTAGTCACTTTTGGAAAGATTTATTCTCATGTTTGGGTACTCAATTGGCTCATAGCTCTTCATACCACCCTCAATCATATGGGAAAGCTGAGGTTATTAATAAGTGTTTGGAAGGATATCTACGTTGTTTCACTTCAGAGAAATAGTCTCAATGGGTAGATTGGCTACCACTTGCAGAATGGTGGTATAACATTTATTTTCATAGCTCATCAAAAATGTCTCCATTTTTGGAACTTTATGGATATCATCCTCCTTCTATCACATCATCAATAAAGGTCTCACCAAGAGTTCAGGCAATGGAAGACCACTTGCTTCATCAACAACAAGTACTTTCATGACTCAAGGAGAATTTAGCCATGGCACAAAATCGAATGAAACAACAGGCAGACCAACATCGTAGTGAAAGAAGTTTTGAAGTTGGGGATTGGGTCTTCTTGAGATTGCAGCCTTATAAGAAAATCTCACTAAAGAAACAAAAAAAGAATAATAAGTTTTCTCCAAGGTATTATGGTCCATACCAAATCATGCAAAAGATCGGTAGTGTTGCCTACAAGCTAGAGTTGCCACCAACAACAAAGATACATCCAGTTTTTCATGTTTCCTATTTGAAGAAGGTATTTGGGCATAATATTTTCTCTCAAAAAACACTACCAGAGCTCGATGAAGAAGGAAGAATCATTTTGGAACCAGAGTGCATTTTTCAAACACGTACAAAGAAGCTGAGGAATAGAACTCTCACTGATTATCTCATCCAATGGAAGAATTTACCAATTGAAGATGCCACATGGGAGGACGAGGAGTTCATTCAAAAGAATCCAAACTTGATTAGCATTGAGGACAATGCTTCTTTGAAGAAGGGGGGCATGCTACACCCTTAATATTAGTGTACATCGGGTTATGAAAAGTCGTCTTGTGGCTATCTTAACTCTCTATTAAGTCATATTATCATTAGTATATTGTTATTTAGTTGTTTAGGTTGGCCTAAGACTTATATAGGTGTGTCTAAGTCAGCCTAGGTGATATCCTAGGCATAAATAGGTATATATAGGAGGTTGTGAGTCTTATTTCATCATCAAGCTGTGAAGTGTCTTCTCATTAGAGATATTTGGAGGTTTTCCCCCTCGAAGTGGCTTGTTATTCTTAGTCATTACCAAGTATTTGCAACATATTTAATATCATATTCTTCTATTGTGCAAGTTATTTCATAACATGTATAGGGTCCCTTACTAGGTAGCCCAAACATGTAGCCACACAACACTATGGAAATGGAAAACAATAAAACCATCAACCTCAAGCAACTATATCCATAATCATAAGCAATTTTTAATTACTTTGTTCATATGCTTTAGGCTATTACACTCACTTTCAAATTACATTCTAGATTTACATAATAGAAAACTCAGATTTTGTCTCATGGTCTCTCCCTCTATTACATTCCTCTCTCTAGTTCCTCTAATCACCCTCTTTCGTCACTATCGAATTGTCCCTCTAGTCTCTGGCAATCCTTTGGTAGTCTTCAGTTTCACATTCTCTTTCCTAATTCTTCCATCTATCTTCACCAATCTTCTTCCTCTGATCCACTTTCTAAACTACCAAGAACTCTTCCTTAGCTAGTCATGAACCCCCTTCATAGCATTATGGTTTTTCTTTTATAGTATCCTCATAGGAATTTGAACCATTTGTAAACTTCTACAACTGAATCATCCTCTGAGAAACATTTTATCTTCAAGGGATTTCAATTGTCGAGCATTTATCCAAGACTTCATTTCTACTTCTTCTACATTACTTTTGGTGAAATTGAGCTTCCACAATCTGATTTTGGCTTTCATATAAGTTCATGAACTAGCAATATCACCAAAATAATCTTCTTTTGGCAACAAGGGAAGTTGGAAAACCCGAGATGTTAGTGATCGATGAAATTAGAGCTTTGCTAACTCAAATTACTATTAAAAAACATCAAATGAGTCCTTAAAATTTATTATGGTTTTCTAACTTAGTTTCATCGAAACGAGCATCTTTTGGTGAACAAGGAAGTTGACAAACTTAGACAAGTGTAAAAAAAAAATTGTTGATGAAATGATCTTCCATGAACTTCTTGTTCTCATCAATTTCTCCACTTTTTAATGGTCAGCCATTCAAAAAAACTCAAAACCAACGAACCTTTCCATGAACCAAAAAGTTCACGAACTCTCAAATATGTTGAAATAGAAAATTAACATAGACAATTTTTTTCATATTTGTTTTGTCAATTGGGAAAATTGTGTCGAAAATGAACTATTTTGGTGACTTGGCAAGTTCACAAATCCAAATATTTTCCAAAAAAGATATTTTAACCTCCACCAAAAGAATTTAAAAAAATTGAATTGAAATCATCCTTAATAAAAACTACAAAATCAACTCAAAGCACACCAAAATTGATTCAAAACTAAAAAGAAAATGTGAAATATTTTTGGGCGATGCAAGATTTCCCATTCATACACCTCAAATGCTCCTTCATCAAATCCATATGCTCTAATGCTAAAAGGAGGGTGTTTAGATGTGAATTATTTACCTTGTTAAGGAAAATAAAAGAACATCCTATACATGAGAGGGAATTAAAAAAGAGATGTACACATG
Source organism: Sequoia sempervirens (assembly GCA_007258455.2). Classification (NCBI taxonomy): domain Eukaryota; kingdom Viridiplantae; phylum Streptophyta; class Pinopsida; order Cupressales; family Cupressaceae; genus Sequoia; species Sequoia sempervirens. The sequence continues at coordinate 20,245,807 of VDFB02000008.1, read as the reverse complement.
ATGCAAGTTTAATGTTGAGTATAGATAGTTTAACCATATTGAAGTGAAGTTGAGGAACATTGTGTGATAGTTCTAAGAAGAACTATGAAGCTTATGATGTGTCCTGCTACAAGTGTTTATCCATAGAGACAAGTGTTACTAATTTTATGCCAGAGTATATACATATGTGTTGGTATCTAGCACATTAATAAAATCAAAATAGGTGTGTTTGTAGGCACGTAATTGGAAGGAAGTCACGTTTTCCCACTTGCCTAGGTCAATCCACCTAAAGTATTAGTTTAGTGTGTGTATGCTTGAGATCTAACAAGTGTTTTTGAATGGTTAATATTTCCACATAAACCACATAGACATGGACTTTAATACTTGTTAAATATATGTATCTTATATACGAAATAGTGATATGTAATCAAAGTGTGCACTACAAGCCTCTCTTCACCTATTGAAAATTTATATAATGGATTATTATTACTTGATTCAACATCTACACCATGGTTTGAATTATTGTTGTGTATGATTTCTTGTGAAAGGTTCATTCTATACAGAGTGTTGCTAAGAGGCATAAATCCGTTGATGTGTTCTACATTGCTAGAGTACATGTGAAGTCCTTGTTAGAACAAAACTACTTGTCGTGCAAGTGGAGACATTTAAAGTTTTTGATTTTGTACTCTACAAATCTACCATGTCATTACTATTTTTGATTCAAAGATGGTGGGAAATACATTAGACAAGTGTAGCTTAAAAATTAACGCATCACTTTTTCTCATGTAGTGAAAATATGTGTAACAAAGGATTATCTAGAGGACTAGCTTCTTCACATGGTAAATAAATCATAAATATGACCAATATTTTATTAAGAGATAGTTTTTACTCATGTGGGATTTCTATCTTCATAAGGAAAGAATTCCCTATGAATTAAAATGTTGTTTAATTGTGTAAGAATTGGCTTTCTCCATGGAGATAGCTACCAAAGATCAAGAAGGATAAAGACAAGAACAAAGAAATCATAAGACCAAAAAGATTGAATAATGATATTCTATTCAAGGACGCAAACTAAAAAAAGATACAAGAGAAATTATTTGAGAGATTTCTCATATGAGAGCTACAAGTGGGTATATAGGATACACTAACAAGATATATTAATGTACAACCAATGTGAGATAAAGGATATGTAGTCACATGTGTGCATAAAATCTCCACCAAAATATGAAAGTATAAGTCACGTGATACAAGTACAACCTATATAATTAGATACCTACCTAAATAATATTATCATGCATTGGGTACATATAATGTAAAAAAGTAAATAACTAAATACAAGAAAATTAAATAATACACCAACATATCCATAAGTATAGCTTAGATGGGTAGGAAGGATGGATTGATGCATCTCTACAAATTGAAAAGAAATAGAACCAAGATAAGGACTCAATATATTCAATTAAAATCTCAAAAGAGTATCCTAATGGAAGTTGATGGTAAAAACCTAAAATGACATCAGAAGCTAAATCTTACAAGTTTAATCCCCTATATAATAGGACAAATTAGAGGTTATTGTAGGTTTTGAAAATCATATTGCGGCAATGTCAAATGATGCGTGGTATCTCTTTATGATCAAAGATTTAAAAAATGAGCCTAGGGACATGATCCTACATGTAGCTAATTTATATTTGTATTAAAATGTACCACAAATTAGTGAGAGATGTATAAAATGACACATACAAATAACATATATAACAAATACAAGGATTGGATCAACTAAGAATATATGATGTGCATATCTATGCTTGTTGTAGGAAAGATGATATATAAATTTATGGAATGAATAAAGATATGAATGATTATATCTTATGATGTGTATATGAATGTGTACTCTCTTTTGGTTACATGTGTAATCTATTGCACTAATTCATTTTTTATTCTTATTATATCACTCTAGGGTTAATTTTTTTATATAAATAATCTAGACCTTAGGTTTATATTTTATTGTCAATATTTGGTTTCATTGCCAAGAACCCAATTTTTTTGGTACATAGGAAGAAACCATAGAATTGCATAAATAAGTTTGCAGTAAATGACACTTCAAGGAAAATAAGTAGTGATGGGAATTATGATAATGATTGAGATGTGTGGTAGCACATATTAGGTACTAAATCTCAGGCGATTACATTTCTAGGGGTGAAAATGTTAGTGTAAATAGTGTCATTATCTAACTAGCTAGCTAATCACCTATCTAGGATTGGCCTATTCACACCTAGCTTAAGTTTACTTATGTTTTATTTTTATTTTGTCTCACTTCATATGGTTGAGACATGTGTCCTCATAACTCCAAAAACCTATTGAAACTTTCTCACCCACTTGTCAAGTTAGCTCACAAGTATGTCACCTTTGGAGGGGTAGTTAGTCGTTTAGTCTTGCCTTCCTACCTCCTCATGCTTGCCTATATATGCAAGGCTTGATCATTATATTATACACTCTTCATTTCATATTTGATGGACATACTATTATGCTTATTTTATCACTTGTGGATTTTTTTTCATTCTATCCTTGATCTTGGCATTCTCCAACATGGTATGAGAGCCATGAGAGCACATTCCTTCTTGTATCAAGGTGACTTCCACACATAGCACTATCAATGTAACACCATAGAGCCAAATGGATAATTCCATCGCATTCAGAAGGCTTGGGAAATGAAAAATTACCTTTTGTATTGTCAATTTTGGTAATTTTCATTTTTTGCACTTTTTTGGCCTTTGTGCCCATTTTACAAAATGCAAAAATTCATTTTTTTTAAGCAGAGGCCTAATCTTCCATCTACCAATCTACATGTTAGAGCATAAAAATTTATTTTTGCAAGATTTTGGTCATTTTAGCCTCTTTGTAATCTTGTAGGAAATCTTGGCCAATTTGGCTTGTTGCATATAACCTATTTCTTTGTTTGCATAGTTTCATGTTTTGGTACAAGATATTCAAGGAAAAAAATTTATGGCAGTTCTAAGAAGGGATTTATCAAAGGTGTTGTTAGGGTTCCAAATCTACACCCTAATTCCAAGCTGTGAACGAACTTAGCAGATTTGGATGTAACATAGGACTGCTTTCAGGTTGTGGGTATCCTATTGGAAAGTAGACCTCCAATGATAAGGGGTTGGCTTCCCCCTTTGATGCCGCCTAACTACTAATTTCTGAGGTAAAGGGTAGGAATTGCATGAAAATGAACCTAAAATTGAAAATACCTAAGGTGATACACCAAAAAAACTAGGACTTGATAACAACCTATCACATTCAAATCAATATCATAAAACTTGATTTACACAACGACTTTCCAATGCAATTTACATAAGTAATTTATAAGGAGGTCTATAAACAGGGCTTTTAGAAGGAAAACCAAGATTTCACAACTAACAACACTACTAAACAACACAACTTATAACCTATTAACATACATTTTCTACTAAATAGATGCATAAACATGAGACACGTTTGCAAGGAAACCATGAAACATGAAGAGAGAAGATAAAATGCTCTATTTTATTGATTCAAAGTGCTTACTGTATTACAAGTCCATCTGAGTTACAATACTGCTCCATGAAAAATAACTCCAAAAATAAAGCTATCCTGCTGCTGGAAAGAAAGAACTAACTCCAAAAATGCCCAAAATGAGCATACTTAAGCAAAAATATCACACAAGTCTCATGCCTGCCTATCTAGAAGGTTTTGGTCAGATGAGGCACAAAAGCCAAAAAAAAACCTTCCAAAATTACTCTAAAAGGCCTCTAAAATGGTGAAAAGTCAAGATCAGACTCAAGTCATGCCAAAAGTGTGACAAAAATCCCTACAAAGTAGCACATGTTTCTCCAAAAGAGTCAAATACTTCACCCCTACACTCTCCTCATGTCTGCAATTCAATCATTTTGTCTCCTAGCTCTGACTCATGCAATATGTGTGTTTTGAAAACACAAGACTCCAAAAAAGGAATTAAATATAATAAATTGATTAGGTGATTCATAATACATCACTTAACCAAGTTATTTTACATTTCAAAGTAAAATAAAAGAGGGCCCACCATCAATATGAATTACATTACACTTGCAAGTGAAAAATACCAAAGTGATTAGCAAATCACTTAAATGATATTTTTATGTTTTGAAATAAATGCAAAAAACAATAATGAAATGTCATAATGCTTTCAAAAGCATTAACAAGATCACAATTCCTCCAAGGCACTTGATCACTTTACCTTTTCTCATTCTTCACTCTAAGGCCGCCTATGGTCAACATTCTGATTTACAAAGGCAGCATAACAAAAGGCTCAAATTTGATCTATATGGCTGACCTCCAAACTTCTTGGAAGGTCATATTCTAAGTTTTCAAGGCACTAAGGAACTCATGATCAAAAGGTCAAAGGTCTCAAAGGCATGACCTGTGACTTGGCACACTCCATATGTTTGTTTGAAACACTTAGCAAAATTTCACAAGGTATAACAAATGCCTAAGTCAAAACACATGCTTCGACCCCCACTTTGCATTAATATGAGCTTCATTTTTTAAAACATGGGATAAAAAATCCCATCGACATCTAGAAGGGTAAACCCTAATCATGAAAAGAAAAAAAAAAGTGAAAAACACCATCATTTTCTCCATCGACCACATGGCAGAGACATGTTGCTGCCAGGGTTTCACTTGCACACACTAGAAATGGAAATTTTGATTGGTTTTTAGTGGCGTTTTCTGATGGAAAGTGCATGGAAACACAAGGTAATTGCATTTATTTGACACAAAATGCATTTTTCCACTTTTTTGGAGCTCTTCCATTCATTTTAGGCCGTGACCTGTAGCATCCTTTATTGAACTTTGTTTCATTTTTGCTCTCTGTTGGTGTTCTCCACTTCTCACAACCGCCATGATTGAGTTATGAAGCTCGAATAAAGGGCCTTTTCAGTAACAGAATGCTTGAGAGTTTGAAAGAAAAACATAAAATCTCTGGTAAGCTTTTAGTCGACTCCATTTATTCTAGCATTTAGCAAACAATTTTTTTTTAGTCTCCAACTTAAAGATAAAGCATAAAATGCTTATTTTCTTTTTGCATTTTCTTTGAAATAAGAAAACCCAATCTTGTGTTGTGTTGTTTTCAAGAAAGCACAACCATTAAGGTCGTGACTATAGATAGAAGAATGGCTTATTTTTTGTCATTTTGAACCTGCATTTGTAGCATCACTCTTTGATTTACTTTAAAAAAACACTTCAAATGCCTTCTGTGTTTGAACACCAAGTGCGTTTCTCCAAATTGCAACAAAATGGTGTTTCTCTGTGAGCATATACTAGGTTTTGCACGTTCATTTTTTTATATTATGCATTTTAAATCAAAAACCCCAAGTGGGTTTCATGGTTTTGAAGAAAACTCATTTTTTTGCAAAAACACAAGTGGGTTTTTGTTCATTTGCAGAAATCGCTTTTATGTAAAGACCCCAAGTGGGTTTTGACTTTTTGGAGGAAAAACCTTAGATCCTAGGTCACAGTTGTAGCTGCAATTTTGAATGAGTCATAGCCATACATTTTTTACTTCAAATTCATGGCCACTCCACTCTGTTCTTGTCATTTTTGATAAACCCCAGATGGGTTTACTGTATTTGAGAAGAAAACCATTTTAGATTTCTTGTTTCTTGATGCCATGCAAAATGGCAGCCAATATTGGACAATCACCTAGATTATAATATGAATGAGATTTCTTGAGAGAGCTATGAGTTAAAACAAGAGCTACCTCTGTCACTGTTCCACAAGAAAATGTTGTTTTGTGAACAAAATATAACTCACAAAAATGACTCAATCCCATTGCACATCACGGGTATAAACCACAGGCTCTATGCATCCTTTCTAGTTTTCTGCATTTTATCATGTTCACCTTTTTTCGGTATGAACTTCCCTCTTCATGATGTTTGGGGTTGTTCCATTGAGTACACCATACTGTCCTTTTAATGATAACTCTTCATGTTGCTAAATACTCATGGTAACCCCTTAGTATGCCTCAAATTTTTTGAAAAAACACTACCACATGAACTTTGGCACAATGATCAACATAATGGACTACCTTTTGAAGCTTATCTTCTCATAAAAGTTTTCAAAGAATGACATTTTGTCATACTTGTCAAGGTTCATTATAGACTATCATGAAGTCTCATCCTTGCATTGTGATTTGCAACTATCACTACCCTCTCATGATTGTCATGCCATCTATAATATCATTGAAAATAAATCATCAAACATGTAGTTCAATAGTTGATGCATGATATCTTGTAAGGTACTGTGAAAATATGTTTACAACTCGCTTGTAGGTTTCTAGAAAAAAACCCATGTATAGTAACCAAGTCAATCAACCTAACACAACCTAAAGATTGCAAACTAGCACCTAACAGAGTGCTTGGAATCTTACTGCAACAACTCCTTGGAATCCATCTAAACCTTCAATCTCCTTTAGTTGTGTACATAAATTATTTTAGAAAGAATATTTACAAAGACTCCCTATCTTTTGAACTTGAATCTTTGAGAATACAATGGCATCAATAGTGATACTTCATTAAGCAAGACAACCACATATTGTATGAATTAAAAATCCATGGCTTTGTTGCACTATCAAATTCACTGTGTCCCTGCTTCTTTTTCCTATTGACTGACCCTAATGTCTATCAAGTGTCATTTCAAACAATAGACACTATTCTTCTAATTCCTTCCATTGAATCCTAAGGTTTTGAGTGCATTCCTCAAGTGCATGATACTATGCAATTATCTTTGACTTTGACTATATGTAAAGTATGTCCACTACCCCATGATCATGCTACTGTATTTTTCCTCTGCCTTTGATAATGGCTACCTTTTGACAATCTGCACTGTCCCTTTGAACCCTTGTTTGAAGTCATGAATTTGGTGGTCCTTGTTAATGTGTTTTATGATCAACTCCTTCTATATAGTTTTTTGTGCATAGACTATTCATGATGCTTATAACTCCACATTGCTCTTTCCATTGTTGTTAAATTTATATCATTTTCATTGTCTTAAAACAACAGATTGTGCAACCAACTGCAGAAAAAATCTCATGCCCATTAAAAGTTACACTTTATAAGTTGTGAAACTTGACTGCTTCCCCATTTCCATCAATAAAGTTATTTTCAAATGCATATCACTTGTGGAGGTAATCCTTGGGTCTGAGCAACTCAAGAAAATGTAGATGAAAGTTGATCATTATGTGACACCGAACAGGGAAGTTGAAAAGTTTTACTACCCTTCCTTTCTTCTTCATCTGTAATGTAATCTCTTGTGACCATTTCTTGTTTTCCTTCAGTGAAGTCAAAAGACATTTTCCTTTGTTTCTATCATGCATGACATGAGAATACATCTTTCTCCTATGGAATGCCCTGATTTCTTGGAAGTTACCAGGTATCTCCTTGACTACATGCATTTCAAATGGTGTTATTCTTTGTAACATTGACATCATATAACATTGTCATCCTCCAAAGATTATGGCTCATAGCTTCTTTGATGCTATGTTCAATTTTGTGGACTCCTTGTTTGATGGGATTGCTTCTCCATATAACTATTATGCATACTTGTTCTCAAGGCATTGATTTTTATCATTCTAAGCTTTGGTTCCTGCATTTCTTGCATGCAATCTTGATCCATGTTGGATCATTTATGATGACCAAAACCCTTGCATGAAATATTATGAACATATCCACTAATGTTGTCCTTGTATGGACATGTAGCATGCATTTTTTTGTCCCAACCTTCATGGATTCCATAAAAATGCTTGTTTCCCCACATGTTTACTACCTGATTCCCTCAACAGTTTACCTATTCAATCATGTGCCACATTTAACACTATTTCCTCACTTTGATCCTAGTGGGAGGACACATGTCACCTATGTTTGTGACCTAAAAGCTCATTGTCCTATGTGATGTGTGGCTATCCAATAGGGTTAAGGTGAGAGGGACTTGACAATACTCTGGATTGCTCCCTCATTATTTAGGAGATGCATAGTTAAACTTGATGCAACTTTTGAATTTGCTAATGAAAGTTGATCAACTAGCGTGATTTCGTATTGATTTAATGCATTAATAACAGGTATATCTTTGATCAAGTTGCTCAATTTCCTATTTCTCTCAAAGCATGCTGAGCTCTACCCTTGTGGGAGCCACATTTACCCCACATGTTGTATTTGACTAAATCAGAACAATAACCAGAATTGTCCTAAATCTTCACATGAAGCAAACAAGTTAGAAAAATAGATGCATATTTTGGATGCTTTTGATGACTTCATTGTTTTCTACGACATCCAAGGTTTGCATACTTATTTAATGCACTTAGGAATCAATTTATACATGCATAGGTAGGTGTTCATGTAAGGTTTGAGATCTTTCATTGGTTAGAGCATTGCTGTAATGTCATTGTTTTTTCCAAATGCAGGAGCTAGGAGCACTATGGACCTGGGAAGGACACAAGTAGCTTGGGGGTAGTAGCAGAATGAAAGGACACCTTCAAAACCAATCATTCTCAGGAAATGATTGGTCTCCACATTCTATTTGTTTACTTATTCATGTATAAATTATTTCTTTATTTTCATTGAATAAGTAAAGTTAGTCCCTTGGCTTGTGAGGGACGTGTACACTTCATGATTATCAATAAAGATTACATTTGTACACATATGATTTTGTTTTCTCATTTGTTGTAATTGCAACATTGGAATGAAAATGTAATCTGTTTCTTTTGACAATATTTTTTCATGCATATTGAAATTAGCAGACTATGGTTTATCTTTTAAATGTTTAAACAAACAACACAAAAAGAATAAACACTAAACCTAATTTTAGCTGAAAGATAAAAATTAGGCAACATTTTTTGCGACATCTGCTATATGTTTGCTTGCTAAACATGAGACCAACTGCGTAAGCCTATCCATTGGGCACGAGGTCACTCAGAAAGCTAACACCACTTGAAAACAACATTGCAAATTGTTGTAACTCACTGATCTAGCAAGAGACACTTTGAAAACCAGGAAAACCCAACAATGTAGAATGAAAACTACCACCTAATTATGCAAAACAACACTTAGGGAAAATTGAAAAACATTTAACTAATGTGCATCAACACTTAGAGGAAACAAAACCTACTCTAATTTGTACAAGGCAATTTTTAGATCATACCTCAAACAGAGTTTGAGGTGTATCCCATTGACTGGGATAGGATGAACTTCTCCATCCATTGATGATAGTTGAAAGGCATTGTGCTCTTTGCACTCGGTAATGAAAAATGGGCCACTCCACATGCTATCAAATTTAGTATTCTTTCCAGGCCTACTCTTTAACTCATCCCATTTGAGAACAACATCTCCCTCTCTGAACACCCTGGGTGTTTCTCTTTTGTCAAACACCTTCTTTGTTTGGAGTTGATGCAGCTCCATTTTTTTCATGGCTTTATCTCTAGTTTCATCCAGCTCCATGAGTTGTGCATATCAAACAACCATTGGATCTTCCTCTTCCAACATTTCAAGCTGGTTCATTATGTCAAGAGCTGGAAGCTCAACTGATAAAGGAAGCCTTGCCTTTTTACCATATACCAGCATATAAGGGGATTTCCCAATGGACTTATTTGGAGTTATTCTATCTGCCAACAAGGAAGATTTTAACTTGTTATGCCAAGTTCTTTGGTTATCCTCCAAAATCCTCTTGATGATTCTGATCAGATTCTTATTGGTTGATTCGGCCAAACCATTACCTTGAGGGTAATAATTTGATGAGGTATTCAAATGAATACCATTCTTTACAACTCAATCACTTACTCTTAACCCAACAAACACCAAAGCATTATTAGAAATGATTGATTTAGGTACCCCAAATCTGGTTACTAAATCATCATAAAAGTTTAAAACAACACTTTCATTGGCTTCTTTCAAAGCCACTGCTTTAGTCCATTGTGTGAAGTAATCAGTTGCAGCAAGCACCCACCTGTGACCTGCACATGAAGGTGGGTTAATGGCACCTACAAAATCAATGCCCCATCTTATGAAGGGTTGTTCTAATTGAATGGGCTGCAATGGTAAAGTTGGCAACCTCTCTTTGCTTGCAAAAATGGCACATTTGACACACTTTCTGGCCCAAGCATGGGCATCTTTAAGTAAGCTTGGCCAATAATAGCCATCTCTCATTATTTTCCATGCAATTTTTCTTGGGGAAAAATGACCCCCAGTAGTTCCATCATGGAACTCATGAAGTACTTTATCAACTTGATGTTGATCAATGCATCTTAAGAGGACACCATTAAGGTCCTTTCTGAAAAGAATGTTACCAATCAACACATAAGGGATAGAATTCAATTTTAAATACCTCTATTTGGCTTTATCTAAACTTGGTGACACTCACCAGTTTGCAAAAAGTGAGTCATATCTTGCACCCAACCTACATTTGTTGTAGATGCATCAGCTACAAGCTCATTATCAACAACCAGAACTACCTCTGTTTCTGTATTTTCTTCACTTTCAGCCTTTGTAGCTAGTTTTTCACACAACCCTTTACCCCATACAAGCTTCGTTACCTTGATATCAACATCATACTCCATAACTTTTGTGATCCAGCCTTCCCTCTTTTCATTTAGGTCCCTGCTTAACAAGAACTCCTTCACACTAGGGTGAGCAACCATCAAATGCACTTTGCTGTTAGAAATCAGAGGTTTAAATTTCTTCAAGCTTCTGATGGAAGCAAGCACATGTTTCTCTACAAAAGTATACCGTTGTTCATACTCTTCTAACGTTGACTAAAGAAAGCAATTGGTTGTTCTAGGCCAGCATCATTTTGTTGTACTAACATTGCATAAATTATAACAATGCTACCAAAATCATATAAAATGAAATCTTTTGAGAAGTTCAGGATTAGCAAAGTAGGAGCTACTGACAAGGCCTCCTTTATGACTTCAAAATTGTGCTTGGCCTCTTTGGTCCAGCTGAAACTGGCATTCTTTTTCAACATTGTAGTTGGGTGTTTCAAAAGATTTGCAACATCAGGAATAAACCTTCTAATGAAATCAATTCTGCCAAGAAAGCTTTGCAACCCCTTTTTATGGCTAGGTAAAGGCAGATCCAAAATGGAACTTACTCTTTCTGGATCAATGGTGATCCCCTGTTTTGACACAATATGTCCTAAAAGATTTCCTTCATGGACAACAAAGATACATTTTTTGGGATTGAGGGATATACGATACTCCCTACACCTCTCAAATACTTGTTTCAGATGTGCAAGGTGTTCATCGACCTTTTTTGAAAATACCATTACATCATCAAGGTAAATAAGTACAAGTTTGTGAATCAAACCTTTAAATGCCATGTCCATTGCCCTCTAAAAAATGGCACCATCATTGGATAGACCAAATGGAATCCTCTTATAAGCCACGGTGCCCCATTTTGTGGTGAAGGCAGTCTTGTACTGATCTTCCTCTTTGACTAAGATTTGGTTATAACCTGAATAACCATCAAGCAATGAGAATCTTTTTGAACCAGCTATAATTTGTAGAATCTGCTCCATTGAGGGTAGCAAATAATGATCCTTTAATGAGGCTCTATTGAGGTCTCTACAATAAATGCACAACCTAATTTCATCATTTTTCTTTCTAACCGAGAAAAGGTTAGAGACCCACGAGGTATGTTTGATTGGAAAAATGATGTCTCCCTCAATCAGTTTAGTCAACTCTTTAACCATAAGAGGCTCAAGTTTCGGGTTTAAAGGCCTTTGTTTCTACCTAACAGGTTTTGAATTTGGCTCAAGCTCTATGGTGTGTTGGGAAATTTGGGGATCAAAACCCTTTAAATCAGAATATTCCCATGCAAATACATCTTGAAACTCTTGACAAAGAGCAATGAAATATTTCCTATCTGCATGTGAACAAATTTTACCAACTTTAAGGAGCTTACCTTTGAAAATTTCAAGCTCCTCATAATGTTCTTCTTTGACTTGCATGCTGGTCTTACTCTTTTTCAGCTGGTCATCCATGTTGAAAATGGATTCCAAGGTGACTAGACCCTTGGGCAGTTTGTTAGAATTCAATCGGATGATCTGATCATCATATTGTTGCTTGATCTTCTCTTGGTTGACTGTTGCAAATTCATCTTCTTGCAGCATAAATCTCAAGATCTATTCATCACTCTCAAAAACTTGCCAATGAATGTTATTATCTAGAATAGAAGGTCTGATAACTATTTTAACATATGGCTGCAACTTTTCTTTCCTAATTTCACTTGGAATATCAACTTGAGCACCTATTGTAGCCAATCTATCAACATGCTTATTCTGATCCCTAGGAATAGAAACCAAATTGAAAGCGTTAAACTCTTCTATCATATTCCACACCCTATGTTTGTAGGATTTTAAGACATCATTCTTAGTAACATGCAGACCTCTCACTTGATTGATGATTAATTCACTATCACCATAAACTTGTAGGTAGCCAATCCCTCTTTTCCGTGTCTATTCCAAGCCTTGAATTAGACCTTCGTATTCAACAGTATTGTTAGTACAAGAGAAAGAAAATCTTAAAGCAGAGTAGTATTTGTCACCTTGTGGGGACACAAGCATTGCACCCGCACCAACACCATTCTTGCTTTGAGAACCATCAAAGAACATCTTCCACACTTCACCTTGTTGATCTAACTACTGTCCCACCTCCTTTTCGAGGTTTGGAATCACTGAATCAGGTTCGTGCAACACATAGACACCCAAACTAGTCTCTTCAATGTTATCATCTAGGATTTCAATGATATTTTCTACTGCCCACTCATTTAAAAGTGTATCTGGTATGCTTTTTGCTTGCAGTTTTTGAGCAGCAACAAGTTCATCATCATCAAAAACAACACAATTAGTGTTAACAACACTTGGGACATATGGTTCAATGTGAACTTTAGCAAGTTGCTCAGATTTGATGACTACTTTAGTCTCATATCTCGTTTTGAATACTATGTGGGACCAATTTGATGAAAAATAACCTCCTATCTTAGCAGTGAATTCTATTGATAAACATAAGGAAAAATGTGGTGGTAAGTCAATAACTAAAATGTCTTGGGAAATGGAGAAGTTGGGGCAGGCATGTAGGGTAAGGCTTAAACCTTTGATAACATCTACAGTGTTAATGGCTGTCCCATCAAGTTGGACAACTCCTTTCTCAAGAGGCTGATATTTCAGTCCTAACTTATCAACAACTTGTTTGGACATGACATAACTACTTTCCATTGAATCTACCATGCAATTGTTAACTAACTTATCTCCTATTATCAAGGACACATAAAATGGGGGTGGTTTGAAATCCTTACTTGGCTGTTTATTACTGTCTTGAGGTGCATTTATCAAGACAACCTTGGTTTGCCCTGCTGGTATATCATTTGAAACACCTAAATCAACCAAGGCAGATTGTAACAAGTCTTTTTGAATAGGGATAGATAAGGAATCCCACATTGACATATTCACATTCATCTTTTTCATGGATTCAATAATGTTGAAGGGTGTGGTAGCGTTTACCTTTTGATGGGTCCTTGCAACAATAGGGTCTGTCTGCAAGTGGGCTAGTTGGGGTTGATTCCCAAGCTGTCCACCACTGATGCCTTGTGAATTTCTTTGCAAAATATGTGTTACTTGAGGATTGGAAGGTCCAACAACTTCCTTGTCTTTATTTTTTTCTTGTCCAATCTCAAAATATCTCTTTGTGGCTCGGGTGTTAGCTACTATTGGAGAGATATCATTGTTTACTCCACAAAACTCCTCTCCTTTCCAATTCAGGAGAGTTGTGTCACTTGCAGGGAGCTCCTTCTATTGAGATGATTCACCATTAGAAACATCTTGCACACCCGAAACATTCTGAACCATCAATGCTTGATTGATGACACCATTTAAACATGTAGTTTGATTATGGGCCTGATTGCAAGGATAGCACCACTCATATTCTGCTGCAAGGTTGTTTTGAACAAGTACCATATCTCTAGTTGCACTGATTAGAACTGGATTGTATGGCTAAAAAGGCCTCAGATTCATATTTTGTCATGCACCTTGAAATTTTCCTTGATATGGTTGCTTGTTAGCTTGAAATGGCTAACCTTGACTTTGATTTTGGGGTTGCCAAGGCTTGAAACCTTGAAACTGCTACTTTTTTAGGGTCACAAGTTCGTTTCCAAAAGTCTGAAGTAGGTTCTCAATGTTCTGTTGGCTGTTTTTAATTTCCTACAACTCTTGAGATAGTCCTTGGGCAACAGTTTCTGTGTTAACAACAGCTGGTAAAGGGGCTATTTGAGGTGTTGGGAAAGTTGTAGGAGGTTGAATATCAGGGAAAAAAGGAATAGGAGGCCTAGGGGGAATCCTTCCAGCTTGTATTAGGTTGCTTTCTTCTCCTACAGCCATGTCATAAGCTATTGGCAAGGTATCTCCACCCATAGATTGTATTAAAACAACAATTTCACTATTTAAGGCTCTCAAAAAGTAAAGGAATGCATACTCAGCTGGAGGCCTTGTAGGATTTGGAATTCTGTCCCACATTCTTTAAAAATGAAAATTGAAGTCTGTCATTCATTCATGAGGAGCCCGTTTAATGTGGGTTAGCTGCTCCACCAATGATAAGTTGTCATACTTGTCTTCAAACTGCTTGCATAACACCTCTCCTAATTCATCCCATGTTCTAATGGAATTAACTGCTAAAATCTTGTACCATTAGAGTGCTTTACCTCTAAACGATGCTACTAGTAGCCTAAAAGCAACATTTTCTTGAGTTATGTGATGTACCGAACATGGATTTGAAATACCTTTAATGTGTTCAATTGGTGTGGTCTAATCTTCACATGAAAAATATGGCACAATTTTAAGAGCAGCCATTGGAATGTCGTCATGTTGAGCCAATTGAAGTGGGTTGCCACCATTAAATGTGACAAAAACCTGGTTTCTTGGAACAACCATATTTGGCACCAAGTTTTGATGTCTTACAGGTCTTGAAACTCTCATTGCAGGTGGAGTTGAAACTATTTTTCTTGATGAAACAACAACCTTCTTTGTTGGCCTACCTCTCTTATGAGTGGTGAAAGTTGTAGATAATCCAATAGGACAGAGTTTCCCCTTGTTTGAATTCTTTTCATATGCTACTACAACACTAGTCTATTATCAATTTCCACATTCAAAGCTGCCAGCTATGCTTGTGTGACCTCCTAAAGGATAAAAAATTGTTGGATGCATATCAAAACCAACAAATTGATGTATTTTTTTAATCTGAAATGACTAGAAGGTCCCACCAGGCATGCCAAAACTGTTAGGGTTCCAAATCTACACCCTAATGCTAAGCTGTGAATGAACTTAGTAGATTTGGATGTAACATGGGACTACTTTTAGGTTGTGGGTATCCTATTCAAAAGAAGACCTCCAGTGATAAGGGGCTGGCTTCCCCTTTTGATGCCACCTAACTACTAATTTCTAAGGTAAAGGGTAAGAATTGCATGAAAATGAACCTAAGATTGAAAATACCTAAGGTGATACACCAAAACAACTAGGACTGGATAACAGCCTATCACATTCAAATCAATATCATAAAACTTGATTTACACAACTCACTTTCCAATGCAGTTTACATAAGTAATTTATAAGGAGGTCTATAAACAGGGCTTTTAGAAGGAAAACTGAGGTTTCACAACTAACAACACTACTAAACAACACAGCTTATAACCTGTTAACATACATTTTCTGCTAAATAGATTCATAAACATGAGACAAGTTTGCAAGGAAAGATGAATTTTCACAAGAAAAACTTATCAATCATTAACATCATACCATGAAACATGAAAAGAGAAGATAAAATGCTCTATTTTATTGATTCAAAGTGCTTACTGTATTACAAGTCCATCTGAGTTACAATACTGCTCCATGAAAAATAGCTCCAAAAATAAAGCTATCCTGCTGCTAGAAAGAAAGAACTAACTCCAAAAATTCCCAAAATGAGCATATGTAAGCAAAAAGATCACACAAGTCTCATTCCTTCCCATCTAGAAGTTTCTGGTCTGATGAGGCACAAAAGCCAAAAAAAACCTTCCAAAATCACTCTAAAAGGCCTCTAAAATGGTGAAAAGTCAAGCTCAGACTCAAGTCATGCCAAAAGTGTGACAAAACTCCCTCCAAAGTAGCACAAGTTTCTCCAAAATAGTCAAATACTTCACCTTGACACTCTCCTCATGTCTGCAATTCAATCATTTTGTGTCCCAACTTTGACTCATGCAATATGTGTGTTTTGAAAACACAAGACTCCAAAAAAGGCATTAAAGATAATAACTTGATTAGGTGATTCATAATACATCACTTAACCAAGTTATTTTACATTTCAAAGAAAAATAAAAGAGGGCCCACCATCAATATGAATTACATTACACTTGCAAGTGAAAAATACCAAAGTGATTAGCAAATCACTTAAATGATATTTTTATGTTTTGAAACAAATGAAAAAAAATCAATAATGAAATTTCATAATGCTTTCAAAAGCATTAACAAGATCACAATTCCTCCAAGGCACTTGATCACTTTACCTTTTCTCATTCTGCACTCCAAGGCCACCTCTGGTCAACATTCCGATTTTCAAAGGCAGCAAAACAAAAGGCTCAAATTTGATCTATATGGCTGACCTCCACACTTCTTGAAAGGGCATATTCTAATTTTTCAAGGCACTAAGGCACTCATGAACAAAAGGTCAAAGGTCTCAAAGGCATGACCTGTGACTTGGAACACTCCATACGTTTGTTTGAAACACTTAGCAACATTTCATAAGGCATAACAAATGCCTAAGTCAAAACACATGCTTCGGCCCCCACTTTGCATTAATATGAGCTTCATTTTTTAAAACATGGGATAAAAAACCCCATCGAAATCTAGAAGGGTCAAACCCTAATCATCAAAAGACAAAAAAAGTGAAAACACCATCATTTTCTCCATCTATCACTTGCCAGAGACATGTTGCCGCTAGGGTTTCACTTGCATGCACTAGAAATGGAAATTTTGACTGGTTTTTAGTGGTTTTTTCTGATGGAAAGTGCATGGAAACATAAGGTAATTGCATTTATTTGACACAAAATGCATTTTTCCACTTTTTTGGAGCTCTTCCATTCATTTTAGGCCGCGACCTGTAGCATTATTTATTGAACCGTGTTTCCTTTTTGCTCTCTGTTGGTGTTCTCCACTTCTCACAACTGCCATGATTGAGTTATGAAGCTCGAATAAAGGGCTCTTTCAGTAATAGAATGCTTGCAAGTTTGAAGGAAAAACATGAAAGCCCTGGTAAGCTTTAAGTTGATTCCATTTCTTCTGGCATTTAGCAAACAAAAGTTATTTTTTCAATCTCCAGCTTAAAGATAAAGCATAAAATGCTTATTTTCTTTCTGCATTTTCTTTGAAAGAAGAAAACCCAATCTTGTGTTGTGTTGTGTTGTGTTGAAGAAAACACAACCATTAAGGCCATGGTTGTAGATAGAAGAATGGCTTCTTTTTTGTCATTTTGAACCTGCATTTGTAGCATCACTCTTTGATTTACTTAAAAAATAAACACTTCAAATGCCTTATGTGTTCTAACCCCAAGTGGGTTTGTCCAAATTGCAACAAAATGGTGTTTCTTTGTGAGCATATACTGGGTTTTGCACCTTAATTTTTCTATATTATGCATTTTAAATAAAAAACCCCAAGTGGGTTTTGTGGTTTTGAAGAAAACTCAGATTTTTTGCAAAAAAACAAGTGGGTTTTTGTTCATTTGCAGAAATTGCTTTTATGTAAAGACCCCAAGTGGGTTTTATCTTTTTAAAGGAAAAACCCTAGATCCCGGGTCACAGTTGTAGCTGCAATTTTGAATGAGTCACAACCATACATTTTTTACTTCAGATTCATGGCTACTTCACTCTCTTCTTGTCATTTTTGATAAACCCGAGATGGGTTTTCTGTATTTGAGAGAAAAACCATTCCAGATTTGATGCCATGCAAAATGGTAGCTAGTATTGGACAATCACCTAGATTATAATATGAATGAGACTTCCTGAGAGAGCTATGAGTTAAAACAAGAGCTACCTCTTTCATTGTTCCACAAGAAAATGTTATTTTGTGAACAAAATATAACTTGCAAAAATGACTCAATGCCATTGCACAACACAGGTATAATCCACAGGCTCTATGCATCCTTTCTAGTTTTCTGCATTTTATCGTGTTCACCTTTTTTTGGCTATGAACTTCCCTCTTCATTTTCAATCACAACTTTGGGGAGTATTCCTTGTAGTAGCTATAATGTTTGGGATTTTTCCATTGAGTACACCATATTGTCCTTTTAATGATAACTCTTCATGTTGCTAAATACTCATGGTAACCCCTTAGTATGCCTCAAATTCTTTGAAAAAACACTACCACATGAAATTTTGCACTATGATCAACATAATGGAATACCTTTTGAAGCTTATATGCTCATAAAAGTTTTCAAAGAATGACATTTTGTCATACTTGTCAAGGTTCATTATAGACTTGTCATGAAGTCTCATCCTTGCACTGTGATTTGAAACTATCACTGCCCTCTCATGACTGTCATGCCATCTTTAATATCATTGAAACTAAATCATCAAACATGTAGTTCAATATTTGTTGTATAATATCTTGTAAGGTACTGTGAAAATTTGTTTACAACCAGCTTGTAGCTTTCTAGAAAACAATCCATGTGTAGTAACCAAGTCAATCAACCTAACACAACCTAAATATTGCAAACCAACACCTAGCAGAGTGCCTGGAATCTTACTGCAACAACTCCTTGGAATCCATCTAAACCTTCAATCTCCTTTAGTTGTGTACATAAATTATTTTAGAAAGAATATTTACAAAGACTCCCTATCTTTTGAACTTGAATCTTGGAGAATACAATGGCATCAATAGTGATACTTCATTAAGAAAGATAACCACATATTGTATGAATTAAAAATCCATGGCTTTGTTGCACTATCAAATTCACTTTGTGTCCCTGCTTCTTTTCCCTATTGACTGACCCTAATGTCTATCAAGTGTCATTTCAAACAATAGACACTGTTCTTCTAATTCCTTCCATTGAATCCTAAGGTTTTGAGTGCATTCCTCAAGTGCATGATACTAACCCCCATATGTAATTATCTTTGAATTTGACTGTATGTAAAGAATGTCCACTACCCCATGATCATGCTACTGTATTTTTCCTTTGCCTTTGATAATGGCTGCCTTTTGATGATCTACACTGTCCCTTTGAACCCTTGTTTGAAGTCATGAATTTGGTGGTCCTTGTTAATTTGTTTTATGATCAACTCCTTCTATATAGTTTGTTGTGCATAGACTGTTCATGATGCTTATAACTCCACATTGCTCTTTCCATTGTTGTTAAATTTCTATCATTTTCATTGTCTTAAAACAATAGATTATGCAACTAGTTGCGGCAAACATCTCATGCCCATTAAAAGTTACACTTTATAAGTTGTGAAACTTGACTGATTCCCCATTTCCATCAATAAAGTTATTGTCAAATGCATATCACTTGTGGAGGTAATCCTTGGGTCTGAGCAACTCAAGAAAATGTAGATGAAAGTTGATCATTATGTGACACTGAACAAGGAAGTTGAAAATATTTACTACCCTTCCTTTCTTCTTCATCTGTAATGTAATAATCTCTTGTGACCATTTCTTGTTTTCCTTCAGTAAAGTCAAAAGACATTTTCCTTTGTTTCTGTCCTGCATGACATGAGAATACATCTTGCGCCTATGTACTGCCCTGATTTCTTGGAAGTTACTAGGTATCTCCTTGACTACATGCATTTCAAATGGTGTTCTTCTTTGTAACATTGACATCATGTAACACTGTCATCCTCCAAAGATTATGGCTCATAGCTTCTTTGATGCTATGTTCCATTTTGTGGACTCCTTGTTTTATGGGATTGCTTCTCCATATCACTGTGATGCATACTTCTCAAGGCATTGATTTTTATCATTCTGAACTTGGGTTCCTGCATTTCTTGCATGCAATCTTGATCCATGTTGGATCATTTATGATGACCAAAACCCTTGCATGAAAGATTATGAGCATATCCACTAATGTTGTCCTTGCATTGACATGTAGCGTGCATTTTTTTGTCCCAACCTTCATGGCTTCCATAACAATGCTTGTTGCCCCACATGTTTACTACTTGATTCCCTCAACAATTGTTTACCTTTTCAATCATGTGCCAAATTGAACACTGTCTCCTCGCTTTGATCCTAGTGGGCGGACACATGTCACCTATGTTGGTGACCTAAAAGCTCACTGTCCTATGTGATGTGTGGCTATCCAATAGGGTTAAGGTGAGAGGGTCCTGACAATACTCTAGATTTCTCCCTCATTATTTAAGAGATGCATAATTAAACTTGATGCATCTTTTGAATTTGATAATGAAAGTTGATCAACTAGCATGATTCTATATTGATTTAATGCATTAATAACAGGTATATCTTTGATCAAGTTGCTCAATTTCCTATTTCTCTCAAAGCATGCTGAGCTCTACCCTTGTGGGAGCCACATTTACCCCACATGTTGTATTTGACTGAATCAGAACAGTAACCAGACTTGTCCTAAATCTTCACATGAAGCAAACAAGTTAGAAAAATAGATGCATATTTTGGATGTGTTTGATGACTTCATTGTTTTCCAGGACATCCAAGGTTTGCATAATTATTTAATGCACTCAGGAATCAATTTATACATGCATAGGTAGGTGTTCATGTAAGGTTTGAGATCTTTCATTGGTTAGAGCATTGCTCTAATGTCATTGCTTTTCCAAATGCAGGAGCTAGGAGCACTATGGACTTGGGAAGGACACAAGTAGCTTGGGGGTAGCAGCAAAATGAAAGGACACCTTCAAAACCAATCATTCTCAGGAAATGACTGGTCTCCACCCTTATATGCACATTCTATTTGTTTACTTATTCATGTATAAATTGTTTCTTTATTTTCATTAAATAAGTAAAGTTAGTCCCTTGGCTTGTGAGGGACATGTAAACTTCATGATTATCAATAAAGATTACATTTATACACATGATTCTCTTTTCTCATTTGTTGTAATTGCAACATTGGAATGAAAATGTAATCTGTTTCTTTTGAAAATATTTTTTCATGCATATTGAACTTAGCAGACTATGGTTTATCTTTTAAATGTTTAAACAACCAACACAAAAAGAATAAACACTAAACTTGATTTCAGTTGAAAGCTAAAAATCAGGTAACAGGTGCAACACACATGTTCATTTAGGTTGACATTATAATTTATTTACAAATTAAATTTTTTCTGTGTAAGTGATCGACTTGTTTTGGGTGCCACACTATCCTTCACAACCCATGCACACAACTTCTCATGCCTTATATGAAGGGTTTATTTACCCATGACCTCTCTAGTCTAATCTGTTTAAGTGTATCTTACTCATTGCATACTCTGTGTGATCTAAAGTTATTGGAAAATTCAAATTTATTCTATGCAAGGCTTGAACCATAAATACATCTATAACCTAGGTGAAACACCACTTCAATATACTCCATCTAGAACATTGTTGTGAATGAAGCTCTCCATTCCATACACCTTGCATGACCTGCACAACATTGGCATGCCTCATGGTAGTACATTTTCCAATTTTATGGCTCTTTGTCCTTGCTTATGCTCAAAAAGTGATTTTTTTTTTCATTATTGCTAGGATTTTTGCTAAAAAAATATTTTCCTATGTTATGGTCTAAAAGCCCTAAATTCTATAGCTTCACCTTGCACTATTCTATTCGTTCATTGACCTGCTTATCCAATTCTCGGTGCCTTAAGTTGTTTTAGAAATCCCTTTTATGTTGTGAGGTAACCCATTCCATCTCCCATTTCCTAGAATTCACTTAGTTGAATTAGCACATGTGCATATTAATAAACTTAAGTGAATCAACGATTATGACCATAATGGCCTTGCTGCTTGCCATATGTCTTTTTTTTGTTAGTTTCACAAGTCTGCAAGAAATATTTTATAAAGGAAAAGAGATGCCATAGAACCACAGAAAGGGTAACACATGTCATTTATATTTGTTTATGCATGTCCACGGAAGGTAAAACACTAAATACAAAATGAAAGTACGAACTTGCAAAAATCATGACACATGGCACCTTCTTTGCATAGTTTCATGAGTTCATGGACTCTTCAAAGCAGTCTAAGTTCTTTGGTGCAAAAGTGTGGGAAGGAGACTAGTGGGTCTTTCTCAATGACTCCGCTAGGTTTTTCAAAGAGGGCCTAACTGTTGAGTAGAAAAATGGAAACACGTGTCATGATTTCAAGCAGATTCTATGAGTTCACAAGCTCTTCAAGGCGAGTCCTATTTTAGGCTGCAGAATTATGGAGGGCTACCATGCAGACTTCTTGATGACATCATATGCCTTTGTGGAGGTTCTCTTCTTAGTGGACCTACTTGGATGATGTGTAAAGTGATTTGACATGGAACACCTTTATTGGCTAAGATTTTTTAAAGCACATCAAATATTTTCAAATCTAGTCAAATAAATCTCGATTGAAGAATCTTATCCTATCATCATAGATCAACAACTCACATTCAAACCTGAGAAATAGGTAGCTGGACATGCTTGGATCATGTGAATGGAGAGTAATATTGGAAGTGATTGAATTCTAAATGATCGATGTGAAAAATTTCTCTATTTATTTTACAATTTGATTAAGAAAAAAAAATTGCATTCATCAAATTTGGAGAGAAAATTTTTAACATTATGCAACATCTACAACAACCCAGGATTTCAAAAAAGTGAGAAAACAAGTAATTTTCTTTCTCAAGTACTCTATTTATGAAATTCATAAAGCTTCTAGTTCTAGGATTTATAATTGAACTTGTAAATGCAATCAATTGTTTGAAAAACACCAACACCCTAGAACCCTAGACATGAAACCTAGGTCAAGAACTAAATTGTAACCATGAGTCAATCAAAAGGCCAACCATCTTCATCCAAAACACATTTTAATGAGGATTTAGTTGCAAAATCTCTGGTTCTACTAGGAAAGCTATTCATTCCAATGGGGCTAGCACTATAAGTGGATTATTAGATAATGGAAGAGAGTGTATGGATGCAAAGCTCCATGTGATCAAGTGGAGTCTATTTATCCACTAGTATAATAAAAGGGCTTCTAGGGTTCCTATCTCCAATTTTTGGATATATCACCTAGGGAAACTAATTGTCCCTAACATCTTCATAAATGCAAAATTTATTAGATAGATAGCCAAAAAATATGATTAAAATGTTAGAGTTATTAGGGTTGAAAATGGGGGAGTGTTAGCACTAACAATTGGTAAGGCCTCTATCTTTGAGTTTTGGTCTAAAATTAGCTTCCAAAAAAATAATTGACTTTTATTTCTTCAAACAAAAGTACCAACAAGATAGGAAGAACTACAGGGTATTGTGGTTACCAACGCACAAACTAAAAGGGTTTGATAAGAGGTTTGTTAGGATTCCTACAATTGAGATAGACCCTTTCAACATTGAGATGTTTGAAGACTACTTCATCAAGACCTACCATGCACTCCATCGAGTCTTGGGTGGATATGCTAAGACTAAGCTCCTTGTGCTATGACTAATGTACATCGAAATGAATATGCTACCTATATCTCCAATGGCATTCACAAGAAATTTATGGAGATGAAGGGTAACAACAAGGTGGTAAAATTCAGATGGTACTCCCTACTATGTCACATGTTTTTATATGAAGGGAGAATAAAATGGGACAATGTACTACAAATTCAAATGACATATGCTACTGGAAATTATCTCCCTATCCAATTCTAGACCCATGTATGAGACATGCATTATTCCTCTACCAACTATGTGATATTTGAAAATCATTTTTTCAGAAAAGACTAAGATTCGTGGGAGTGGAAGAGGTCAGAATACAAAAAGAAATCATGGATTTATGAAGACCTAAGAACAATTTTCTTGAGTTGGGGGTGTAAGTGTGAATAAGTAAAAAGTAAAAGAATAACTAAAACAATTCTTAATAAAACATTAGACAAGATTAACATGAATTAAACTAATTTAAAAAACTGAAAATCCTAAAGACGTCTCATTGTCTCCTATCTCCAAAGATTTATCAAGTTATAGAAGCTCTCAAATTTGTAAGCACCGTAACTATTTAAAATGCCTATCTAGAGAACGGAATGAATGCTAAATGCAATGATGTGATGATTAAGAATGATTTCTAAGTGATATGAAGCTACTGTAAACTATCCTGATGAAAACTAATAAAAGGAAGCTACAATAAAAACTAATGATGCTATCGTGATATGAAATATACTGATACCATGATGTTGTGATGCTTATTTCTAATGTTAATGCTAAGGCTATGGTTGATTGATTGCTTGATTGCTATGAATTCCTATTCCTGTAGAGTAAGTTTGCATAAATTGGGATTTCTTGAATCATTTTCATTCTTCAGAAGGCTGTATATATAGATTATCGGCAACACATTTGCATAGGGGTAACACAACAAAGGTTGAGATTCAATCTGGAGATTTGAATGGTAAGAGATTGAGAAGCCAAAGCTGATCATGGGGATTGTTCCTCCCCATGAAAACACCAAGAAAGATGATAGGAAAGATTAGAGGAAGAAGATTGAGAGGATTGCCTACAGGTTTGTCCTCGAGGCTTTTCCTGTGAATGCCAGTTAAATTAATTAGATTTGAAAAATCTAATTTTATTGGTGAGTGAATAGAGGGATTTGATTTATGCCTTTATTTAAATAATTTTTATTTATTTAAATTAGCAAAAAGGAAGATAAATAATTTAATTAAATAAACTATAGAAGTTTGTTTATTAAATTAAAATAGAAGAAGTATGATAATTAAACAATAAAGTATAAAGCTTTATTTATTTAATTAAGATTGAATATGATGTAATAATTAAATAATGCCAACTATAAAGTTGTTTATTTAATTAAAACTGAAGAAATAGGAGAATTTAGAATGTGAACTATTTAATTTATTTAATAGTAGATAAATTTGAATATGATATTTAAATAAAATTTGTTTATTTAAATAAGATGAAAATAATTGAATCAAGATTAAAGAATTATGATGAACTATTTAAATAAATATTTCCTATTTATTTAATAGTAGAATATTTTAAGGATTAATTAATTAAATAAGTCGTATTTAATTAATCAGATTTCTCCAGACCATTTTAAGGTGTATACATTTTGCCCCTCTTTGAAGTGATGTGTTTACGCATTGCTTCAAAGAAAATTTTGTGCTGCTGCTCCTAGTATTGATGCAAAAATTTCAATGTGCCCCAAACATGATTTTTAGGTGATTGATGGATATATGCCCCCTTGAGAGATAAATTAATGAATTTTTTATTTTTTCTGAATTTTTTCAAATTTTTATGATTTTATGATGATTTGATGTAGATTCGATAAAGATTTGATGATGAAATAATTTATCTCCTGATAATTGATGAAGAAAGTGGCCCTGGATGAATTTCAATTAATCTCCCCATTTAAAAATTAAATCAATCCCATAAAAAATCCCTTTTTAAATAACCTATAAAAGGTTAAAAGGTCCTTTTCAACTTCATTTGTTCATTGTGACTTTTGAAATTTTGGTGAGAGAGATTTTTGTGCCACTTGGAGCGAGATGTCGATTCCATATCACACCCACCATTTCAAGCGTGTTTGATGACATCAGCGGCCGGCCGTGTTCGGACCTTCGGTATGAATTATTTTTTTGTCTTGGTTTTCATGCATTTTCCTCATTTTTTTGTGTATTTTCGGATTTTTGATTTTAAACTTTCTTTTAGCACTTTGTAAGTCTATTGTAGTGCTTTTTAGGTCCGTTGTAGCGCTTTAAAATTCCGTTGTAGCACTTTTATAATTTTAGCACTTAGGAGGTCTATTTTTAGCATGTCAATAGGTTAGATTAGCGCTTTGCAAAGTTTAGTGCTTAGGATAGCCGTTGTAGTGCTTCTGTAAGATACATTAGCACCTTCAAAACTTTAGCGCTTTGGTTAGATTTTGTAGCACTTAGGCTTCCTGTTTTAGCGCGTTCGAAGTTTTAGCGCTTTGACCCAAAGTGTTAGCGCTTTGACCAAATAGAATGGTGCTTTTGATAAAATGGCGCTTTGTCTGTTTGTAATAGCGCTTTTGTCTGATGAAATGGAACATGTCATTCTTTTAGCACATTCAAATCAAAGTGATGTAATTTTTGTCAATTTGTCCTTGATTTTGTTGATTTATGATTGTATCGCCTGTTGGTTTGATATGATTGATTTTTCTGATCAAATACATGATTTTTTGACCTCATGATAGGTGAGGTCTGATTTTTTTTTATGATAATTGTCCTCATGATAGGTAAGGAATAATTATGATTGACATACCTTATGATAAGTGAGGTTGATTTGATGCATTGATGATTGACCTCATGATAGGTGAGGTTCAATGATGTTTGCTCATGAGATTTGATCAAAATTATCACCAAGAGCTGATTGGATTTGATAGGATAATTTGATGTTTTTGATGATTGACATGAGTTTATTGACTTTGATCTTTTTATGATAATAGGAGCGATTGGGGAACCTCCAGGTTTGAAAGTGTTTCCCCTAGACATTTGATCTTATACCACAATTGGCACAGCCTGAGACGACTATTATCACACATTGTGGATTGTCTCCCCTTCTATATATGCCCCAGATTAGGATTAATCGGGGTTTGTTGACAGCGCTAGCCGATAGTTGGCATAGCGAGCACAACACCTTTCATCTTCCTACTGGTGAGATGAAAGTCACCCTAGAGGATGTCTGGCGGCTTCTGCAGCTTCCGCTTGTTGGAGATATTGTCACATATGATTCTACAAAGCAAGGTGGGACTGATGCCCTTCGTAGAGTGTTTTAGGATGATCATATTGTTGGAGAGTGGATTCCATGGCGTGAGATGGTTGATTCATATGCCACTTTTCCTACAGTACTTGTTGGTTTCATCAAAGGATTCCTTAGTCCTGATCACAGATCTAAGGGATTCTCAGTTGGTTGGGGCCGAGTTTTAGAGAGTATGGTTGTTCATGGCACCAGATTTGATTGGGGCATTTGTATGCTTGCCCATTTATATCATGATTTACATTCAGCTGTGTATCTCAGTGGTTAGAGTTTATCGGTCGGTGTTACTTTGCTTCAGGTATGGGTGTGGGAGAACATAGTTGTCACACGCCCAGTTCCAATTAGATAGAGGCCACCCATGAGACCTTATGTGTTTAGATATGTTGGTCGGCTTACTTAGTCTAGACTGGGTAAGTTAGAGTATTGGAGGAGAGTTATTGATGACATAGTCTGTGACATGGCATCCCTACCTAGATCGTGATCATTGGGACGATGATGATATTCAACTACCATTTCTTTGTCAGTCGATGATCCTGATTGGTCGTGCTCGTCGGGTACTGGAGAGATTCTTGATCAGACATGTGTATAGATAGTATGGGATGGTATAGAGTATGCCCCAAGGTGTTGCTCATTATGCTCGTCATCAGTTGGATACTGCAGATTGGGGGCCTTGTTTCTCGTATGCTGCTACTATCTAGGAGTTTCAGGCTTTACAACCATTTGAGTGGGACATTCGGCCAGACATTGTCGAGCCTCCACTTACAGGAGACTATGTTGAGTTTTTTGCTTTGCATCCATTTCCACACCTCACCATTCCAAATGAGCTTTCCCCATTACCTACAGAGGAGGACATTCCTTTGGCGCATGGTTAGAGATGGAGGAGAGAGGATGTTGGAGAGGTTGAGGCAGAGGATGTTGGTGTGGTTGGTGAGGTAGATGTCAATTTTTAGGAGGATGTTGGTGTGGAGGAGGATGTTGGTGCCAAGGAGGATGTTGGTGTTGAGAGCAGCGGAGATGATAGATTTGATAGTGGAGAGGCTACAGGTGGGTCAGGCCCTGTTTTAGATTTTCCAAATGAGACTATGCCTTGTAAGAGGTAGGATGTGGGAGGTGTTTCAGAGTGGTTGCAAATAGCGGATCTTCAGGTTCAATTAGAGACTGCTCAGGAGCAACTTATTCAGGTACATGGTTTTCTAGAGAAAACCCAGGCTCAGATGTAGGAACAGGCCCAGTTGCATGCAAAGACTCTAGCATTAGTGCAGGCTCAGTTAGCCACAACTTAGTCACAGATTGTAGCATTGACAACTATGAGGGATGCGGCTAGACAGACTATAGGGGCAGCCCAGGCTCAGATTACTTCTTTGATAGCTAAGAGGGATGCATCTAGGTTTGCAGTAGAGGGCGCTCAGGCTTCTGCTGATAGATTACAGAGACTAGCAGATGGTACCTCCCTGGTGGATTATATGTGAGAGGTTGCTCATATTGGCAAGAAGATTGAGTTTTATAGAGCGAGATATTATGATGCAGTTCCTCCTGAGCAGAGAGTCAGCTATGCAAGGTCTCGTTCTACCAGGTCACGTTCTAGGACTGTCAGTGTGGGTGTTACACAACCTCTACATAGAGATCCCAAGGATCTTGGTTCCTCTAGTGGTAGGGGTCCTGATCCTGTGATGCCTACACCATCTGGAGCTAGCAACACATGATTGTTGTCTGTGTTACATTCGAGATGTGATGTACACTTTGATTATTTTGATATACAACCATTTTTGATGTTATATCTCTCTTCATTTCAGACATCATTGTATACTTGACATTGTGATTTTGATATATATGAGATGCAGTGGATTCTTTAGTCTATTATGTGTTCTATATGATTCTCTGATGGATGCATTTTTCTCTATGTTCTATATACTATGTGATGGTTTTATTGTTATGATGGTATGCTTTGATATGATGTTGTTCTATCTATGATGCACATAATGGTAATGTATGGATGAATGTTATATGAATACATGATGTATATGGATTCATGATTATGGATATGATTTGTTTAAATGATATACTATATGTGATGTAAATGCAAATATATGATGTAATGAAATGCATGAAAATGTTGAATGATACATGATGCAATAAATTGATGGAATTTATGATAAAATGGATGGATTATATATGGATATGTGATATAATAAATGGATGGATTTAATGAGATATGATGATGATGTATGTTTGTGGAAATGGAATGATAGAGATATATGTTTGTTGAGATTTTCGTTATGATATGATGAGAATGAAAAATGATTTGATTGAAATGTATGCATGATGAAATGATGATGTAAATGATTTTAATGTATGTAAATGAATATGATGATGCAATTATATGATCATGAGGATGTTTTTGTTAATGTCAAGTATACTCAGTCTATTATGATAAAAGATAATCGTTTAATGAATGATTCACCAATTTTGTAACAAATACTTTGTAGATATAACACTATTATGGATGCAATCTACTTTTACCATCCAAATCTACATGTAAACATAGGCATTTTAACAGTACTTTTGTGCTTTGTATCATCATTGAGTTTTTAAAATGTTGAAAGTAAGTACAAGCATCAATGGTATAATGTAAACTAATGATGACCTGAGTACTACTTTCATGATTTTTGATATTGCAAGCGAACACAAGCATTGAGGTATAATTAAATTGAGATGACTTGAGCAATTCTTGCATAAACAAACAAGAATTAACCACTTTCCTATGTGAATTGGAATGTCATCCATGATACTTTGTAGAGCATTTCTCGTGATGATTCACACAGTAATAATGATTAATTCATAGATAGTAGACAAAGAAAATACCATTCTTCTTCCTGGCTTCTCTAGTTCAATACATCATTGAGTTGCTCCAAAGAAATGATAACAATGATCAAAGTACAACTTATCCAAATTTTGCTTAAAGTATTTCAATCATTATTCAGATTAGATCATCCATCCTGATTTTGTGATTTTTTTGTGTTTTTGAGTTTTGGATCAAACATAACCTAAAGACCTATCCTAGGGGCCTCGGGGGCTAATCAAAGATTAGCCTTGCCTATGTTATACACATAGAGACCACGTAGTTCGACTGACACAGACTTTGTTTTTTCTTTTTTTTTTGTCTTTTTGAGACAGACTTGTTGACTTGTTTTTGGTTTTTCTGTTGTGATATGGATGTTTGATGTGTTTTTGATGGTCATTGATATTCCATGCTGGTTTATGCTTCGATTGTTGGTTTTGTCTAACTGTTGTTTGTCCATATGATTAAGCTCAAGTTTATGTTGCCCCCAATTATTTTTAGATGGTGCCCCCAAGCTAGGGTGAGATATGATCACGTGATATGATAGGATAATGGATGTAAAATGATGGTGGAAGTAACAACCATGACATGTATCCAAATAGATGGGAGAGCTGATTTGAATCACAAATAGTGTATGTTACTAGGTTTTCACCATATGTTTTTATTGCACTTTTTCATTCTTTTTATTTTTTTGTTTTTGTATTTTATGTCACCAGGATGCCTATTTGCCATGTTTTCATCAAGGTAACCATTTTCCGAAACTTATTTCATGCACTAAGTGATTTAGGTATAGAACTTTCTGAGATGGATATAGTTGATAGGTTCATCAAATAGATCGCCTTCAGGTGTTGACAATTGATATGCTCCTGATCCATACACTGATGTGATTACAAAGGGACCTAGCCAATTAGGTTCAAACTTCCCTTTCTTTTCTCTATCCTATTGATTCTTGGGTTTTCCCTTAGGACCAAATCTCCCACTTGAAAGATTCTAGGTTTTACCTTGTGATTGTAACTCCTTGACATTCGTTGTTGGTAGGCCTTCAAATGATTAACTGCTTGCTGACGACGTTCATCCAATAGTTCCAATTCTTGTAGCCTAGAGACTCTATAATCATCATCTGCTATGATACCCTTCAGTGAAACACAGAGTGATGGTATTTCTACCTCAATTGGTAGAATGGCCTCTGATCCATACACCAAGGCATATGGTGTAGCTCTTGTTGGTGTTCTGATGCTGGTTCTGTAGGCCCATAGTGCAAGATTTAACTGAACATGCCAATCACGTCCAACATCGTTTACCGTCTTCTTTAGTATTTTTAGGATTGTCTTTTTTGAGGCTTCTGCTTGGCCATTTCCCTGTGGATAGTACGGTGTTGAAAAATGATGTTTAATATGGAATTGTTCACATAATTCCTAGATGTCCTAATTTTTAAAAGGCCTACCATTGTCTGTGATAATGGATTGAGGTACCCCATACTGAAAAATGAGGTAGTTGAGTATGAAAGATGAAATCTATTTTCCAGTGATAGTTGTCAAAGGAACTGCTTCTATCCATTTTTTGAAATACTTTGTTGTTGTGATGATGAACTTGTGCCCATTAGACGAAGAAGGATTTATTTTCCCTACCAGGTCGAGTCCCCATTGACAAAAGGGCCATGTGGATGTGAAAGGTTGTAACTCTTGTGCCGACGCATGAATTAGATTACCATGAATCTAACATTTCTAACACTTTTTAACATATTGATAGGCCTCCCTTTTCATGTTCGGCCAGTAATACCCTAAACGGAGGAGTTTCTTAGCTAGGGTTAGCCCACTTGAATGGGTCCCACAAATACCTTCATGGACCTCTCGTAAGGATGTTTCAGATTTGTGATGCTCCAGAAACCAGAGAAGAGTACCATCTAGACCTTGATGGTAAAGGATGTCAGTGATTAATGTATGTCGCGCAGATTGACGGATAAAGTTACGCTTTTGGTTTCTAGAGAGATCAAGAGGAAGAATGTTATCTTTGAGGTAAGTATAGATCTCTCCATATTATGAGGGTTGAGTGTTGGTTATTTGGTATATGGTCTGTGAATCAAGATTATCGTATGCAGGATTAGATACTTGTTAAACCATAAACTCATATCGACCTTTCTTTTCTGATACTTGCAAAAGGGAGGCAATTATCGTCATGGCATCTACAACTTTATTTTCTGCCCTTGGTATTTGCTCGAACTTGATATCCATGAAGTAATTTTTAAGATTGTCTATCATTTTCTTATAAGGCATGAGCTTCTCATCCTTTGTTTGATACTCGTCATTTACTTGATAGATGACAAGCTGTGAGTCCCCAAACGCTTGCATTTCTGTGATTTTCCATTCAATAGCTACTTTGATGCTGATAATCAATGCTTCGTACTCAGCTATATTGTTTGTACATGGAAACATTAACCTATAGGATCTTGGAATGGTGTGTCCTTGAGGTGTGACAAATAGAATTCCTGCACCAACTCCTCTTTGTGTATACGATCCATCAAAATAAAGCCTCCATTGTTGTGTTGTAATATTCAGGATGTCGGCATTTAGAAATTCAATGTCCATTGGATGATGATCCTATAATGGAGCTTTAGCTAGTTGATCCACTATTACATGTCCTTTGATGGCTCTCTTGTCGACATATTGGATGTCAAACTCGCTTAAGAGCATGACCCATTTTGCAAGTCTCCATGTTAGAGTAGCTTTACTGAGTAGGTATTTCAATGGGTCTATTTTTGCTATGAGCCTGATTGTATGAGTCAACATGTAGTGTCACAACTGCTGGGATGCAAATACCACTACCAAACAAGCCTTTTCTATGAATGTATAGTTTATTTCATATCTGTTGAGAGTCCTGCTAATGTAGTAAATTGATTGTTCTTTTCCTTCAGAATCCTCCTGTGCTAATAGAGCTCCTAAAGATATGTCAGTTGTTGCGATATATAGTAATAGTGGTCTTTTTGCTATGGGTGGCATGAGTATTGGAGGTGACACCAAATACTGCTTTATCTGACTAAAAGTTGTTTCATAGTTATGATCCCATTTGAATGAAACATTTTTATGAAGTAGATGATTAAATGGGTGACTCTTATCTGCCAGCTGGGAGATAAATCTCCTGATTGATTGTAACCTGCCTTGTAGGGACCGTAATTGACTGATATTTTTTAGGCGGAAGCATTCCTATTATTGCTTTAACCTTAGCTGGATCCACTTCAATACCTTTTATGACATTATGTAACCAAGAAATTTTGTTGATGTCACCCCGAAGACACATTTCTTTGGGTTCAATCTTACATTGAATTTTTCTAGTCTAGTGAAGATTTTATCAAGTATTTCAGATGTCCTTCCCTGGTGTGTGATTTTGCTAAGATTTCATCCACATAATCTTCCATGAAAGTATGCATCATGTTGTGGAAAATTGTGGTCATTTCCCGCTGATATGTCACACCTGCATATTTCAATCCGAAGGGCATGACATTCCAGCAGAATGTACCCCAAGGGCAAGTGAATGCCATCTTTTCTTGATCTTCGAGTGCTATTTTTATTTGATTATATCCTGAGAAGCCATCCATTATAGATAACATGGCATGTCTTGCTTTTAGATCAACAATTATGTCAATGCTGGGCAAAGGAAAATCATCGTTTGGGAATGCCTTGTTTAAATCCCTGAAATCCGTGCATATTCTTATGCTATTATCAGTTTTGGATACTGGCACAATGTTTGAGATCCATTATGCATAATCTATGGACCTGATAAAACCTACATCCAATAATTTCTTCAGCTCAGCTTTAACCATAAGGGCAATGTGGGGATGCATCTTTCTCAATTTCTGTTTGACCGGTTTGATTCCCTTTGTAGTGATAGATGATGCATTAGGAGTTGTGGATCCAATCCTGGCATGTCAGAATAAGACCATGCAAAATTTATGTGTCGATGCTCAAATAATCTGGTGAATGTTGGCTTCTTCTGTTCTATCATGGATGCTGCTAGATGTACGATCTTTTCCTTTTTAGTTGTTCCCAGATTTATAGACTATGTCGGCTCTACCAGTATCGATGATCTGTCATGGTAATGCTCTGGGAGAGTATCAAATCTTCCATCCTTTAGTGCCTCAAAAAGGTTTTCATTGTTGGATACGTTCTTTATTTTTCTCTTTTCAAACTCTAATGCTGCCTCAGAGAGGTTTTCACCATTAGATTTATTTTTCCTGTTATCATTTTTGCGACTGAAATATTTGGCACCATCCTATTGTAAAGCATCGATATGAGTGTTATGGATAGTACTTGTATTAGTTTTGTCACTACAAAGATAATTTATGATGGCATCATCATTAGAAAAGACTAGTATAAGAATAGGTTTGGTGGGTTCCCAGTCAATAAGTTTGGGGTGCATTAAAGGTAACAAGTCATCAGATTGAATAAGGTCAACTATTGTAATTTTCATGATAGCTAGGTGGTCAAAGTTATTGGTAGGAAGTTTGAGGTCTATGATAGTACTCACCTCCAAGTCTTTTGACTCACTCGATGTCTGATCATCCTCGCTCGAGTCATCAATATTTGTTGATCCCATAACAAATGTTCTATTTCTTGAACTTTGTCCCTCCTCTCATAAGGGTGTATATACTTGGATAACATCAATCTCTTTGTCAGTATAGGATGTAGCAGATAGATGATCCCATTCATATTCGTTGGAGTCTGTGTCGGAGCCATCTCTCATTTGTAGTATCCTTTCTACTACTTTTTGGATTTCTTCCTCTTTTTGTTTAGTTATGTAGCCTAATCATGTTTTTTCTTTAGGCTGTAATGTTAGAGGTTGAATGTGTTCAAAAATACTGTCATTTCTCTTGCCAATTGTTCCTTGACCTTCATAGCCCATTTTCTCTAAAATGGCCTTCCCTTTTCCATACTGATCTGTTTTGATGCTGACATTTGCTGATGTTGACACTTCCTCGTCTTTGTATAGCCAATTGAGAATGGATTTGTCTTCTGACTCATCTTTGAGTGTACCTACTTTTATAAACCTTTCATTTAGAGTTGCGATGGCTTGCGATGAACTTGGAGTATTTAATATGGGTTTTCCATATGTTTTTGGTGACAGTAGCAACTGTGATAGGCACAAAGATTGCTCAAGAGAATATTCTCCTAAGACCTTTTCTTTTATCTGAACCTTTTCTTTTATCTGGACCTTTTCTAAAAGTTGTGATAATTCATTCATAGGACCTTCGGTGTTTGATGTGTCCACAACAGTTGTTTCTTTCTCTAGATTCTTCTTCTCAACCCATTTAGATATGAAATTGGGTTGGTTGTCAACAGTGGATGAAGTGGAAGTATTGACTTCTCTGTTATGAGGTTCCAGAGTGTCTTGAGTTGCTTTTAACATGTTGTAAGTCTATGGATTATTGTTGTCAGCTGATATGGTGACCTCCTATCTGTTTACTGGAAATTTCAGACATTGATGATATATTGAAGGTACCACTTGCATGTCATGGATCCATGTACAACCCAATAGTATGTTGTATGTTAGATCCTTGTCTAACACTTGACAAACAATGTTTTTGACAATCGACCCTACCTAAATTGGAAGTATAATAAGCCCTTTGGAAGACCTTTCCTCTTCATCATATGCCTTTATTGTTATTTTTCTCCTGGCGTCAATGGCATTGTCAGAATAGCCTAGTGCATGAATCAGTTTCAAGGTACAAATATTTAAACCAGATCCTCCATCTATTAGAACACACTTGACATGGTGTTTATGGATCATAACTTCTATATGCAAGGCTGCATTGTGGGGGTGATTTAAAGATACATCATCTTGTTCAGAGAACGACATACAATGAGGTGTGGTGAGATGTCCCACCATGGCTTGGAATTGAAAAACATCCAAATTATTAGGGACCATTGTAGCTACCGGAGCCTGTTCCAAAACTTCTTTGTGTGATGGTGAAATTTTGAGAAGTTCTAGAATGGATATTTGTGCGCGTATCTTTTGTAATTGGTCCATGATATTGTATTGATGTGATGGGGGAGTATTTTTTTTGGAGGAAATTCCTTTTAGTATTACTCTGGACTGCCCCCTTGTTGTTATATTAACTTGTGGATGGTCTTGTGTTTCCCTGATTTTTAGGACATTGATTTGATTATCAAATGTGTTTGTGCATGGCATTATGTTCAGGGATTCAATGTCATTGATGTTTGTGTCATCTCTTTGATTATCAATGTCATTTTTCTCTACCTCGGAAAGGAAAAGAATGGTGGTGTCATAGACATAGTTTATACTTTTTCCCTTACCACTAGAAGAAGACTCTCCTTTTTCATAGTTGGGTAATGGATTGGTAAATGCAGTGTGATCATTGTTTGTCTGATGCCCTTCGAAAAACACCTTCTTGGCTTCGATCAAGTCTTGTATTAGGTGTTTTAGTTGCATACAATCGTTTGATTTATGTCCTTTATTCTTATGGAAATTACAATAATCTGCATCGTTCCACAAGGATGGTTTTACCTTTGGCTCCCAATTTTGAGCTCCTGGTAAAGTAATAAGTCTGTTTGCAATAAGTTCTCTCATTTTTTATTCCAATGTTTGTCCTTGTTACCAAATTTTCGCCTCAACTCAATTGGTGGAGCTGGCTGAGTATTACTACATCATGAGGTGAAATTGCAGATTTTGTTAAGTGCTGATTGCATCTTTTATCATTATTCATTGAGTGACAGTTATACATTTTAAAGAAGAAATAGAGTTTTCAGAATGCCATTCAAGTATTCTAGAATTAAAATAAATACATAATTGAGCAAATGAGCATAATAGCATTTTAAATGCTTTCATTTATTTCATGAAAAGACTCATATTTTACATAGCTTCATTTGATTTCAAGAATCAGAATGATATTACAACATTTGCATTTAGATGCATTTTATTTTCAAATGAAAAGCATAAAAGATGAAATCAAATATCCACACAAGCCGTGGATGTGATTGTCACAACATATCACTAATAACACACTATACTATTTAAGATGCGAAAAAGAAATCACATAAGTAAACAACATAATCATCATTGCATGTTTTGGCCGATGGTTGACGATGATGGTGCACCTATGTCTTCTCGTATTCCATCAACCTGTAAGAGAAAAGAGGGGGTGTCAGTGGCTCTGATTATGAAGTAACCTATATGAAGCACCCATAATAGTACAACCTACTATTAGTCATGCATTGAAACAATCAATCAAGTGCAGTGCAAAGGAAATGAGCTGAAGGAGAAATAACAATATCATGATCATCATATTCTATTTTTATGCTAACATTGTTTGTTTCCTTGTGCAGGCATAGGTAGAGTCATGAAGCTGAAAATTATTTGAAGACCAAGGATGTGGAGGAAAATGGGCTCCCACAAGGGTAGAGCTCGACATGCTGCCCTATTCGTTAATGGGCTGATTTAAAGAATACATCATCATATTCATCAAATGAAAGGAAATACAACTAAAAGAGTAAACATAGTTATCCATTGAGCTAATAAACCAACTGTGCATTCATAACGATCAGATCAAGTTTTCTGAAGGCTACAGGTGAACAGTGAGTTTAAGTTCACTCAATTAATTCAACTGAGTAGATTTACATTAGATATTGCTGCATAGTTCATGTTTTGTGTTTTATCATAATCATATATGTCATGCAAGTTCCAGTTCATCAATTCATTCTTTTCATAGTCAAGGATAGTGAACAGGCATACATTATGCCTTAATTAGGAGTTTTGTTTTGGTTTTCATCATGAAAGAGAGCAGATTTTTTAAAGTAGTTCGATAAGTGAAACATAAAAATGCATGAAGAGTACCATGTTGCTCAAGAGTACAAAAGACAGTCAGTGCATTCAAGTGTTAAATGAATCACCAGTTCAAGTTGACTGATAAGCGAATACAAATTAAGAATCATGATATAAAATAATAACACTTTTTGAGGTATTATCTATGTAAGGAAACATGTGGGCTTTCATTGAAGGCAGTGTGTAGGAACAAACAGCTCATTCCGGTTGGAAGAATGTTTCAAATAGAACCATGCATCAGTGTTTAGTTGAAGACAACAATCAAAGTAAAATGTATATCCAGAATTATCTTTAGTGAATTACAAGTGTTAGGTAGAATACATCATTAGTGAATGCAATATGAAATGATCATTTCAGAATGATGAGGAAAGAGCAAGCATAATAAAGGTGTTTCAAAAGGTGTTAATCGTGCATGGAAAAGGTCAAGTAAGGTGTAGTCCATAACAGTGATGCAATGTTTCAATTTAAAAATCTCTACGAACTTCAAGAGCAGAAGGCAAAGGTTGATGTGTTGAGGTTAAGGGAAATCAAAAGACACTGCTGTGCATACAAAGAACAAGCATGGGGATAGTATACATTAAGAAGTCTTTCTCTTCACAATGGACAAGCATAGAATTATGCTGAAAGTAAGAAATTTGAATGCTTCAGAATCCTAGTTTGACATGATTAACTGAAAATGCAGAAATAGGAGAGAGGTCAAGCCAAGCTTTAATAACAAATGCCAAGTATGAGTTTTTGCAACTGAAAGTGCAAAAGAAACAATGGTGGTCAAGCTGATTTTGTATGATAAGGAAAACAAAACAGATATTTATCCAACTTCCTCATTTGAGTCTTCTTTTCAATACAAAATATCAAAGTAAGGTATCACTTGCAATGGTTGAGCCATAAACTAGATACAACAAATAGACAATTTTTTCACCATTTCTAATAATCCATGTGGGTATTCTTATCTCAACAGCTACCTACTGAAACAATTGAGAATTTTATGTGAGATAATAGGTACACTGGAGGGATTCTATTCTTAGTTCAAGATGCATAATACAGAGAAACATAAACTTTTACATTTCCAAGTGATATCCATGGAGGGTTTGTTAAGTAAATGACAAGAAAATGCAAGTTTCCTGAGGTGGGTCGAGCATCAGAAGAAAGGAGATACAGTTTTCTTCATAAATATAGAAATACCCATGTCATTGTTTTGTTTCAGGAGTTCGAAATAGACCATCAGTTCTAATGGGTTGAGCTTATAAACTCAATGTAGAATGAATATATGATACCCACATTTGGGTTTGCTTTCAAAATACAGAAAATGCAATAATAGAGATAACCCATATGGGTTTTTACATGAGATAGCAGTAGAATACAAAAAAATGCCAATTTCCTTTTTTGGGTCAAGTCCAAAACTTCAAGTTAAGCTTTCTATAATACACATTTGGTGCGGCCTGAAAAGGCCAGAAACTCATAGGTAAAGAGAGATTCTTTAAGTCTTTGAGGAGCGAAATATTTGGTAAAGATGGCTTACCAGCCAATGGTGTGCAGAGTGCATATAGCCGCGGCCAAGAGCTCCATTAAGCGTCCATAAAGCAAGAGTTCGAGCTCTCAAGACAACAGTCGAGATTTCATGATAAATGTAAACATAGAAGATGCACAGAGGTATTAGAGGGTGTATAGCCGCGGCCTCAAGGCAAGAAATGCAAAATAAAACCATGGAAGTTGGCTTACCCTGTGCGCAAAGGAAAAAGCAATAACCCGCGAGCTCTCTCATAGAGCTTTTAGATGGAACTCGAGCTCGTAGGAAGAAGACCATACAAGGAGAAGTCAGAATGAAGCATGACAGTCCGCAGCTTTAATGATGAAAAACTTTAATAACAAACAAAGCAAGCTTACCCAGATAGAGTTTAAAGTCTTAGAAGGCTGGAACTGAAGATTCTCAAAGCACACGAGTACCAGTCCAAGATCAATCATGGCGGTGCTTCCTTTCTAGGTAGAGCTCATTTTCCTCAAGTGGATAGGGCGAAATGAAGTGATGATTAGGGTTTGACTTCATTTTGTTGAAAGCCTAATCCCAACCTTATCATCATCTAGAGTTTTCAGTCAAAGCACGTGGAGAACTTCGTGTGGAGGCAGAGACTTTAAGCCTTGTATTGTAATTTATCAAAAGTCTGAAGTTTGATAAATGTGGAGGCCAAAAATTAATATATTAGGTTAATATGTTACGTCTTTATGACTTATTTCTTTTGCCTTAGTGAAATGTGAAGTCTTGAAGGTGGGTTATTTTATTGTTTTATGAGAAAACAATGACAATATTATGGTGGGATACCTTATGACCTAGGGTCCTTTTGTTCAGGGTCAATTACCTATTTAGGGTTTCTATTTTTTGATTGATTTTAGAGAAATCAATGACAAATTTGTGATAGGAGGATGAGAAGATAATTATGTAATGTTTTTATGATTTTGTGAGAAAATCAGATATTTTAATGGAGATATAAGGATGTGTTCTTTTTTGCAAAAGATTTTTAATCTTTAATTGCAAAAAATAGGTAAATTGTGCAAATCTACAATCCTGTAAAGCAGATTCGTAAAGCAATCTTTTATAAATTGCTTTATGATTTCTTGCTATTTTTAGCAAAATTTTGGTGACTTTTCCTCTTGGTCGGATTTGTGACTTATCTTGGAGAGATAAGGTGTTTTCTGGCTTTTAAAGTAGATTCAACCTATTTTTAGAGGCTTGACAGTGTGATCATAAAAGCATTATGCTTTTTTCTGCTTTTATGTAGTTTTTGAGACAGTTTGAAGCCTTTTTCCTTGAGCTTTTTTTTGAGCTCGGATTAGGGTTTCTTGAGAGTGATGCCTTTCAAAAGACTTAGTCTTTTTTAGCTCTCCTTCTTAGTAGTTCAGGGAGCAGTTTAGTTTCTCCAGTTCCTGCTCATACACATCTTGAGTTTGTGAACACATTTTGTATTCAGTTTTCAGATTGTGGCATTCTCCTTCAGTTGAATAAAGACATCATTCCTACTCATTTTTCTGTTTACTTGCAGTTTTAGTTTGATTTTATCTTGTGATTTCTGTTTACAGAGTCCTTGTTTTGTCCTTAAACTGTAATTCTTAATGCAGAAAGTTCAGAATACAGGTTGCATGTTGTGCTTCAGTTGAGGCCTTTATGCAAATTATTTATGTATCAGTTGTTCATGAGAAGTTGTGAAATATTGTGTTTTTGAAAATTGTTTGTGAGGAAGAGATCAGAATCATCATTGAATCATTATCAGGTTTTGAAAGTCATCTGTTCATGATAGGATTTAGTTTTTAATCACCTTTTATCCCTTTCCTTAGAAGTTATTTAGAATAGGATTTATCATTCAGAGAACCAACTCACTCTGGGATTCCTCCTTCGCTCAGATCACCCACATCTAAAGGAGGTTTCCATGTTTTAGTAGGTTGCTGAATATTGCATTCAGTAGGGTGCAAATCTATTGACAACAGTTTTTGGCATGCCCAATGGGACTCTAAAAAGCAATTTCAGAGAAGTTTTAATCTTTTAAAGTTGTTGTCTGGTGTATGCAGCAGATTTTTCAACCTTTTGGAGGCCCTCTTCAATATACCTAGTGACTCCGTTCTTTGATTTTCAAGTAGATCCAGTGTGAACAACACACAAAAGAACACCTACTAAAGGGTCGGGTTTTCTCTTCAGAATTATCAGCCTTTGAAGGCAGAATCATCATAGACCATGGCGACTCTGAGAAGCCTTTTCTGGTTTCAAAATGATCAAGTGTTGGTATGCTTTTAAAGATTCTAATTTTTGCTCATTTTTAGCCTTTAGATGAACAAGCATGTCAAGGCTTCATGATAATATGTCATACCATCCGCCATATCATGAAAGCCCTACGTATCCATATTCGTATCAACCATATCAGCATAATCATGCTGCTGGTTTCAGTTCCATGGCTTTTCAAAACCAACATACCTAGTATAGTTGCCACCCACCCACCCACCCCTGCTCATTATTCAGCTCAGCCCTCATATGTTCAAAATTAGCCCCAAGAGATTGAAGACTTGAGCTTCAAAGTTATATTGTTGAACTATGAAAGGAAAATGAATGAAATAGATCAACATGAGGGGATTGCAAGTATAAAGAGCACACTGCTTTATTACATAAGTCAGCTAGAGGAGATCAAGATGCAGCATGAATATAGTTAGCATTAGGAGGAGCTGGCCTATCTTCGTGAGTAGGAGTTAGAGGCCCAAAGAACACAGTTTGAGGAGGATTTGAAGAGGGAGATAGCTGCACAAACGAAGCTTCTGCTTGCTCAATATCAAATGCATGAAGCCCAAGCAGCTCCTACCATCTCATAACACCCTATTCAAGAAGAGGTTCGTGAGTTTAAATTTCCAATTTTTATGAAAGTTGCGCCTCCTAACCCTACTAAAATAAAAATTCCTAGCTTTAGAGATTTTTTACCTTTGCAAGAATCTAGGTTAGAACATTCTGAACCTATGAGCATTCAAGACCAGTCCATTAGAGAGCAGCCTCTTTTCCTCTAGGACACTCCAGAGATTTTCCAAGTTTCCCAACCAGATAAGTCTAATGGTCCTGCCACTACTTGCCCTTATGAGAGTAGATCTATCATCTTGGAAAATGACTCATCTTCGCCATGGATGAAGCTAGAAGAGTAAATTTATTGCATATAGCTATGGAGGAATATCATTTGCAAGAACAGAAAATTGAACAAGAAGAGCCTTGTTTTGTGGAGGATGATGGAAGGTTGTCAAAGGAATAATTGCTGCAACATGCAGAGCAAGCGGTTGCTGCTAATTGTACTCCTTTCTCGGCTAAACCTAAGAGTGTTGCATGTGTAGAGGAAGTTTATTCTTTGGAACAACAGAATATCGATGATTATTTTGAAGTATCCAGTTGGTACAACGATAAA
This sequence comes from Sequoia sempervirens, assembly GCA_007258455.2. Taxonomy (NCBI): domain Eukaryota; kingdom Viridiplantae; phylum Streptophyta; class Pinopsida; order Cupressales; family Cupressaceae; genus Sequoia; species Sequoia sempervirens. The sequence goes on along the minus strand of VDFB02000008.1, from coordinate 20,203,268 downwards.
GAGGACCCAGAATGTCAGGAGCAGTTGCTGTAGGAGATAGAGGAGGTTGTGTTTGAGGAGCCACAAATTCAAGATCAAAAAATGGCTGACAACTTTCAAGTTTTTCCTGATTTGTTCAATGAGTTACCATTTTTTGTGGATAATGAGGAAAGCTCATCTCATATTACGCCCATACCCGCTTCAGAACAATAGGAAGAAGTTCAAAATTCTAATGTTTTGATACCTCAAAGGAGTTGTAGCAAAGTAACTAATAGTCTTCCTCCACAAGAAATTGAAAGTGAGGGGGAAGACGACATGTTTTGGGATAATCTTGAGGCTTTTGTTTCAAATTTAGATGCCAAACACTCATCTTTTGAAGGAGAAGGTGTGGAGCAGCAGCTTGAGGAGACAACAGGGGGTGTCCAAACTCGAGGTGGGTAGAGCATGGCTATCGAATGTCAAAATCCCGATAAGCGAGATATAATAGTTCAAATAGAATGAGATCAAGCTGCGCATAAGCATGACACTGCTGTACAAGGTAATGGCCTTGATATATTTACAAGTTTTCAATAAAATAGTCAGGTGGACACCTCAAAGCCTATTATGCATACAGAAGATAATGATGGGACCCACAAGAACTTGTACGCTAATATAATTGATGAGTTTTGTGCAAGGTTGGGTGATATGTTTTCAAATGATCCTCATCAGAAATATGAGATTAAAGTAGTAGGTAACCAACAAAGAACCAGAGGGGCAGGTTCCGATTTCACCCTTTCGAGAGGCTACCCCATCAGACATCTAGCTAAGGATGTTGGCAAGATCCAAAGGATTTCCAGTGCACCTAAGGATGAGGTGGAAGTCAAGGGGCAGCAAATCCCACTTATTCATTCTGGGAAAACTAGAGGTATGCTTGATCAGACTCACATGATCTATGCTTTCAGTTGTTTTTTACAAGTTGCAGTACGACAATGTATGAGAAGCATCTTCATTTTTCATCTTCTAGTGCAAATTTGTGAGTAGGAAAAGTATCTTCAGTTGACTAGGAGAGGCAGTTATTTTTCAAATCCTATAGATGGTTTCGTTTGAGTACCTTTTTCCACTGGTTAAGTAGAGTAGTTTGCAAATAAGTGTGTTTCGCACATTTAATTTCAGTAGTTTTTCTTTCCCTAAGCGTTGCTGCACATTGTTCTGTTGGCCATCAGGGCCTGTTAGTTTGCTTTCAGTTCAATTTTGTTTTCCTTGTTGCTATTTGGAGTGTTGCTGTTCAAGTTCTGAGTTTTCAAGAGGGGCAGAATTGACTCCGCACCCAATGAATTGTGTAAAGGCCATTGATCTATGCTTAGCAAGCAAGCATATAGCGGAAATCACCAAAATGTTACCAAATTTTTTCGTCAGCTCAATTGGTGGAGCTGGCTGAGCATTACTTCATCATGAGGTGAAATTGCAGATTTTGTTAAGTGTTGATTGCATCTTTTATCATTATTCATTGAGTGACAGTTATACATTTTAAAGAAGAAATAGAGTTTTTAGAATGCCATTCAGGTATTCCAGAATTAAAAGAAATATATAATTGAGCAAATGAGCAAAATAGCATTTTAAATTCTTTCATTTATTTCATGAAAAGACTCATATTTTACATAGCTTCATTTGATTTCAAGAATCAAAATGATATAACAACATTTGCATTTAGATGCATTTTATTTTCAAATGAAAAGCATAAAAGATGAAATCAAATATCCACACAAGCCGTGGATGTGACTGTCACAATATATCACTAATAGCACACTATACTATTGAAGATGCGAAAAAGAAATCACATAAGTAAACAACATAATCATCATTGCCTGTTTTGGCCGATGGTTGATGATGATGGTGCACCTTTGTCTTCTCGTATTCCTTTGACCTGTAAGAGAAAAGAGGGGGTGTCAGTGGCTCTGATTATGAAGTAACCTATATGAAGCACCCACAATAGTACAACCTACTATTAGTCATGCATTGAAACAATCAATCACGTGTAGTGCAGAGGAAATGAGTTGAAGGAGAAATAACAATATCATGATCATTATATTCTATTTTTATGCTAACATTGTTTGTTTCCTTGTGTAGGTATAGGTAGAGTCATGAAGCTGAACATTATTTGAAGACCAAGGATGTGGAGGAAAATAGGCTCCCACAAGGGTAGAGCTCGGCATGCTACCCTATTAGTTAATGGGCTGATTTAAAGAATACATCATCATATTCATCAAATGAAAGGAAATACAACTGAAAGAGTAAACATAGTTATCCATCGAGCTATTAAACCAACTGTGCATTCATAACGATCAGATCAAGTTTTCTGAAGGCTACAGGTGAACAGTGAGTTTAAGTTCACTCAATTAATTTAGCTGAGTACATTTACATTAGATATTGCTGCATAGTTCATGTTCTGTGTTTTATCATAATCATATATGTCATGCAAGTTCCAGTTCATCAATTCATTCTTTTCATAGTCAAGGATAGTGAACAGGCATACATTATGCCTTAATCAGGAGTTTTGTTTGGTTTTCATCATGAAAGAGAGAAGATTTTTTAAAGCAGTTCAATAAGTGAAACATAAAAATGCATGAAGAGTACCATGTTGCTCAAGAGTACAAAAGACAGACAGTGCATTCAAGTGTTAAATGAATCACCAGTTCTAGTTGACTGATAAGCAGATACAAAATTAAGAATCACAAGATAAAATAATAACAGTTTTTGAGGTATTATCTATGTAAGGAAACATGTGGGCTTTCATTGAAGACAGTGTGTAGGAACAAAAAACTCATTCCGGTTGGAAGAATGTTTCAAATAGAACCGTGCATCAGTGTTTAGCTGAAGACAACAATCGAAGTAAAATGTATATCCATAATTATCTTTAGTGAATTACAAGTTTAGGTAGAATACATCATTAGTGAATGCAATATGAAATGATCATTTCAGAATGATGAGGAAACAACAAGCATAATAAAGGTGTTTCAGAAGGTGTTAATCGTGCACGGAAAAGGTCAAGTAAGGTGTAGTCCATAATAGTGATGCAATGTTTCAATTTAAAAATATCTACGAAGTTCAAGAGTAGAAGGCAAAGGTTGTTGTGTTGAGGTTAAGGGAAATCAAAAGACATTGTTGTGTGTACAGAGAACAAGCATGGGGATAGTATACATTAAGAAGTCTTTCTCTTCACAATGGACAAGCACAAAATTATGCTGAAAGTAAGAAATTCAAATGCTTCAGAATCCTAGTTTTACATGATTAATTGAAAATGCGGAAATAGGAGAGAGGTCAAGCCCAACTTTAATAACAAATGCCAATATGAGTTTTTGCAACTGAAAGTGCAAAAGAAACAATGGTGGTTGAGCTGATTTTGTATGATAAGGAAAACAAAATAGATATTTTTCCAGCTTCCTCATTTCAGTCTTCTTTTCAATACATAATATCAAAGTAAGGTATCACTTGCAATGGTCAAGCCATAAACTAGATACAACAAATGGACAGATTTTTTACCGTTTCTAATAATCCATGTGGGTATTATTATCTCAATAGCTACCTACTGAAACAGTTGAGAATTTTATGTGAGATAACAGGTACACTGGAGGGATTCTATTCTTAGTTCAAGATGCAGAATACATAGAAACATGAAGTTTTACGTTTCCAAGTGATATCCTTGGAGGGTTTGTTAAGTAAATGACAAGAAAATGCAAGTTTCCTGAGGTGGGTCGAGCATAAGAAGAAAGGAGATACAGTTTTCTTCATAAATATACAAATACCCATGTCATTGTTTTGTTTTAGGAGTCCGAAATAGACCATCAGTTCTAATGGGCCGAGCTTATAAACTCAATGTAGAATGAATATATGATATACACATTTGGGTTTTCTTTCAAAATATAGAAAATGCAATAATAGAGATAACCCATACGGGATTTTACATGAGACAACAGTAGAATACAAAAAAATGCCAATTTCCTGTTTTGGGTCGAGCCCAAAACTTCAAGTTAAGCTTTTTATGATACGCATTTGGTGCAGCCTGAAAAGGCCGGAAACTCATAGGTAAAGAGAGATTCTTTAAGTCTGAGGAGTGAAATATATGGTAAAGATGGCTTACCAGCCAATGGTGTGGACAATGCATATAGCCATGGCCAAGAGCTCCATTAAGCGTCCATAAAGCAAGAGTTTGAGCTCTCAAGATGACAGTCGATCTTTCATGATAAATGTAAACATAGAAGATGCACAAAGGTATTATAGGGTGTATAGCCATGGCTTCAAGGCCAGAAATGCAAAATAAAACCATGGAAGCTAGCTTACCCTATGCACAAAGGAAAAAGCAATAACTTACGAGCTCTCTCATAGAGCTTTCAGATGGAACTTGAGCTCGTAGGAAGAAGACCATACAAGGAGAAGTCAGAATGAAGCACGACAGTCTGCGACTTTATTGATGAAAAACTATAATAAAAAACAAAGCAAGCTTACCCAGATAGAGTTTAAAGTCTCAGAAGGTCGGAACTGAAGATTCTCAAAGCACATGAGTACCAGTCCAAGATCAATCATGGCGGTGCTTTCTTTCCAGGAAGAGCTCATTTTCCTCAAGTGGAGAGTGCGAAATGAAGTGATGATTAGGGTTTGACTTCGTTTTGTTGAAACCCTAATCCCAACCTTATCATCATCTAGAGTTTTTGGTCAAAGCACGTGGAGAACTTTGAGTGGAAGCTGAGACTTTAAGCCTTGTATTGGAATTTATCAAAATTCTGAAGTTTGATATATGTGGAGGCCAAAAATTCATATATTAGGTTAATATGTTAAGTCTTTATAACTTATTTCTTTTGCCTTAGTGAAATGTGAAGTCTTGAAGGTGGGTTATTTTATTGTTTTATGAGAAAACAATGACAATATTATGGTGGGATACCTTATGACCTAGGGTCCTTTTTTTCAGGGTCAATTACCTATTTAGGGTTTCTATTTTTTGATTGATTTTAGAGAAATCAATGACAAATTTGTGATAGAAGGATGAGAAGATAATTATGTAATGTTTTTATGATTTTGTGAGAAAATCAAATATTGTAATGGAGATATAAGGATGTGTTCTTTTTTGCAAAAGATTTTTAATCTTTAATTGCAAAAAATAGGTAAATTGTGAAAATCTGCAATCCTGTAAAGCAGAATTGTAAAGCAATCTTTTATAAATTGCTTTATGATTTCTTGCTATTTTTAGCAGATTTTTGTTGACTTTTCCTCTTGGTCGGATTTGTGACTTATCTTGGAGAGATAAGGTGTTTTCTAGCTTTTAAAGCAGATTCAGCCTATTTTTAGAGGCTTGACAGTGTGATCATAAAAGCATTATGCTTTTTTCTGCTTTTATGCAGTTTTTGAGAGAGTTTGAAGCCTTTTTCCTTGAGCTTTTTTCTGAGCTTGGATTAGGGTTTCTTGAGAGTGATGCCTTTCAAAAGACTTAGTATTTTTTAGCTCTCTTTCTCAGCAGTTCAGGGAGCAGTTCTGTTTTTCCAGTTCTTGCTCATACACATTTTGAGTTTGTGAACACATTTTGTATTCAGTTTTCAGATTGTGGCATTCTCCTTCAGTTGAATAAAGACATCATTCCTACTTCTCATTTTTCTGTTTACTTGCAGTTTTAGTTTGATTTTATCTTGTGATTTCTGTTTACAAAGTCCTTGTTTTGTCCTTAAACTGTAATTCTTAATGTAGAAAGTTCAGAATACAAGTTGCATGTTGTGCTTCAGGTGAGGCCTTTATGCAAATTATTTATGTATCAGTTATTCATGAGAAGTTGTGAAATATTGTGTTTTTGAAAACTGTTTGTGAGGAAGAGATCAGAATCATCATTGAATCATTATCAGGTTTTGAAAGTCATCTGTTAGTAATAGGATTTAGTTTTTAGTCACATTTTATCCCTTTCCTCAGAAGTTATTTAGAATAGGATTTATCATTCGGAGAACCAGCTCACTCTGGAGATTCCTCCTTCGCTTAGATCACCCACATCTGAAGGAGGTTTCCATGTTTCAGTAGGTTGCTGAATATTGCATTCAGTAGGGTGCAAATCTATTGACAACAGTCCTAATGGGGTGAATTTTAGTCAATTGGATTGTCTTTGGTATGACGGTCAAGATTCTCCATTGTTGGTGTTATTGTTTTGAATAGTGCTCTGATTGTTGTTTTGGTTTTCATTTTGATTTGTTTTGATAGTTGATGCTGTTAAATTGAATACTGGTTTTATATTGTCAGTTGTAGGTTCATTGCTTCTAGTATTTCTATTTTTCTACCAAAATTTTGGCTTGTCATTGTTTCCATAGTGATTTGCGTTGTTGGATGTTTCACTGTAGTGCTTAATCACTCCTCATTTGACTAGGGCTTCTTCGATTTTAAGCCCATTCTCAATTACTTTTTCGAATGTTTTGGGACATTGCAATTCGAGTCTATAACTCATCTGATCATTTAAGTTGTCTATAAATAATTCAATCTTCTCCTCTTCAAGTATAGATTGAGGATATCTAGGTATAAATAATTCAATCTTCTCCATCGTTGTAAGAATGATAAGAATGTCTCACCATTTTTCTGTTTCAGGTTATATAGATCCTTTATGGTTATGTCATGTGTTATGTTGAAGGATAATTGAGAAATGAATTTGTTGACCAATTATTCGAAGGATCTAATCCTTGGTTGTAATTTTGAGAACCACTCCATACAATGGGCCCCCAAACTCCTAGGAAATAACCTCATGAGGTATGTGTCTTCTTGTGCAAACTCGAGGCTCATTGTTCTAAATTTCCATACATGGTCATTCGGGTCTGATTTTCCATTGTATTTTTCATATTTAGGAAACTGATAATGCCTTGGGAAGGGTATCATATCCACACATGGATGAAAAGGGTAAGGACAAATGTCCTTTAATAAATATTTTTTTGTGGTTCCTGTTTGCATGTTTTGAATCTGTTGTTGTAGGGTTTGCATTTGAGTTGTCAAAGCGACCACTTGATCTGTATCCTGGGTGTGGTTTGGTTATGTTTCATTGGTTCTAGGTGTTTCCTTCAATCGATTGATGTCAAAATATTTTGGAAGTTTGGCACCTAACTCTACTAACATCAAGAGGTATTTCTCCATGTCTTGTTCTAAGACCTTTTCCATAAATTTATGAAAATTTGGGTCTTGTTGGGCGTGTTGTATATCCTCTTGTGTTATTTCATTGTTTTCATGTTGTTGGTATCAGAAAAAAGGGTTTTCTTTAGTCATGTTTGGATTTTTAGTTTCCTTCTCTCTGAGTTTTTGTCTTTGCAACCTTGTTAAGATTGGCATACAAGTTTTGGTTGTTTTTCACTAAACTTAGATCTTCTATGTGGTGTTAGTGTCAATTTGATTTTAAAGAAGCCCAATAGAATGATGTATTCTATTGACGAGGCTGAGTTAAAATTCCTGATTATCGAGTTTTGTTTTGTGATGATAGGATGTCAAAATCCTGATGAGGAAAATTGGGCTCAATAATCTAGGTTTATTTTTGATAATTGGACACTTTGTATTTTGCAAGATTTGGATTTTTTGTTTGAAAACAATTTAACTTGTAAGAACCTACTTTGTTTCAGGTTTTTAGGACACTGTCTGATCTGTAAAATCTTTCTGACTAGTAAAATCCTATGTTTCTGATGTCAATATGTCTGACAGTTGTTTCGAAAGATTCTCTATTTTTTTGTTTTGTGGAAGCACTAATATAGAGGGAAGAAGCGCTAAAACAAAATGCAAAAGCGCTAGAATTTATGATAAAAGCGTTGTAAAATAGTGTAGAAGCGATAAGATAGAGCGCATAAGCACTAAAAGACCAACTGGTAATTGACACTAGTATTGTTTGATAATGACAGAGCGCTATAAAATTAATTAGAAGCACCTAAAAAAATGCCAGAAGTGCTATTTTTTACTGTGTAAGCACTAAAAGATTGCTTAGAAGCGCTAGAACGATGCTATGACACTGGAATTTTTTGACAGTGTTTGGTTTGATGTTGACAAAAGCACTATAAGATTGCTTAGAAGCGCTAAAATAGAGGGTGGAAGTGCTATAGTTTTTGTTTAATGGCAAGTAAGGGGTGGAAATATGGGTCTCTCAGCTGCTATGTCTACTTTCTCTTCTTCTTCGTCCAAGACTATGGATGCTGTGAGGAATTGATGGGGTGTTTTGTTCTTTTCAAAAATAAATTTTCTCAAACTACTGATAATGTCAGTTTGAGTGCCTTCAATGTGTACGTTACTGGGCTAAAATATTGGTGTGGTTAGCCCTGGTTGTTGAACAGGAGCTGTAGGTCACCAAATGGTCATAAGGTATGCTGTATGATGGTTTCAATACCTTATTGTAATGTTATTCATTACCTATTCCCAGGCAGGAGGTAGTAACATGGGTCTTCCTACTACTATGTTTCTCTTTTCTTCTTCTTCATTTAGAATGATGGATGTTGTAAGAAACTGATGGGGTGTTTTTTTTTCCTCAAAAATAAATTCCCTCAAGTTATTGATAATGTCGGTTTGGTTGTTTTCAAGATGTATAAGGCTAAGTTGTATGATAGGTGGTATAAGGCCTGGTTGTTGAATGGGAGTTGTAGGTCACCAAATGGTCATATGGTGGTAACTCCTTGATTTTGGATGTCAACCTAAGGTTTCCAAATACTTTTCTATCATAAGAATTGATCAGGTCTGGTGGAGTATTCTTTGGTGGGTTGTGGAATGAAGGATTGACGAATACATTGGCTATGGTTAGATTCCTGTGAAAGAGTGCTTCTTTGAATATAGGCTTGTGAATTCAAAGGTTCTACAACATAATCATCAGTGTAACCCCTATCAAAATCATGAAACCTATGGAGGAATGTTCTATGATGAAGCAAAGTCTTCCTATTCTGATACAAGAACTGTCTTCTTTGCAAAAGATGTTTGTAACTAAGTGGTGTCTTGGGTTTTCTAATTCTCTTGGCAAGATATTTTCTGAAAAACTTAGTGGTTTTCCAATCTCTAATCATATATTCTCAGTTTTGATTTTGTTCGATTTGTTTGTATTTTTCAGGATGATCTTTTATCTGAATTTTAATGATTTTGGAATCACAACACTCAAATGAAGACAATTGTTTTTAAGAGTTGTAATCTAAACAGATAGTGTATGTTCAAAAGAACCATGCATGGTCCTATTTTCACTAGTTTGATAACAATAAAGCACTTCAAACAAACTCACTCTTAATAGTCAAAAGGTCATCGTTATACTCAACGACCCACATCTTAAAATTGCATTGACTCACACAGCCGTGTCACCCCTAGAGGGTGCCTATTTTTTTGTCTTTTCTAGGCATGTACTCAAGGTTAGATTTCTCGATCCCCTATGCAAATGGTTCGTGGAAATTATATGGTGAGTGTCTTAGGGGCAGATTCTTCCCTCCCCTTGCACTGCGAGTATTACAATGTCTGGTTACTGACTCAACGGTATACTACACTAGGTTCTTAGAAAGGGTTTCCATTCGGAGCGGCAATAATAGACTCCCTCAGGAGACCTCCCAACCTTTAGAACAAAGGTTTTAGGGATGGTTATCTTGCACACTTCCAAAAAAAAGTGGGTTTCCCCATATTTGCTTTAAATTTTATAGTGGAGTGGAAAAACCTGGTTTTGGTTTCAATCCACTTAGGTTGTTCCCGTAGGGTGAGTACTTTTTCCCACTACGACAGGCCTTCTAAAGGATGTAATAAAACTTGAAGAATGCATAAAAAGGATGAGTCTGGCTTTTTGGATCACCCAGTTAAGGGGAGAGCATATGCCTATCAGCCATACAAACACAAAAATCACTTGTTCAATTTTAGAGTCCAAACGAAAAATTTTCTAATCTATGTGAAGATGTTGCTTCACAAAAAGACATGGTGTTCATTTTTAAATCCCAAATTGAAAAGTTTGGTGACTACCCTAGATTGATAAATTTTTAATCCAAATGAAGATGCGACTATCCTAGGATTGATTCATTTTTAAACCAACTGAAGAAGTGCCTATCCTAGATTGATTCTTTTTAAACCAACTGAAGAAGTGCCTATCCTAGATTGATTCTTTTTAAACCAACTGAAGAAGTGCCTATCCTAGATTGATTCTTTTTAATCCAACTAAAGAAATGAAATTTACTGGTCATGGACGCGTCGGATCCAGAAAACGAATTACATAGAATTTCTATGACAGTGGTTAGCAGTGCTATAGAAATAGCCATAAGTGCTATAGAAATGGCCAGGAGCACTATACAAATAGCCCGAAGCACTATAGGATTTTATAAACGCGCTAAAATAGATGTTGGATGTGAACTGACGACCTATGCTGGAAGGTAATGATCGAAGCATTAAAACAGTCCTTCATAGCACTATACTTTTCTTTAGAAGCGCTAAAATAAGAAAATGCGCTATATTTTGTCTTAGAAGCGCTATAGAATCTTTTGATCACGCTAAAACAATTTATGCCAGATTCCTATACGAAAACTTTCCAGAAAAACTTGTTAAAAACATGGGGTACAGCCCCACGGTGAGCACCATAATGTAAGTGAATAAGTAAAAAGTAAAAGAATAACTAAAACACTTATTAATAAGACATTAGATCAAGATTAACATGAATTAAACTAATTTAAAACACTGAAAAGCCTGAAGACGTCTCATTTTCTCCTATCTCCAAAGATTTATCAAGTTACAAAAGCTCTCAAATTTGTAAGCACCGTAATTGTTTAAAATGCCTATCTAGAGAACGGAATGGATGCTAAATGCAATGACGTGATGATTAAGAATGATTTCTAAGTGATATGAAGCTATTGTAAACTATCTTGATGAAAACTAATAAAAGGAAGCTACAGTAAAAACTAATGATGCTGTCGAAATATGAAATCTACTAATACCATGATGCTGTGATGCTTATTTCTAATGCTAATGCTAATGCTATGGTTGATTGATTTCTTGATTTCTATGAATTCCTGTTCCTATAGAGTAAGTTTGCATAAATTGGGATTTGTCGGATCATTTTCATGCTTCAGAAGGTTGTATATATCATAGTAAAGGCTAAGATTCAATCTAGAGATTTGAATGGTAAGAGATTGAGAAGTTGGAGCTGATCATGGGGATTGTTCCTCCCCATGAAAACACCAGGCAAGATGATAGGAAATATTAGAGGAAGAAGATTGAGAGGATTGCTTGCAGGTTTGTCCCCGAGGCTTTTCCCGTGAATGCCAGTTAAATTAATTAGATTTGAAAAATCTAATTTTATTGGTGAGTGAATAGAGGGATTTGATTTATGCCTTTATTTAAATATTTTTTATTTATTTAAATTAGCAAAAAGGGAGATAAATAATTTAATTAAATAAACTATAGAAGTTTGTTTATTAAATTAAAATAGAAGAAGTATGATAATTAAACAATAAAGTATATAGCTTTATTTAATTAATTAAGATTGAATATGATGTAATAATTAAATAATGCCAACTATAAAGTTGTTTATTTAATTAAAACTGAAGAAATAGGAGAATTTAGAATGTGAACTATTTAAATAAGTATTTAATTTATTTAATAGTACATGAATTTGAATATGATATTTAAATAAAATTTGTTTATTTAAATAAGATGAAAATAATTGAATCAAGATTGAAGAATTATGATGAACTATTTAAATAAATATTTCCTATTTATTTAATAGTAGAAGATTTTAAGGATTAATTAATTAAATAAGTCGTATTTAATTAATTAGATTTCTCCAGACCATTTTTAGGTGTATACAGGGGGTACACCACAATTGGGGAGACTATTATCTCCACTCTGAATCAATAGTTATAATTATGTATTTCCCTCTCAGACTAGCATACTTGAAGACAATCTGGCAACTTAATGAGTCTAATAAGGCCCACATAAAATGATAAAAGAAGGTATCCTTCTTCCCTTCCTCTATTTTTTTTTCAGAATTCATAGTGACAAGAGAAGGCCTAGAACTCATCTACCCCATGTTGCAAGATTACAAGATGGTTCAAGAAGGCACTAGGGATAGGTTTCATAAATCAAGTAAGAACTAGTATCAAGAGGTCCACAAATGCTCACCAACTCCTCTTTGGTGAGGATGAAATAAAAATTTCCTCACTGATAAGGAGGTGAGTGAAAGAAGAGTAAAGTGGGTGGATTTCTGGAAGGTAGAGGACATAAAGGTCAAGAATATAACTTGATTATCTTGGGGCCTATGTGGAAGTAAAAGATCATATTGCTAGGATTCAAATGGTGCTACAAAACATTGACAAATTGATTGGGAAAGCCTCAATGATGGAGGAAAGGCCTTCTTACTAGCCTCAAATAGATCCTTCTATCTATGCATTTTTCAAAAAAAGGAAAGGGGCCAATAATAAAGGAACTAGCTCCTTAAGAGCAACCATCAGCACCAACCTCACCTCCTCAAGAAGTCCTCATTGTTGACTCTCCTCTCTAAACGCAACCTCGAAAAAATAAAAGAGTTGATCAACCATCTCTAGTTGACTATCTCCTAGGAGTTGATGAAGAGGAAGAGGTATAAGTTATGGTGGAGGAAGTAAATCAAGCAATTCCCTCTCCTCAAGTAAATGTTATAGGGATAACAGAAAGCCATTTGGGTATAAACATTGGAAGTGGTAGAGATGAGGGAAATGATATGAGGGCCCTTTTCTACACACAATTCATTTCAGATGATGAATTTGTCAAGTCCAAGGAATTCAAGGACTTTGTAATAAGAATAAGGAGAGAAGAATTCCATGACAAATTGAACAAGGCCAAATTTGAATTCCACCCTTCCAAATATGAAGAGGTAACTGATAAGGTGTTGAAGGAAATTGACTTTGGTGTCAAGAACATCACACTTGAAGGAAAAATATTGGTGAGAGAAAGTGGGTTGCTACTACTACTAGAGTGGGATATTGCTTCAACAATAGCCCTAGATACATTTAGAAGACAAGATGATGATGTTTTCTCTTCTAAGGAGAAAGAAGATCAAGCATATTTAGGGTTAGGTTTCAACCCTAAGTGGGAAACCTTAGCCATATGGGATCTTTCTCCAAACATAGATAAGCCTTAGGTGGCAAAAACTATGCAGGAAATAAAGGCGAGTCTAATTGTTAAGAGATTATTAGACACTATAGCTCCCTAGGCTACCTCATTGGTTGTTCATACCACTAAATTTAGTGAAGTCATTTCCAAAAGATATAGGATGGGTATGATCAGTTATTAAAGGATCAAGTGACGCTAACTAGAAAATATAATAAGCTGAAGATACAAGAGCTAACAATAGAATCTCCACCAGTAGAGACTGAAGTGGCAAGTGCTTCAACTCCTAATTTCTCAAGTAGTCTGATGAAGGAAAAGAAAGAGCTAACTAAAAATATTGAGAATCTTGAGGAACAAATAAAGAGTGCTCAGGGAGAATAGAGGGAAAGGATAAATATCATAGTTGATGATGTGATCGAGTACAAGGTATCCAAGGTCCTGGGAAAATTAGAGGATTCACACCTAGATTACTCTAATCTTAAGGATGCATATTCCAAAACTTCAAAAGATCAAGAGAGGCTAGGGAATACTATGAATAAATGGGTACCTATGATTGATAGTCTGTAAAGTATTTTTAAAGGGGAAATGTTTGAAAATGATATTCCTATCAACATTAAGCCTACATGAAATATGGAAAAATTGGTAGGAGAAATGCAGGAAAACATGAAAAAGCTGGTGCAACATTGTATATGAGAGAATTTGCATCCCTTACGCAAATTCCCCTTTTACACAACCTCACCTTAGAAAATAAAATCCGAAGGAAAAATTCCACATCACCCAACTACCTTCCTTCCACTTTGCATCTGTCTGTTGTGTCGGTGAGAGAATATTTTTCGAGGACGTGCGTGCGGCGCGCAGTCGTCCATGCGGTGCACTGTCATCCCTGACAAATTCTTACATCTGAAGTTGGCAGAGGCGTTACACTCCCAATTGGGAATGACTTGTAACGTCCCTCTTCGACCAATCGACCCCAAAAATGGTAGATTCTTCCCACTTCTCCTTCAAATTCATCCATCTTCATCTCATTTCATCCTCTTGCATGCTCTTTCACTCTCTAAGCAACAATTTGGCATTCTCTTAGCACTTTCCAACATTCTCTTCACTCTCAAGCAACACTTCAACACTCCATTGCAGCAACAACACTCCATCAACTCCACATAGCAAGTGTGAAGCAAGCCATAGTAGCATGGGCTTGGAGTCTTGTGAGACCTCCCTTCATCACAGTCGAGGCTGTGGTGACCTTGCCAAGTCCGTATTCTCCTCCATTGGCTAGTGAGCTTTTGGGTGGAGGTGGTAGCATTTCACTCCTCTCCTTTGTGATTTGGTTGAGTAGTACTTTATTGTTTTGTAGCGTTTATTGCAATCTCTACTTTCTTTACTTCTTTATCACATATTTCTATGTCGTTGCTATTCTGGTTGTTCGTGGAGGTGGAAACACCAAAACAAGGGTCTAACTTAGGCATACCCCTATACAACCCCAACATTTTCCCCTCTTTCTTGTGTGTAGGTGAACATGCATTTGGAGCTAGTTGGTGAATTGGCGCATTGGTGAGATCATTTTCATCACTCTAGCTTTTGTCTATCTACTTTATCATCTTCGTACTTTATTGTTCTGTTTTGTTCATTTAAGAATAACTAGCTAGGTCATTAGTTTGTTTTTTGTAAGTTTATATTATACTTTCTGTCCTCTAGCCATACGGATGCCAATGCGCCCGAGAGACGCCAGTGCATCACGCTATCATCCAAGAACTGCAATGCCGTCCTCGAACATAGAGCTATCTAAGGTACAATATTGACTCAAGAAACAAACTTTCCTAGCCTAAACTTGGTTTTCAGGTCAGAAGGGTGATTGAAGTACTTTATAGTCCTCATCATTCTCGACATCTATCTGAAACACCCCTTTAGAGTGAGGTATGTTAGGGCATCCCTCCGCTCTTGACTCTCTATGACCTAGAGCCTTAACGTGGTTGGTCCCCCTCTCTTACATTTTTGGTGAACCCAATGTGAACCATTTTGGTTTCATCTTGCAATACTAAGAGCTCCTTTCCTCATGTTCTAGGAGTGTTGTAGGTGTGAGCATTGTGGGTCCTTTCACCTTGCAACCCAACCTATGACCCCTAGTAGGTGTAGTTGGAAGGTTACATAAGTGTTGCATAACGAAACCTTAATTGGGTCACTGTTCGATTTTATAACCTTTTGGGGGCCTTGCGAAAGTATCGTTTAGTGCACATGATGGCCTCTTTTCTTCATCAACCTATCCCCTCTGTGCAACCTACGAGTAGTAGTCCAGGTATAACCTTCACCTCGCAAGACCTACCGATGGGTTTTAATAGGGAATCGTCTCCTCTCTATATCCCTGCACGAATCAATGGGAACACTATAGCAAGTGTTCTCGTTGAACCAATGTCTCAGGTGAAAATTATAACTCAGGAGATCATGTTAATTAACTTTCAGCATAAAGATGGGTACGATGCACTTGTGAGCACCATCTATACACACAATGGAATTTTGTACCTCCTCTTGGTAGTATTGTTTTTTCAATTCTTGTCAGACCTAAAACTGTAAACCTTTTGTTTGATATAATCCCCAGGTCTAAACTCTTTAGAGTGAAGCTGGGTATCTCCTAGTTAGTAGCTATGAACGTAGTTCCCTCGGTTGTGCATAAGTGTTTGAATTTCATGCATGAGGGTTTCGTACATGTGATCCACGATATTGGCTATAGACCACCAGTTGAGTGTGGTAGTTACTCCTTAGACTACTTTTGGATGGCACCCATTGGTCCTCTCCTACCTAGAAGGGACCTCTTGTACCGAACTTATCAAAAGTACAAGAAAGGGCGCTTAACGCCTAAAGTGACGTACCCTCCATCACCCTATGCAGTTTCACATAGGGCTTGCTTAAAAGCTAACAGTGATGCTGCTATGGATCAAAGGAAAGAAGAAGGGAAGCACCCTTAGGGCTCCTCCTCTTCTTCTCCCACTATCCATCCTGACGCTTCCTCTTGCCCTATTGTGGTGCCATCAGATTCTATTTCGCATTTGCGATAGAATCCTATGGTGCTTGCTTGTCAAAATCCCAAGAGTCCTGCGTTTGAACTTCCTGTGCTTCCCATTGAGCCTAGGCCCATTTGGTATGGCAAGGGAAAAGGTCCTCGTGGGGAATTTTCTATGTCTCGGCCTCCACATCCTCCCACCGCTTTTTCTCCCAAAGCAGTAAATGGGAAGAGGCCCACTTTCAAGGCATTAGAGCCGACTCCCCCTGTTGTTTCTCAATCTGTTCCTCCTACTCCCATTCAGGAGTTCGTCCCTCTGCCAAAAATGGCTATAGTGGAAACTCCTATGGCTGAGTAGGAGTCTTTCATCCCTTCGCAGCCTCCGGTCTCTAGCTCAAAGAATCGTACAAACCACCTTGTGCATGAGCACAAGCGCTGGCGAAAGGATCTTGTGCCTAAGTAGGCCGCTTTGCAGAAGAAGGAAGAGGAGACGTCCACCCCTGCTTTAGGGCCTCCTGATGCGTCCTCCTCTCACATCCCCTCTACTTTTGTTCAACCAAATTCAATCTCGTTTTTGACTCCCATTGTGAGTGCAAGTGTACTTGACCCCAAAAATGTGCAAGTATTTATTTCTCCTTCGATCGAGCCGCCCTTGTTGATGTCCCTTCCAGACATCCTACCATTCCCTAAACCCATAGATATGCCGAATACTTCGGTGGTATCTGCCACAGTTTTCTCTTCCTCCTCTTCCTCTATGCCTCTTTCCTTGTCTGTGGGGAGTTCACATCCCCCGACAAAGAAAAAGGTAGAGGATGGCCCTTCTAGCAATGGAGGGCATAAGAGGAGCCCGCCTTCTCCAAAGGGTGGTCCTGCGCTAGCTTGTTCTATCTTAGTGATGGAACTAGTTTCGGCTTCCCCTGAGTTTGTCACCGCTCCTGAGTCATTCGATGAGCCAAGCGGTGAACCTCGGGCACAACCCTCTTCATCCATTGAGGTACGACATGGAACTCTAGTAAAGTGCATGTTCAACTCTCTAGATGAAGTTCTGGCCTTGTCAACGATCTTCACGAACTCGCTGACCATAGCTCCACAAGAACCTAGTGGAGAATACCTTGTAGGGCCTTCTTCCTTAGCCCTTGTTGCGGGAGGGTTGAAAGCTCCTTCTCTTAACATTCCACCACTACAGGCTCATCCACTTCCCCTTTATGATAATCTAGATTGGGAAGCAGACGACCTCTTGGTCGATGAGTGTTATGGGGAGGCCTCTTCTTTATCTTTAGATTAGAAGTTTGTGTGTGTTGTGATGTGTTCCTAGATGACCCTTGTCACCCTTGTTCGTGCTTGGATACAGGAGTTATTTTTGTGTCATAAACCTTCTTCTATCTGTATCATCATTCTTCCATGTTTGTGTTTGTTTTTCGGCAAATTGGGGACAATGCAAAGCGTAGGAGGCATTTAGGCTTCCCTTCCATGTTGACCCAATTTTTAATTTTTACTTTGTCTTCTTGTGCATTCTTCACATGGTCTAATATAGTAGGGGGTTGATGATAGTTCATTTATATACTATTATTATACTTATATATATTTATGAGCAGCTCTGACCCTGAAATATCAGATCACCCCTATGTCTTCTATTTGTGATTATTTCTCTTTCGCTCTTTTCTTATCTTTCTCTCTTCTTTGCTTGAGTTGTCCCTTTCATGTGTGACAATGCCATTTCTTTTACACTTTGATTTCCAGAAAACGCATTCGATTGCCAATGAATCTTTTCTCAAGAATCTTTGCAAACCTTTTCAAAAAAAAAAATGGCATTCTCGACTTGGACCTAATGGAACGTGTTCCCTTCATCATGGGTTCGTAAAGAAAGAACTTGAGAAATTTCCTTCGAGGTGGGAGAAGCCTTTACCTTCCCCTCGCAAGGGGGAATTTTCTTCCTTTCAAATTCCTTGATGAAGTGAGCATCTTTCAAAAGGATTCCTTGTTGATGAATTGATTTGAGAAGAAACATTTCTTTCACACTTTCAAATAGCGTGTCCCTTGAGTGGACCCCTCTTCACGCTAGGTTCTCAAGGGACCCCTTTGAAATCCTTTTGACTTATTGATGGTCTGCATGACTATCTGCTTATTTTCCTACATGGCCGCTTTGTTTTTTGGACATGATTTATCTGCAGGTAAACATTTTACTTTGTAGGTGTGCCTGTGAAGCCGCTTTTCGACTCTACGAAGTCTCTTTTGGGTTTCCTCCATGTGAGAGATCTTGGGGAACACCTCCTTGCAGGTCTGTGGGCCTATAAGGCGCTTACACCTCTGGGCTTCCTCCATGTGAGATATCTTGGAGGTCTCTCCCTTGTAGGCCTACAGGCCTATAAGGTGCTTTTTCTGGGTTTCCTTCATGTGAGAGATCTTGGGGGACACCTCCTTGCAAGTTTGCGGGCCTATAAGGCACTTACTTCTTGGGGCTTCCTTCATGTGAGAGATCTTGGGGGCTACCTCCTTGCAGGTCTGCGGGCCTATGAGATGCTTTCATCTTGCAAGACTTTTCCATCATTGGTCTAAGGGCCTTCGGTGTACTTTGTGCAACTTCATAGTTTTGTGGGGCTATGGAGTCTTTTGTTCGAAACTCCTAAGGGAGAGTACCTGTGGATTCCTTTGCCTGCCTTGCGCTTTCGAGATCGCCAAATCATGATCAACTTCCTCGACGGTTTAGGTATAAATTTCTAACCCTACTAACTCTTCGATATACTTTATCGAAGCACTCATCAGTATTTGTGCTCACTAAAGTGGGGGAAAAATTCCCCTTTTACACAACCTCACCTTAGAAAATAAAATCTGAAGGTGAAATTCCACATCACCCAACTGCCTTCCTTCCACTTGGCATCTATCTGTTATGTCATTGAGAGAATGTTTGTTGGGTACATGCATGCAACGCGCAGATGCCCTCGCGACGCACTGTCATCCCTAATGAATTCCTACGTCTGAAGTTAGCAGAGGCGTTACACTCTTGATTGGGAATGATTTTTAACGTCCCTCTTTCAACTAACCCCGAAAATGGTAGATTGTTCCCACTTCTCCTTCAAATTCATCCATCTTCATCTCATTTCATCCTCTTGCGTGCTCTTTCAGTCTTGTGAGACCTCCCTTCATCACAGTCGAGGTTGTGGTGACCTTTCCAAGTCCATATTCTCCTCCATTGGCTAGTGAGCTTTTAGGTGGAGGTGGTAATGTTTCGCTCCTCTCCTTTATGATTTGGTTGAGTAGTACTTTACTATTTTGTAGTGTTTGTTGCAATCTCTACTTTCTTTACTTCTTTATTGCATATTTCTATCTCATTGCTATTCTGGCTATCCGTGGAGGTGGAAACACCAAAACGGGGGTCTGATTGAGGCAGACCACTATACAACCCCAATATTTTCTCCTCTTTCTTGTGTGTAGGAAAATGTACATTTGGAGCTAGCTGGTGAACTGGCGCATTGGTGAGATCATTTTCATTACTCTAGCTTTTTTCTATCTACTTTATCATCTTCGTACTTTATTGTTCTATTTTGTTCATTTAAGAATAACTAGCTAGGTCATTAGTTTATTTTTTGGCAGTTTATATTGTACTTTATGTTCTCTCATTGTATGGACGCCAGCGTGCCTAAGAGATGCCAACACACCGCACTATCATCCTAGAACTATGCTATCATCCTCAAACAGAGAGGTGTTTGAGGTACAATATTGACTTCAGAAACCATCTCACCTAGCCTAAACTTGGATTTCGGGTCAGAAGGGTGATTGAAGTACTTTATAGTCCTCATCATTCTTGACATCTATCTGAAACACCCTTTAGAGTGAGGTAAGTTAGGGCAGCCGTTCGTTCTCGGCTCTCCGTGACCTAAAGCGTTGACGTGGTTGGTCCCCCTCTCTTACAAACATATAAAGAATAAATTCAAGTCTCTTAGTGCCTAGAAATGAAGGTCATGTCAAGTATTCTAGATGATAAAGGAGAGCTCAAGTCTCTAGATCAGTGGTAGGAAAGTTTCAACACCATGGCTCCTACTCTTGCATCTTTCATTTATGCCAATGATGATGTGGATACAAAACTACTCAATTCCACTTTAGATAGGGATCTTTTTTAAGCAAGATTTAGATACATTTTGCAAAGAAGAAAGAGCACTTCTAGATGTAAAATATCTAGAGTGTTGGAAATGAAGGTAATATTGTAGCTTAAAACTTGTAAAACTATGAGATTGTAGATCTAATTAAGTGTTCTTTGTCACAATTCTTTGGGTATGATTAATCTGTTTAGATCAATCTTACCAATTGTAGAAAGAGACAGAAGATTGTAGAGGAATGAGACAAGGAGATAGAAGTGACACAACATATACGTGGAGAAACCCTTTCAAGAAAAAAACTCCACTAGAATCAATAGTGCTTGTATTATTTAACCTTAGAACAAGATTACAATAATACTGTATCAATCCTTGATTGATATGCTTCCTTGCCTTCAATAATCCTTCTTCACAACCTACAATAAACTCTCATAGAACTCTCATACACTTGTAATTAATAGACAATAATATGAGCATGCAAACTCATAAGAGTTGTACAATACAAGAGCATAATTCTCCTCACAAAAATCTATGCCTAGTTTAGGCAAGTAGAGTTCCACACTGTAATATGAATTCAAACCAAAGTCTTCCTCAATTTAGGCGCCCCAAACTGAACACTTAATTGAACTTTGGTCAAGAATCTATCATGCAAACTTCACCTCAAGGCGCCCAAGAATGGGCCCACTTGATTGAGCCTTGTAAATATCTTCTCATGCAAAAGGTATTAACTGAAAGATTCCAACTTGGGCGCCCAAGGTGGTCCCAGGTCAATCTTAGTTAACTAAAACACATCTCTCCACCAATTCATGCAAACATTATGCATGATTGATCATCCCCACTTAACTGAAAGTATCCACTTGTTATCTGTCATGCAACTGAAGTCATTAGTCATGCAACTCAAGTCAACTAGCATTCAACTCAAAATAACTACATGCAACTGAAGATAACTGAACATAACTGAACTAAACTAAACTGAACTGATACTGAACTGATACTGCTACTCCACTCATGTAAATATCAATCCCTAATTTTTAGGATCAAAACATGCATTACTAAAGTGTTATCAATCCTCCAAATAGTTAACTGAAGCAAGGTGGGTTCCACCTTCCATGTGGGAGCCCCATGTGCTCCTATCTTGTAGGAGCTCTTCTTGGATGTCCCCACATGTTCTTATCATTTAGGAATAATCACAAATGTCCATTTACATGTTCATTTCATTTGAATTTAATCTCTTTCTAATCCTATTGTTGGGGAACACTTTCCAAGGACTTAGGAGATACATGAAACATGTTTAGGATTGCAATTAAATGGCATCCTATTCCCAACATAGAGTGCAATTATAATTTGGACAAGACACTTTCATTCCCATTTCCATCAGAAAGAACATATGTGGAATGGGATGAACAATATAATAAATTGCAATAAATATTTTCTATCATGTCATCAATTTCCTAATGCAATATCCAATTCAAATGATGACATGACATTTTGAGGTAATTAGTTGTATGTAGAAATGTAGTTTTCAACTTTTTTCTTTTATTGCAATCACCATCAACCCTAATGGTTTCTAGGAGTGTTCTAAACAAGGATGGAGAAGCCCAAAAGAATCATCATACACTTTCTCCATTCTGCTTCATCATTGCCAAATTAGAGAATACCTCCTTTAACAGTTTCTACAACTATTTTGTCTTTTAGTGGAAGTTCTTTTTTATCTTTTACAGAGCAATTGCACTTGTTTTTGTCTGATCTCGAGGACAAGATTGCCAAATGAAATTGTGAAATTTGTGCATGGATCTAATCTTGTTGCTCCCTTGTCTCTATAAAAGGGAATTTTGAGCCATTTTGCAATGGATCTTGGATTTTGTAAGAAAAAAGTTTATTCTCTAGGTCTATACTAGCCAGGTCTTACAGGGAAGAATGTGTATGTAATTGCCAATTTGTATAGCAATACAAGTTCATAATACATGAACATATTGTAAAAATTTCATAATCAATTGTCTCCTAAATTGTATATTTCATTGCACTTACGAATATAAATTGATCAGGGATCATTTATGTTCATCATTGTCATTTTCTGTAAATGTATATTTCTCTTATAGCTTCTATTCAAGTGGTAGATTAAATTATTGTATTAGAGATATTGAGGGTCATGAATGTATGTAGGGATTGTTAAGAAAAATTGGTTGTAAATTATGAAGCAATGATATACAAGCTTTCAAAAAAATTGTTTAAAGTCTATTATTCAAGATACAATTGCTTTCCTTTTGACTATGTAACCTAGATTTAAGGCACCAATTTGGGTATGAATGTTGGTTACATGTCCATGGTCACCAAATTTCAAAATAAATTTCCCTTTTATGTTGTAACTTATTTTCTAATGTTATCTTATGTTCTCAGATTGAGTAAGCAATAGTTTCCAAGAATCTAGCCAATTGAGTCAATTCTATCTGTAATTCTTGACCATTTTAAGACAACATATCTATTTTAACAATACCTTAATATGAATTGTGTGCACTTTCATTTAATATTATAAAGGATCACCCTCCTAGATCTTGCAAAACCCAAAGTGCAAAGGAGAAAAGTGTCAAATCCTTCTCCTTTTTGTTGGCCAACCTCTTGAAATATTTGAGCATAAGAATTGGCTATCGTTTAGATAGTTTCAAGAACCAATTGAAAAATTCTAAAAATAAACAAAAACCTCACTCCACCTTTGATGCATGGTGGGATTACATTTAGACACAATAACCTATTTCAAGAAGATCCTCTCCTGTTCCCATCGCAGGTGGCCTCTTCAAACTCATCAAACCAGTCAAGAGCCATTGATTCATTGATTTATTGCTGAGATTTAAGAGTTATTTTTTCATTTGCATTGTGATTGCACTCCAATCAACCAACAGATTTGAAGAGAAATATTTGGTTTTCAACTAAGTTACAACTCCTCCTCACAACAATCTCATTCCCCAAAGTGTATTCCCTTTCATATTTGTGCTGGAGAATGTCGAAGGCATTAAAAGAGAATTAAATATTCTCCATGCTGATATATCTGTATCATTTCCCCAAGCACATTCCATTTCATATACAATTTATTCTTGCCATTCCCGAGATCAGTAGTAGTCACTCCATTATTTAATTTGATCAACATCATTGACAGAGATCCAAGGTTTTTTGGTTGTTAGTTTGCATATTGGCATTACATATGATATCTGCACGATTTTGTTCATTGGCTCTCCTCTTGGAAGTTTGGTTTGGTGAGGTGTGAAGATCTCTTCGACTTGAATCCGTCATCCTCTCTTCCAACAGTCTCCACCATCATGTGTTTCACATGGAAAAAATATTCAAGGGATTATTTGCTACTTTCCAGGTGCATATCATGATCAAAGATACACCTTTCCTTCATTAGTGGACACATTCATCACGAAATTGCTCCTTCACCCATAAATTTGGCAGGTTGTATAACAATTTTGGTTTGATTCTCTCAATGGCTCTACACTTGGGGTTAACCCCCATTCGTGCCCCATAAGAATTGATCTTTTGTTTTTGCATCAGTAGTTAAAGATTTTTCTATTACCTTTTGTTCATGTAACCTTCTAATTTATATTAGATTTTAGCATTATTTAAAAATCCAAATGCTAAAATACTATAATAGGTTATTCTTAGTGAACTTTAATTTTTTTAGCTTTCTAAGCTAATCATTAATAGTTAGAAAAATTGCTAAAGTTAATTATCAGGTAACACATTAAAGTTTGCAAAGGGGGGAGTTTTAATTTTTGCCATAACTTGTAAAACAATCATTTTTTTCATTTTTGTGTACCTTTGAATGGGGATCAAAATTTCAAGTGTAAATAGTCGTTAGAAAGCTAGTTCTAACACTGATGTTTTCACGCCGAAACGTTTTATAGATTGTGTTGTTTAATTGAAAATTTTAACCTCTGAAGTTAACTTTGTGAGAACATTTCGACAAGACATAACTTTCATCCCACTTATCAAAATTTTGTAAACTTTTTTTTTATTTCTATCAAGATTTCACAAGGAATCTGATTTTGCATGTAAAAATAAGATCTAGGTTGCCATTTTTCATAAAATTGTAAAAATCTCCATGAGTTATAAATGGAAGATTTTGGCATTCGATTTTCAAAACATAAAATTTTCTTGCACATTGTTCTTGAGGGGGTTCTTTGCATCAAAGGGGGCAATCTAGGTGTTTTTGCTTTTCAATTTGTTGGTTCATGTGATCATGTCTCTCACACTAAATCCCTTCAATTTGAGTGTTCTTTGTAATCCCTCCTAATAAATAGAAAATCATTTACATGAATATTGTGGAAATAAAAGGCATACAACAAAAGAACATCAATTTCGTTGAACTAAGGAAATTGAACAAATTTTTCTTCAACACATGGTATTGCTTTACTTGATCCTCTAGTTCCAACACATGTAGAAACACTATCCAATCTCACTCAAACATCTTGTGAGACATCATCATTTATGTATGAACAATGTAGTTTGATGACTTACATTGATATCTCATCACCCACAACACCTATTCCTACATCTAAATCTGGTGTTGACTCATTCATGAGTTCTCATGATTCTTTGCATTAGGTTATTGCTATAATCATTTTAGATCCACCACATTGGGATGCATATCTATCATACATCACATCCTTGTTTGTAGAATACCACCTTTCATATTTGAATGACACCATTGAGGACATTCATCTTCTATTTGATGACAACTTTGATGAATTTGCATCACCATTTTCGTATTTGGATATTTATCTTGCCTCACCTACATCGGCTTCTATCGTGAAAAATTGTGTAGATATTCATGAGTTATCATCATCTACAACAGTACCAGATTCATATCGGCCCAAACATAACCATACAATCATGGTCCTTGTTCTCAAATCACCTATGGTACCTAATCCATATTATCAACATCAATCACACATCAACATTAGCTTGGAGATATTTGATCATTATTTGAAGGCATCATTGACATAATTTCATTCTTTGGATCATGTGCATAATTCAGAGACATTCACCTTACTTCTTGCATATTCCTATCCAAAATGGGAAGTCATCACATTTGTGGTATTGTTTATTCCCAAGGGAGAAATGTTTTTAAGAGTTCATGGATCATCTTGAGAATCCAGTGTCAAGCATCTACCAACACTACACACATCATTCTAAGGGGAGGTTGCATGGTTTCTCTTTTACTATCAGTTTTGGGATGACACATTTCCTCACATAGAGTTCATGACTTCACATATTTTGGGGGGTCACATGACCTCTCTTTTCTCTCCTATGGAGGGAACATTCATTGTATTTTGTGCTAGAAGTATTTCTTGAGGCTAATCATGATTTCTCCCTCTATCACTTATCTTCTTCACTTGTACATTTCGTTTCATTGCATCATTTCTCTTTTGGAGAGGGGTTTTTTATTTCCCACTGGGTTTTTCTCCTTTATTCCACTTTATGAGATATATGTACATGAGTACCTAATATGGCCTAGTAGTCGAGACTCATCATTAATGCATACATTACTCCCTAAGTTGAACTTAAGAGGGGTTGTTAGTACATAAATAACATTATTATCTAACTAGTTAGTTAATCACATATCTAGGATTGACCTATTCACACCTAGCTTAAGTTTACTTAGGTTTTCTTTTATTTTTATCTCACTTCACATGGTTGAGACATGTATCCTAATGACTTGAGACAACTATTGACACTTGCTCATCCACTTGTCAAGTAAGCTCACAAGTGTCCCACTTGTGAAGGAGTAGTAAGTCGTTCATTCCTACCTTTCTACCTCCTCATCCTTGCCTATATATAAAAGGCTTGATCATTATATTATGCACTCTTCATTTCATATTTGATAGACATACTATTGTGTATATTTTATTCACTTGTGGAAGTTTTTTCATGCTCTCTTTGATCTTGGCATTCTCCAATAGAAAATGGAAAGAGGGAAGATAAAAAAAGGCATGACTAATAAGACAAATATAGTAAGATGGTTGGGGATGAATAAAAATGGTTAAGAATGGACATATATATATATATATTGATCGGTAATAATTATTTTGCTTTATTGATAAAATAAGTCATATTACATCATCTTTTGAATTTCCCTAATAATCCATCAACCCTTCAGGCATTTAAATACCATAACCCCAGTTTCCCAAAATTTACAATTTACCTACAATGACTTCACTGCCAAACCCTTAACAACCATTTCAAAACAAAACTAACACTCAAAATTACATTTATAGTATTTTTAGATTAATTTCTAACTACCCTGCAAACCAACATCAACTTACCTTCATTACCCACGGTTTTTTAAAAAACCCCAAAAATTAACAACAGACAACCAAAAAACTCAGAACTCATGGCAGAGGACTAAAATTACTGCAGAGCTCTATACGAGCTACTCGCCATAGCTTCCATGGTGACCCCATTTGTCTTCTTCTTCTTCCAAGGTCATAGCTCCTTCTTCTCCAACTGCACTGCTTCAACTTTTTCTTGTACTATTACCGCCTCAACCTCTATTAATTCCACAATCAATTTTAGAGCTTCCCACCTGCATTTTGCCCCTCTCTCCATCTGGCTTTGTGTTTTCCTTCTGTCCATTTCACAAAGGATACGCATTTATCAGTTTCTTCATCCTCTTCACTTTCAATTCCCTCACTGATATCCATTCCTACTCCCAAAATCGCCCATTCCAATATTGAATCCATGTCCTCCAGGTAACCCTCATGCACCAGTGCCTTCATCACCTTTTTCACAACTTCAATCGACTCTCCCAAATCTAAGCCCCAAGCCATTATCAATGAATATATGTCCATATTGGTCCTATACATGTGCTTGAGGTCGCCAAAACCTTTTCCAAGGATTAGTTGCACTGCCTACACTAATCGCTCATCACTGTAAAGGAAGCAACCCATCAATCTCTTTTTCGATGCCTTTTTAGGGAAGGGTGAAAGTTGCTTTCTCATTTTAAGTGAGAAACCAACCTCCATCACCTCTAAAACTATAGAGCAGCCACCTCTTGTTCACTATTTTTCCACCTATTGCTCGCCACAATGAAAGAATCATTGAGAAAGTAAATCCTCGAGAGATTAATAGACTTAATTTTCCAAACTTCACAATTAATGCTAGGTGTACAATCCACGCCGCCACCCGACTCCACACACTTCTCTCTTTCACTTTGAGGACTAAAAGGAAATCAATACTCCATTTAATTCTGCAAGCGTACCATCTCTCATAACACTTCCTCCTCTAAAACTAAATGTCTAAAATCTTCAATTCTTATTTCACCAACTTCTTTAAATGATAAAGCCCCTTTGACAATGTATTTGCCTCTGCATTTCCCACTCTCCTGATATGACTTACCTTAAATTCATCAAAAGCTGCCAATTCCTCTTTAATTTTTCCAATTAAATTCTATAGATGTCATGCCCAAGTATTCCCTTTCATCACTGCCTAGATAATTACAAGAGAATCACCCTCCAAATGAACTTTCGATGCCCCTAATTTTTTACTAAGCCTAACAACTGTTAATGCTGCTAAGGATTTAGTTGTGTTGTTGGTCCCTTCCTTCAGTTTCTTTGTTCTCAAAGTGAAAACATTTCCTCTCCAATCCCAAACAATAAATCCTGCTCCTGAAGGTCCTGGGTTCCCGCTAGAAGTCCCATCAAAATTTAGCTTCCACCAACCTTCCATCGGTCTTTCCCAACTGACCTCCATTGATCCCTTAGAGGCTGGATTAACCCAACGAGGCCCCTTAACGAGCCTTAGACGGATTTTCAGCCATTGAGCCTGAATACGCTTATCCTCCAAAGTAAAGGGGATCCCCGGGTTGAAAAACCACGAGGCAGCTGCACCAACCACTTCCTCTATGGCATGGTTTATCCTAGACTTCAATCTTTCTATCGATTCCTCCTTTTCTACAAATATACATCTATTTCTTTCCTTCCATAACCCCCAAACTACAAGGGATGGGCTAACCTTCCATATGCAGGAGAGAGTCAACTTTTTCTTCTGCAAAGGCCACCTTTCAAAAACTTTCCTCAAAGTATCTAGCAAAGGGCCTAGCCACCCCAACGAACTCAATACCATTTCCCAACATGAATAAGCCAACCTGTAATGAAGGAACAAATGGTCCACTGATTCCTCCGCCTCTGCACACATCACACACCTAGAAGGACCACAAAAACCCAACCGTTTTCTTTGTGAGAATGGACAAAATATATTCTTGGAAAGAAAAACTCAATATTATTATTCACATTATTTCTAGATTAAATCTGACAATGGAAATTGATCTAATACTATTAGGGTAAAAACTCAAAAGGGTAACCTAATGAAGGCCAATGATGAAAAATTAGAAGAGTTATAAAGGATAGAATTGGGATAAGCATTCTCCAAGAAGGTAGATGATTTATTTTTACTACAGGATAAAGGAATGGTAATGTATTACCCTCAAATAATTGTGGTAACCATAGAAGAGCACAACCATGAAGGAAAAAGATTAGTGATACGTTCATATATGTGGAGAAGCTATAATAGTAACATAACCATACCCTTTATAGATATATAGGATGAGAGATAGGGGAATGAATAAGAGAGATTAAAATATGTAATGAAGAGATATGTGAAGGACATATAATGTGTAACATACATATATGATGAATATATGGAAGTTTAATAGATACTTGAATATACATTGTGTATGAGGTATATACAAGTGTTTTCTCTTATTTATTTTTGTATTATACTACATATCTTATCTTTTCTTTATACATCACATTGGGATAATTACTATAGAATATAATTAAACTTCAACCACTAGTTTACATTTTACTCTCAATATTTGGTTATATTGTTAAGACCCCAGTTATTAGTGGTAACGAGAGAACCAAACCCAAAATGTTTGTGTGAATAATTCTTAGGTAAATAATACTTTGATGTTGAAAGACCTAGGGATAAGGGTAGAGGGAGAAAACTTGTAAAATAGTAGGAGGCTAACAAAAGTGTTAAGAGATCAAAAAAGAAAAGACTAGGAACATAGAATAGAACAAAAGAGTAAAGGATAAAGTAGAGAGGAATGCTCACAACATATAGAAAAAATAGAACTTACTTCTCCAACAATGAGCCATAATCAAATAAATTATACCAAACTTCCTATTTTTGTAAGGATACCAAGGAAGGATCAGAACACTTGTTTTCTCTAGAGTCAAGGTGAAGGAGATTAGGGATAAGAGTTAATTATATAAATATAAATGATTTTTAAAAAAAATGAGGGATGATATAAAAGAGTTCCCTCTATATAATAAAGAACGAACTAATCTAAAGAATAGTTTATTGAATAATTTATAA
This sequence comes from Sequoia sempervirens, assembly GCA_007258455.2. NCBI lineage: Eukaryota > Viridiplantae > Streptophyta > Pinopsida > Cupressales > Cupressaceae > Sequoia > Sequoia sempervirens. Next base: position 20,173,775 of record VDFB02000008.1, on the reverse strand, counting down.
ACCTTTAGAGGTCCTTCATGAGATTGAAAGTAAAATGTGTGAGATGTAAAAAAATAATGATACTAGAAAGGAATAATAAAGATTTGAATGGTTTATATATGGATTTAATAGCCCTTGGATTGATGAGAGCATTTAAATCCAGAAGTTGGGGAGACAATTGTAGCCAGATTTTGGTCAAAGGCACTCGTTACCAGCTTCCGACACTACAGTATCTCGGAAGTCGACTTGCTAAACCAAATCTTCTCCTTGACTTGTCTTCATATGTTTTGAGGGAGGATTGTGAACGCATTGCCTTGTCGGTCATTTGGGTGGGTGCATGGCCAAGATAGGAGAGTGATAGATGTATGAATCTTTGAGAGTTGTTGATGCAGGAAGGAAGGTCGACTTGTAGCTGCATTTTCTCCAATTCTTGATTCCTCTATTGTGTCGATCGAAAGCCAAGAGAGAGACCTAGACCCCCATAACTAGGACTGGGCTTGGGAGTTCTAAGATTCCAACCATCAATACCTTGGGTCGAGTACTCGCCACTTAATTCATCCCATACCAATGGCAAAAGGAGAGGGAATCTTAGGGTGGGTGGGTGGAAGATAGGAATCGACCTTGTAATTCCCCCCATCCCGTAATCGTTCCAGGTGGGAGACACTAAATAAAGCATGTTATGAAGAAATATTTCTTAGAACCGACTATAAATCTGAGGAATAATATTTATTTCTAGCTTTGCATATATCGCAACGACTCACTTCAATCAATGACTATAGGGTAGGTGGGTCATATATAACAGTGGAAGGTCTACACCCCTCTAACTAGTTGGCATAATTGATCAGTGGGGGGAATGTTACGCCCCTATCTCCTCCCACCTGGGAACTTTCTATTCCCACCCAACTCAAATAATAGTTGGCATACTAGTAAAATATCTACTATAATATCTCTACAACTATAGAAAGGGGTGAGGGTTGGCCGAGCCTGATCATTTCCCTATTCTTTTTAGATGGTTGAGTGTTAGGTTTAGTGATCTAATGGAGCATATAGTGTAGATTTATTTTAGAAGAAGGCTGTTAGACAGCTTCCCAAGCTTAGTTTAGTCCAATTCAGCTATTAGTCTACCAACCTACTATAGTTTTCTATACTATACTATATAGTCGATTGAACAAATCATTGAAGGGCCATATCCACATATTGAAGGGAGGATCTGGGAGTTTAAGTCCATCCGCGAATGAGCTAATTCATAAGTATGTCGGCGATTTAACCTACTTGCAATTGGCTTACTCATGATCTATGGATTTGTGTTTGGGCACATCAATATCTTCGTCCGTGGATATGTAAGAACCGAAAATACTTTTGATCTTGCTAGAGAGGGGAGATGAGATCAACATTTATTAAAATCATTCAGTTTAGGTACCTCCTTTCTAATGTATAGTTAGGTCAATCCTCAATCTTAGCTCGTAACTTGACCCTATCCATGGAATCAATTGTTCGGATCTAATCACTACTTAGGATAAAAACATTGCCTGTTGATATTAGGGTAGCATTGGATGGAAGAATATTCAACTGCTACATGAAACCAATGGAGATGTCTTCAAGGATTGAGGAGCAAACATGAAGGGTAAATACTAAAACTAGCTAAAAGTTATATATAGAGAAACTATAGCAAGAATTAGAGTAATTTATACTTAAATAATAGATATTGGTGAAAGGAGAGGTTCATAGGGGATCACTTCCACCTAAGTAAAAAATATATTTGATGTACTCACCATGTAAATTAAGGACATTTATGGAATGGAATCTTTGTTATTAAGGGATCTAGATTGTATAAATCATTAAGAGTGGAGTTTGGTGATAGGTCCATGAGTAGGCAAAATAGAATTTGGTGTAGTTTTAAGGAAAATGGGATATACATTTATCAAAGGATTGCTCAAATATTCAAGAAAAAGATCATCAAATTTGATGAAAAGATGAGAGTTGTGAGGATGAACATATTCATTTTAGATTGAGAGAAGACCCTATGGTTGTAACTAGGAAACGGGGATACCATTATTACTTAAAGGTCAAAGGATCATAAACAAGATCAATGATAAGAAACACTACATCCAAATCCTACCATGTGCCTTAAATAGAAGAATATATCCATTGAGAGGAAGATACCTATATTTAATAGTACCACAATAATAATCGAGGTAGCTATGGTAGAGGGAGAGGTTGAGGTCAAATAAGGATGAAAGAAGATACCTATTTGAAATGGGAAGAGATGGGATATTATGCAAATGAATGCAATGGTGAAAGAAAGAAATCATATAGTTTTTGTGGTGAGACTTCCATGATTCTTTTAATTTTCAAAGGGCAACTTAACACTAAAAAAATGGACAAGGTCTAAAAAGAACCAAGATTAAATAATTATAAGGATCAAGTGTAGTAAAAGAGGCCAAAACTCTAATGAATATTCTAAAGAGATATCCCTCCATGCTAAACAATGTCAAAAGACTGATGTAGAGAATAAGGAGTTAGGAGATAATTCTCTTGTTAAGGAGTAGAAATTTGAAAAAAATATAAAGAAAGAAAGTAAATGTTGCAAAGAAAAGCTACAAATTAGTATAAGAAGAAAAAGGACAAGGTAGTAGTAGTCACCCTATATAGATTGATAATAGAAAATTAAAAACTAGTTCAAGAAGACTTAGATTAAGAGGAGTACCCTATGAAATAAAACATAATCTAATTAGAAGAATCTAAAAAATCAAGAACAAAAGACAAGAAATAAGAAGAGTACTACAATGCCTATTTTTCAAAAATAAGCACAATTTTGTTGAAATAAATTGAAAATCTTGTTGAAGAAGAAGATATCTTAGAAAAACTAAAGTAGTTTATTAAATGCTAGAACAAATGTGAGAAGAATAAATATTAGGTTAGAAACATGGTTAAAAATACACACAATGGCAGAAGAATCCCATTCTGGCTAATATTAGGGTAAACAACAAGTGATTGAGGAAGGTATTAGTAGACATAGGAGTAGATGGGAATATTATGTTCAAATAGACCTAGGAAAAGTTTGGGAACCTTGCACTACATGAGACCCCATATGACATAGCTTTGGATAACGAAACATAAAAAAAGTGACATAGGTACATGGTAGAATTTGGAAGTGAACCTCTTGGGGATAAAGTAGAGAGTAGATTTTGAGGTCAATGACATGAAAGGATCACTTGATGCTTTCAATGTTTTGTTAAATTTTGCATTGTTTATCGATTTCAAAGGGATTTTGACACTCTTAAAGGGAAGACATTATCTTTTATGGATAATAAAAAATAGTACATATATGTTTGCACACAAATATGAAGGGGGCATACATCAAGGAAAATATCCCAAGAAGAGGATATGTAAGAAAAAGATATATTTAGAGGGATATATTCACTAGAGAAGCTATCTAAGATTAATACAAATAAAGGACCTATTTCAAAATGGGAAATAATTGTGAAAGTTGGTGGCTTCAACATAGATTTTCTAAAGATTTAATAGCATCTTGAATATTATGTGAACTAGAAATGAGGTCAAGAAAAGTATTCATATACCAAAGACTGCACAATATTAGAAGAATTGAGGTAGTAATAGAGGTATCGTAGAGATAAAATAGTAATTGTAGAATCATAGATCTTACCACATTAAGTGTGGGATCTCCCAAATCAAACTCACAAGATACTCAAGATTATGGGAACATGTTGGATAGCTTGAGAAAATTAAGAGATGATTTGAAATAAAGGATCTAAGAATGAAAACCCCAGATGAAATTCCAGTAGTGAGTAGAAGATGATGTTAGTATACACATAGACCAAATATCCCCATGTGGAAGGCATCGATAATGTTGTCACCCCATTTTAATATGTATAATTTATTTGTACTTTATTCTCTTTTGTGTTTTTGACCCTAACTCACCTACCATTGATAGCCACTCTAAGAAATCTCTAGTTGGGTATGCTATAGTGAGATGTTGTATAACAGTGTTCATTAAAAATAGTGTTATTTAGAAATTCCTTAGTGAAATATGTTAATGGGAAATTTTATTGTCAATTCCCAATAATTTTGTCTTTCCTATGGAGAAATTAGGCTTTTTGGATTTTCAAAAGTATTAGGGGCATTAGAACTTGTCCTTGGTTCTCTAGCTCCTTTGGGTTCTTGCACTCCCACAAAGGTGAAATTATGCAAGGTCTTAGGTTTGTGGTTGTTGGGAGACCATAATATAACTTATTATTTTTAATTATTCATCTTTGAAATTCAATGCATTTTCAAAGTTGTTTGTTCTTTGGTAGTTTTTTGGACCTTCGCAGGTCTAATGGACCTCAACACTTGGTCCCTAAGTCTGCATTCCTTCTAATCCCCTCGCCCCACTTTACTTCCTTTTCTTCCTAGAATCTAGAACCTTGAGAGGATTGGTAACCTTAGAACCAAATCCCAAGGTTCCAAGTCCCCTCAGGATCCCCAAACCCCTAATACTTTTTAGAACATGTCCCAAGGTTTCAAGGATCCCCAAACCCCCAATGATTTTTGAAACATGTCTCAAGGTTCCAAGTCCCCTAGAGATCCCTAAAGTCCTAGTTCCTTTTGGAAATGTTCCAAGGTTCCAAGTTCCCTTGAACTTCCAAAGCCCCATCAGGTTCCAAGGTTCCTCTCAAGCCTTGACTCCCACCAATCACTTATTTCCCCAAAAACTCCCGTTGAAAATCAATGCACTCCTCCCACCTACTTTCTCACCTTTCTTAGACTCCATTAATGGCAAAAACTATTGAAAATCGAGAGAAGATGGCTCACCATACTTTGTAGGTACAAATGAATCTGATCAAGGAAAATTTACTATACTAAAATAAGGAAAAACATGACATAGAGGTATGGGCACACCCTATAAATACATGAAGTTAAAAAAATTAAGGGTTTCATGCAAGTTTATATATCCCATCCTTAGTCACAACCTATAATAGGGGTAAAAATACTTGAAGTGGTAATATGAAAGAAGATGGTTGAAAGAAAGAAGAGAAACAAAAGAAAATATTATAGCAACAAAACCCTGGAGTTTTTTTTATATATATAAAAAGTGTGAGCACCTATAATATTATATTAACATAAAATACTAAATACATATGAGGGACTTATGAGCCATACAACGATTACAAAAGAGAGATTTGAAAGCCAACAAGAACATTTGAATTCACAAAAATCCTATTGACAAACCAAGAATAGCAAAAAAAAAAAAGAAAAGAAAAGAAGAAGAGGGTTGTAGTAAGTCCCAATAGGAAATACCACGTACATTATTAAAAAAATAGACTTTTAAAATCCCAAACTACATTTCATGTGCTAGTTCACTGACATTGATACCAGCACGTAATAGATTTTCTTCCACAACAATGACCAGAGCTTGGGGAGGAGGAGGATTTGGGTGGTGGAAGATCCTAAAAAACCTCCTCTTATCTTTTTTCTTAATGCCAATTTCAAGAAATGAGACCACATTGATTTGGAAACAATTATGGTGCAATCGTAATGCAAACTATGCTTGATAGCATTAAAAACATGGGTGTTTTCTATCTTATGATATTTAAACAACCCTCCAACCAGTACATGGCCACTAAATAGATCATAGTTTGTTAGTGTAGAGTGGAAAGATTCTTCATATATATCTTATATTTTTTGCACATAACCAAATTCCAAGCCCTTTACCATGTCTATATCTTGGATTAGATCCATTGAATTGGAGAGAAATGTGGAAATTACTTATGAAGGATATAGAATGCAAGGAAAGCCAGAGCAGATTTTGATTGATTAATTTACGCAATGCCTCCTTTTTTATTTTATTGTCGATGATAGAAAACTTTGGCCATCTCTTCATAGTCGAAACCCATAGGGCAAGTTCATCTCAAATATATAATGAAAATCTATACCCTGTGAATAATGAATTTAATGAGCAGATCTAACATTGTATCAGTGTCTCCAAGGATTTTGTGTACAATTTTGGGTGTGTTATTGATTAGTTAATTATGAAGAAGAACATAAAATTATTTTAAATCTTTTTAAACTTTTTTTTTTTTTTTTTTTTTGTAAAAAAAGAAGGTTTATTTTTAGAAATTGATAGTTAAAATTTTATTTTATTTTGTAATTTTTACTCTTTTTATTTGTATTTATCGAACATAGTTTATATATGCATTTGGATAGATTTATTCTTTAGGTGTATCTTCATTAAGGTGTCACATTGTGCTTTTATTTATTTCATGTTTGTATGAATCCTAGACTCTATTACTCAGCTATAATAGGCACCCATTTACATAAGCTTAAACCTCCCCATCACGCAATACACCATAAAACAATTAATCTTAAACATCATTTAATTTTGTGTTGAAGAAAGTATTACTCACCATCATGTAAATATGTAGAACAAAAATAGGGGCTATTGAAAGCCATGTATATGAGATATTTCATGTGACAAAGTATCTACTTTAATAAGGTGATTGCTAATTGCTCGTACTTTAATAAGGTTCATTTCAAATATATAATGAACATCTATAACAGTTTATGAGTAATGAACATGGGTATGTACACATTAATAGAAGGGGCTAAATCATAAGGGAAATGGACATGGGTATGCAATTTTCCCCATTAGGTTCAATCAAAATGTTGCTGCAAATGAAGCTCTTGGCGCTTTAACCAACAAATGATAGAATAAAGAAATGCAAGCTTTGAAAGCTTAATTTGTAGAATTTGAAAGCATGAATTGAATGACAAAGTGCTTGTATTTGAAGAGCCTTCAGCGGTGCAATAACTAGTTAGTTTCTTGAGGTGGTCGTTATTGCTCCCTTCATTTAAATTGTTGCTTTCTTCTTGTATATTGTTTTTACCCATCTAGTTTTTACACATAATAAGAAAAATTGCATACCCATATTCATTTCCCTTATGATTTGACCCCTTCTTTTAATGTGTGCATACCCATATCCAGTAGCCATAAATATATTATAGCAACAAAACCCTAAATTTTTTGGATAAAAGATACAAGCACCTATAATATTATATTAACATAAAAAACTAAATACATATGAGGGATTTATGAGCCTTACAAAAGAGGGATCTGAAAGCCAACAAGAACATTTGAATTCACAAAAATCCTTTTGACAAACCAAACATAGCAACAAAAAAGGGGCTGTAGTAAGTTCCAATAGGAAACACCACGTACATTATTAAAAAATAGACTTTTAAAATCCCAAACTATATGTCATGTGCTAGTTCACTGACATTGATACCAGCACGCAGTAGATTTTCTTCCACAATAATGACCGAAGCTTGGGGAGGAGGATTTGGGTGGTGGAAGATCAAGTATAACAACAGATCCTAAAAAACTTCCTCTGTCTTATCAATTGATGAGCTAAAGGGGCTCTATTATGAATGGTTCGTAAGGCACAACACTTGCTGAAGGTTTTGCAAATGGGGTAACAACTCAAGAGGGCTTAACCTTGGAGAAAACTCTCTGGTTAAGCGCGCTTGAGCTGGAGCAGTACTGGGATGGGTGACCTCCCGGGACAGACCAGTGCTTCACCTCTGTGAGCATCACCTAGATGCAATGAGTGCTAAGTGGACCATTCGATATCATGAGAGATGGGTTCTTGTTGAACCACTACTCATGAAACATGGGTCAATGAGTTTGACTCGAAACTACACGGTTGAATCCTGATAGCAATATCATAATTTGACAGTGTGGAAAAATACCTCCTACTTATCAATTGATGAGCTAAAGGGGCTCTATTATGAATGGTTCATAAGGCACAACACTTGCTGAAGGTTTTGCAAATGGGGTAACAACTCAAGCGGGCTTAACCTTGGAGAAAACTCCTGGTTAAGCGGCTTGAGCTATCTGGGATGGGTGACCTCCGGACGGACCCGTGCTTCACCTCGTGAGCATCACCTAGATGCAATGAGTGCTAAGTGGACCATTCGATATCATGAGAGATGGGTTCTTGTTGAACCACTACTCATGAAACATGGGTCAATGAGTTTGACTCGAAACTACACGGTTGAATCCTGATAGCAATATCATAATTCCTCTGTCTTTTTTTTTTAATGCCAATTTCAAAGAAATGAGACCGCATTGATTTGGCAACAGTTATGGTGCAATCATTATGAAAACTATGCTTGACAGCATTAAAAACATTATTGAGTGCTAGGATGTGTACGTGGCTACTAAATATCATAATTTGTTAGTGCAGAGTGGAAGGATTCTTCATATATATCATATATTTTTTGCACATAATCAAATTCCAGCCCTTTACCATGTCTATATCTTGGATTAGATCCATTGAATTAGAGAGAAATGTGGAAATTACTTATGAAGGATATAGAATGCAAGGAAAGTCAGAGAGCAGATTTTGATTGATTACCGTACGTAATGCCTCTTTTTTTAATTTTGTTGTCGATGATGAAAACTTTGGCCATCTCTTCATGGTCGAAACCCTAGAGCAGGTTCATCTCAAATAACGAATTTAATTAGCAGATCTAACATTGTATGAGTGTCTCCAAGGATTTTGTATACAATTTTGGGTGTGTTATTGATTAGTTAGTTATGGGGAAGATCATAAAATCATTTTAAACCTTTTTGAAACTTATTTTCTCAAGAAAAACAAAACAAGTTTATTTTTAGAAATTATTAATATATTTTTTTTGTAATTTTTGTTTTTTTTTTATTTGCATTTATAGAACATAGTTTATGTATGCATCTAGATAGATTTATTCTTTAGATGTATCTTCGTTAAGGTATCACATTGTGGTTTTATTTATTTTATGTTTGTATGAATCCTAGATTCTATTACTCCGCTATAATAGGCACCCATCTACATAAGCTTAAACCTCCCCATCACCACAATACACCATAAAATAATCAAATCTTAAACATCATTTAATTTTGTGTTGTAGTAAGTATTACTTATTGTCATATCTAAATATGTACAACAAAAATAGGGGCTATTGAAAGTCATATTTGAGATATTTCATGTGGCAAAGATTGCAAACTAGAATATATGTATGAAGTGACAACTGAAATAATGGTATAATATGTATTAGATATGGTTTTTATCAAGGTAAATGTTTGTTTCATATAGTGGTATATTGCAACACCTTAGGGATGCCCCCTTTGGCTTACCAAAGCTAGAAACAAAGGAGGGTTTACCCACCTCAACAATTGGTCCATAGTTGCCCAACCTTAGCATAAGTTTTGTAGTTGTCTTCTTGAGTTGGACGCCCCTAGAACTTCAAAGAATATCCTACCTTAGGAAGTTGGGACCTACAACTCCAAAATTCTATGATTCTTCTAACCCATGAAAAAATTTAGACAAGTGCATTGGGAGTTGGGATGTATTGAGGGAGAATGATGAAAGGATCCACACACAATTATTTTATTGGACTCCAAATCCAATTGTAAGAACATTGTACATCAATCAAGACAAGAGAGAAGAAACCAAGAGTTAGACTATGCTACAAGAAGAATTTTGTAAAATATTTCAATTCTAAGATCCAAATAAATGATTGTATATGTACCGCATGATGAAAAAAGTTATAAATTCAATACAGAAAGAGGTAAGAGAAAAAAATTGAAGAAAAGAAAGAGACAAGGGCACTTAAAAAGGAGCAAGATATTTTGAAAATAACAGATTGGATGGAGAAAGATGATATCATACCTCAAATAATATGTTATAAAGTTAAGAAAAGGAGAAGAAGTGCACTTTGAAGAATAAAATTTTAAAAAATTAGATGTAAAAATTAAGGAAAGAGAGAATTTTTGTTGAAGTATATCAATACTATTACCAACCCCTTAAAATCTATATTATAAGGGAAAATATCAATACTATTACCAACCCCTTAAAATCGTGGAAGAAAAAATAACACATGAGAGGACACCCAATATAGTGAAAGTTTTGGAGTATTGGGAAGAAAAGGAAATGATAAAACAATAGAGGTATTAAAATAGTATAAATATATTTTTCTCAATATATTTACTAATCTAAAAGGCATCAAAGAGGAATCAAGGGTTATAAAGATGAAATTTAAGGAATCAAGGGTTATAAAGATGAAATTTAAGGACAAAGTTAAACAACAAAAAAGAGGCCTTACCATTTGAACACAAATGTGAGACCAAGGAAAAGTAAGAATTGGATAAATTGTTGGTAGGAATATTATTAAGCTTGTTGGATATTTCAAACCAATTAGATCCATTGTAGGTGTGGATTTTAAGGAATTAAATAAAACATGCATCCATGATCTCTTCCCTATCCCATCTACAAAGGATGTGCTAGAATCTATGGTGGGTAGGGAGGTATAATCATTTATTGATGGGTTCCTAGGGTATCATAAAGTTAAAAATAAAGAGTAATACCAAACTAAGGTAAAAATTTTATTGAATGGGGATCTTTTATGTATTGATAATGCCACTTGGACTAAAAAATATACTTGTAATGTTTAGCAGAATCATGGTTAATGTACTCAAGGACTTCATACATAACATACTATAAGTATATCTAGCTAAATAGACCATTTATAGGTTGCTAAAATACCATGTCTATATGTTAATACTAATGTTTGAAAGATCCAATATTTTGAGGATAGCCTTGAATCTTAAAAAGTGTATATTTGTGGCACCTTTTGGTAAACTATTAGAGTATACAATTTGTAAAGAATCTATACAATGGTGGACTCATTGAAAATAGTCATTATTTCAAAATTTCCTCCATGCCTAAAAGTGTGGCCAAGACAAAAAAAAGAAAAGGGATACACAAGGTACTACCACAATTTTATGTAAAATCATGTGGCAACAATGGGGTTGATTAAGGAGATATTGAAGAAATGAGCAATAAGAAGTTTGTGTGGACAAATCAATGTCACTTGAAGTATTTTATATAAGTACTAAATAAATGAGATTGTTAAAATGCATTTTTTGTTTTTTCTTGTTTGGAAACAACACTTTATGTTCATGTGGATGCATCTAGCACAATAATTTGTGTAGTATTAGCATAACCAAAAGGAACAATAGGATCACCCCATTTCCTTTACCAGTAGGATGTTGGGGAAATTTGAGAAAAAAATACACAATACCTAAAAGGGAGGAATTGGAAATGGTATATGCATTACAAAAATATATACATTACTTATTGTCTACTCATTTTAACTTCTATATGGACTAGGAACCACTAAAATACCTAATGAATAGACCAATAACCCAAGGGAGAATTTGTCAATGGTTAATGTTATTCGAGGAGTTTAATTTTAAAATCATGGTTAAGATGAGAAAATATAATTAGGAGCCTAGTTATTTATTAAGAATATGTTGGGTATTAAAAAACATAAGCCCTCTCACCTAACACCCCTACTCAAAGTAAGAGAAAGGGAACAATGTATATCAGGCAAAGAAAATGACATATCAATAATGAGATAATAGTTTTTGTCCAATGCATAGGCTTAGGGCATATCACCTTCATGTTCAAGCTCTGTATGACCTAGGGGTATTTCCTTGAGGTATTTGAAAGAAATAATTTATAATTGAAATGGAAACAAATGGAAAGTAAGAGAATCCTATTCCAACCTACTACAAACCACTAGATAAATCTCAGCAAACGAGTATAAATAACATGATAATACAAGCAATAAACTCAAAAGTTATCAATGAATCCATAGTTGAATTCTTTTCTCCAATGAATAGTTGGTATGTGGATGCTCTTTTTCTTGGAGATTACCAAATTTGGCATCATGAACTTAACTCAAAAGTTTATGGATTGTAAATTGATAAAAGAGTGCCTCCATTTATAAAATTTTAGAAGAGGCAATGGATAGTTGAGATTTGATGACGAGATAAATGGTGGAGGATAATTGAGATGATTTCCCTAGGATCAAGGAGAGAATGAAGGTTTGAGATGGAGGTTGTTGGAATGTGAAGGGCTAGGATGCACTTACCAAATTTGGTAAGTATTTGTAACCATGAGGGATATAAGGGAAATGCGCATCTAGAAGGCCTATATTCTTGGGTTTGGTGGAGAAAATATTGGAGCCATAAGGACAAGTGTTCTTAGGTGTCCTTTATTCTTGGAATGGGTTGAAGGAATATAGCCATAATTAAATAATAATATTATTTAATTATTTTAGCCATGTGTGAGGTGGAAAATATGTATAATAGGTAATTATTTATTTATTTATTGTGAGGAGAGATGGAAAAAGAGGATAATTAAATAATTTATTAAGCGGTTTCGTGTAAAAGAAGAATAAAAATTGGGATTGGATAAAGTGAAGCTTCAATGACAAGTTTCCTCGATCACTTAGGGATGACAATGGAAGTGATGCACCCTCAAGAGAATTGTTGAGTAAAATGAAGCCCAAGAGGTCTCTTGAAAAGACAAAGGATAATAAAAGGATATGACATGATGGATAAAAGATAACTTGAGAGAAATAATGTTAGGATGGTGATAATGCCATGGATATAGATATGATGATGGATAAGGATTGGAAATATTGATGGATGTCGCTAAGATGATTGGATGATAGGATTCTAGATTGCAAGGATATGCATGTTGGATGATGAAATCTCACAAGGATTTAATGAAAATAAATAACATATGACTTGGGATATGGATAAATATTTTCATACTAACTTCACATGAAAGGAGAAACCTTTTTATTTTTTTGTAGCACTTAGCATTATTCACCATGAAATAATGAATTGTGATGATGATGTTCCATGTACGTATGGACTGAGACACAAACAAAGAAGTTACAAATATTATAGTGATCTAATAGACATGTTGCCATTGGCACATCATCATACAAAGGATGCGGATGATTGTGACAGTGTGATGGATGGAGCAATACTAAAAGCAACAAATAAACACAAACTCAAAACTAAAGACAGATTAAGTCAATGAAATTACAAATAGTATAGTAATCCAAGAGACACATTATTGTTGGCACACCATCATAAAAATGATGAAGGTGACCATGATAGTGTGATGCAAGGAACACTAGAACTAAATGAAAAAAGAAAAGAAAAAGTATCAAAAAGAAAGATGAAAAAAAAGAATAGACAAACATAGACAAAGACAAGAAATCAATCAATCAAAAGCATGCAAAAAATATGAGTTGGCATCCATGGAAATGTTGAAGTTGTGGGTGGATGGGATGATGAGTGGGTGGAAAGATAGGGGGATGGAAAGTTGATGGGTAGATTACAAACAAGGACTAAATCATGGAGAAATTTTATAATAGATGGTGGTGAAAAGGGCACACCGCAATGGGTAGATATGTGGTAACCATTCATAGGAAACATCAACAAATGGATGCCCCCATTCGAGCACAAAATCAATTAAAGGTTATGGAGTGGATATGAAATAAAATAAAATGAAAGATATAGAGAGAAGTAGATAGATGGATAGGGAAGGGTGGAGGAATGAAAATGAAGGGAAGTGTTGCTTGTTGAGAAATATAATGAAGGAAGATGGCATGAATAGGTGATGTGTGTGGAGAGGATAACAAAAGGGGTAGAATGGGAGGATGGGTAAGGGTCTTGAGTAAATGATACACAGTGAGGGAGGTAGGTATGGATGGAGCATGATGATGGAGATAACATGGAGTGACACGTGCTCATAGACTAGAGTAGTTGCTTGCTATGTATGGCACCTATTTTCTAGGTTTTCATCATTGTACTTGTCCTAGGCACCACGAGGAGTTGTTTTTAATATTGGATGAATTTATTTCTCTTAAATATTTTTTGGATTTTTTATTATTTATTTGTTTGATTTTTTTCTCTTTTTTTATTTCTTTTATTTTTGGAAAGATTGGTGTGAATGGATTAAGCGTAGAAGTGTTTGAGATGGAAAATGTTTATGGGATCATCTAGTTCATGGCCTTCAGGAGTGGCTATCTTGTATGATTTAGATCTAAATCTAGTAGTGATGACATAGGGACCCAACCAATTTGGCTCAAAGTTCCCTTTCTTCTTTGTATCCTAAGTGGTGTTTTTTTATTTTTCCTTAAGGACTAGGTCTCCAACCTCAAACTCTCTAGTGTGGAGGAATTTTTATAGCCACAATGCAACCTATGTTGTTATGATTTAAGGTGATTGATGGAAGTGAGATGATGTTCCTCAAGGAGTTCTTGCTCATGTAAGTGTGATGCTTAGTAATCCTCCCATGAGGTAAGGTGACATAAAGAGACATGCAAGAAGGGTAGATCAACTTCAACTAGCAATATTTCTTTAGCACCATAGACAAGGGAATATGGAGTGGAACTTGTGGGAGTGTGAATGTTGGTGCATTAGGCCCAAAGGGTGAGATTGAACTGAAGGTGCTAATCATAGCCAATGTCATTAATGTTTTTCTTAAGGATTTTGATGATTTTTTTGTTGAATACCTCAACTTGAACATTACCTTGGAGATAATACGGGGTAGATGACTTGTGCTTAATATGGAATCTATCACATAGGGATTGCACTTCATTTTTTAAAATTATTTTCCATTATCTGTGATGATTATGGATGGAATACCAAAATGAAAAATAAAATGGTTTAGGATAAACATGGAAATGAAAGTGTATGGACCTACTTCAACCCACTTGGTTAAATATTTGGTAGTCGCCAACATAGGACCAATGACAAATAAAATATAGTCAGGGAAAAAAATAAACCAATTTTTTTTATTAAATAAAACTTGCCAATAATATAATGATTTTGTACCACAATTTGACCCTACAGTAAGACAACATACACCAAAGACAATATGTCATAGACAATTGATGTAGGATGATGTGGGTGAGACCAGGAATATGTTGAGTATCTAGAATATTCTATCAAACATAGATCTAATGGCAGTATGGGTTGTACGACCAATCTGTACAGTTGTATGACCTAAAAAATTGCCTCGCTCTTGACTGAAAGTCTCAAATTTGAACAATTTGGTTGTTGATCCTAAGGTTCTCAGGCCTTTCAGATGCAATGGTGAGGTCAGTTTTTTCCCAAACTGCTCCAAAAAATCAGCTACCCCTTGGATCTACAACTGAAACCCTTCCTTCAAACCCTTGTAGATCTAACAAAATATGTCAGATTTTGATGAAAAACATATGCCAAATCAGACTTTTTCTAATGCCCTAGATTCAATGGCGAGGTACTCAAGACCCCAATTCACACCCATCAAATATATCATGCCAAAATAGGTGCCTTAGAACTAGGAATAAGTCTATAGCATTGAAGCTTTGATACCATATAGGATTTTATGGTAAACTCCTCAACACTCTAGGATCACTTGCAAGACAAAATAGCTTCCACAAGAGAAATGGAAGAAACATCATGCTATGATTAAGGATGCAAGAATTCCAAAATGAATATGGCAGCCACACTAAATATGGCAATGTACACATGAAGCCTTGATTATATAGGCAAGGTGAGGAATAAGATTAGACAAGATCATGACAAGTATATAGGTAGGGTGAGGAATAGGATTAGACAAGATCATGACAATTATCTTAATCATATCACATGAGACAAATAAGTCATAACAACCTAGGACACAAGCATTAAATAAATGCCAACTAGATAAGATAAGTGATAACTAATGCTTAACTAGAAAGATTCCTTCCTCGAACCTAAGTTTAATTAACATGTAAATAGGACCTAGATAGGTAAAAAACCTATTTACACTAACACAATTAATTTTCTCCAAGAAAAATATGATATCTCTATACCTTTGATCATCCTTAAGGTAAAAAATATGTGGATGCACACTTAGAGTTTATCTTATTGACCTCTATTACATCTATACTTGTGCCTTTCCCATTATAAACTTCAACATCATGTAGCATTACATACACTAGAGGCACCAAGCTAATTGTCATGTCAAATTATTCTTAAAAAGCTAGCTCAAATGAGCTCTTTCCAATAGCCTCTTCAAATTTTATTTTATCAATTCATGGTGCATATCTCATTTTTTTGTTATGTGAGGCCTTGCTAACAAATGCAACTGGTTGTGAATACTCATCTTTGTTCTTTGGAAGCAATGGGGAAGAGTTGATAAGACCCATAATAGTTTGGACTTAGCAAGGTCAATGCATTCTTAAGGTGTTCCTTGAGTTGTGCATGTGCATCAATAGGAACCTTGCTCCTTATGAATAATTTTTTATTTACATCTTCAATAGGGGTAGGGAAAAAGAGAGTATTGGCAATTTCAAAATCTTCACTATGACCATATCTTCTAATAGTTTTAGGACAATCATCAAAAGATGACACCTCATTAGTAGTTTTATAGTTTTCCTCCACAATATGCAGTAATCCCTCTTCCCTTTGTAGATTGACCTCTTCACATGACAAGTGCATTTGATCACATGGGAAGTTCAAGTCATTTCCATCATGGATGAAAATCATGAATTGAATATTTGAAATACCACTTGGTTCTTCCTTCTCTTTGTTGTCTACACATTACATTTCTAGTGGCAAGGGTTGGACTAGTTATGCCTCATCATTATCTTTTAGCAACTCTTTTTTTTTACCACTCATTTTTGTACTATATTTTTCTTTCTTTCTATCATCTTCCTAGTAGCATTATTGTTCCTTGTCTCAAATTTTACCTTTATAAATTTATTGATTTTATTCATGTTATTTTCATTTGATCTAGCAACAATAGCAACATATTGTGCGAGAACTCATATTTATTTTTGTTGATACTCATCTTGTACATGCACTACTACTATATTTGTATGGACTATGATATTGTCATTTTATGATTTGGACTATTGGGATAGCTACATTATTTCACTTGGATCTTCAATACTATGACTGAGAAACTCATGTTGATGTGTATCAACTTTATGTTCACATTGAAATCTCATATCAACATCATCATAATCACTATACTTATATTCTCCTTTCATGGAGTCATATCCTAATTCATCATGCTAATCATCCTCATATTCATAGTATTTATTATAATCTTCATTATAAGAAAGTTCATCCTCGTTTCTCACTAAGAGGGAATTTAGATCCTTTGGGAAAACTAGTTGATTTTTTTGAATTCCATCCCTATAAGAAGTTTCTGATGTTATTTCTCAAGGTGATATAACATCTCTTCTTCTTGTGCAACATAAATTTTTGGAGGAGAAGGATATTAACTAGCAATATGTGCATTCACATTTTCATGTCTCATGAAAAAAATGCATATTATAGGAGCTATCTCCATTCAACCCACCAAGAATCATATCATTTCTTTTTTACTAAGCCTCCCAAAAACTCCACTTTTTCTACAAGTTCTCGTTCCTCTCTTCTAAGGTAATCTATCAGTTCTTCATGTTCAATTTCAAAACTACATGTCATACTTGGAGAAGTGGAACATGGGTGAGGGATATGTGCATCATAGGATCAATCCTTGTTTCTTCTAAAAACATTCATATCATCCATTTTTATTTGATCACTCTTATCATTATGATCTTCTCCATAATCATCATAAGGGAACTCTTCCTTTCTACTCATTAGGCTCAACCACTAATATGTTCAACTATTTATCTTTGAGATTTCAATAGCTTGAAATGTGCTCAACATTAATTCTATATGTACATGTATGTTGGGAGAAGGGGGATTATTGGTTAGAATTTTCATGATATCTAGTATGAAGATATTGCATACACACATTAGATTTATCCACATTTATTATACTAATAACCATATAATAACCTTATATATGAGCCTTCTAAGAATCAACTACTATTAGAATTTCACACAACTCCTCTCTAAAGAAACATAATAGATATTGTTGTTCAAATTCATATGTATATGTTTTATTGGGTTAAGTGGGATGGTTAGATCCTAATAGTACATGCCACAAATTTTCAAAATACTCATAAATAATGATACACAACCTACTCCTCCCCAGAATAATATCTTCTCTTTTTGTCTTATAATTAGACCATTATAATTTTTTATGTTTTCTAATTATACTATTAGATGAATGCTTAGAAGTGTATATGTGTTTTCTCTTTAGAATCAATGAATAAACAATTTCTACCTAAAGTATTAACTTCTAAAATATGATACGTAGGTTTGAATGACTTGCCATAATTTTTATATTCCCATGATGGATGCCATCTTTATGCAAGAGCTAAAGTTTCATCTCCTTCTTATTAGCACCTAGTTTTTTTTTCATCTCTCCATGCTTATGTCTACTAATTTGATCTGGGTTTAACTAAAATGGAGTTGTCATTCTTCACTTAGAAGAGATACAAATTTCATAGTAGTAAAATATAAGTTACCAAACAAGAATGAATTTACTATTTTGAGTTATTGAGATCTCCAAGATGAGAAACAAGATATCAAACCCCTGATAATGGTGACATTCTATTGGTGTGAGTTGGTAGTCAATCAAATTCACCCAAATTGGTTATTTCTTTAATGATTACTACAAGGATTTTGAAAATAGAAACTGAGATATTAAATCACTAGAAATGGTGTCATTATGTTGGTTTAATTTTTTGGGTAATCAAACTTTCTAAAAAAAAATGCACAATTGTAAACTATTGTTGAGGTTTTGAAAATATCTCCAATTGTCTTCAACCTAAAAATGAATAGTTCATCCATAGCAACATTGCCATTTTGTTCACCGAGTTGAAGTTGAAGTAGCATTTAATGTGATTAAAATTGCTTTTGACAGAGGCTATAGAAATATCTAGGTTGAGAGGGACTCACTCAATATCATTAGGTTCCTGCAAGGAAAGAGAATGCCTAGTTGGACTTGAAGTACTCATATATGATGTTATTGAAATGACCCACATGTTTGAAGAAGTAAAATTCTCTCATATTTTTAGAGAAGGGAACTCATTGGCGGATTTCTCACCAACGAGGGAGTCAATTTAATTAGTACCAATATTTGGGATGGGTGTAGCTCAGTACCCATGGAAGCCTTGGCTACACTAGGAAATGATATTCAACACAGATTATGAGGCGTGATGGGATGGGGAGTACCCAACGCTTTGCATGTGTTTATGGGATTTTTGAGCCAATTTTCATTTCTATTTTGATTAATAGAAATTTTTTGAGGTTACAATAGAGCAAACATAGTGAGAATATGGGAAGAAACCATAGCAGAGTGGAGCCATTATCTTGCAATGGGTGGAGAAACAAGAGCAAGGTGTGGATAATTTTGGAAAAAGGGGGCTTTACCCCTTTTATGAAGAGGATTCATGGTTTTGACCATGAAGCTATTTATGAAAGATTGGCATTACAAAACTCTCATGGTGAATGGTGTGGATTTTTCAATCACAGAGGAGTTCATTACCCAAATCTCTAGGTTACAACCACAAGTGTGAAAATCCTTCAAGGATAGGAAAGGGAACGGGGATTCCATAAATCAATTTTTTAAAGGTGATGAAATGGATAAATTGGTCAAGATCACTTCATGGAGTTATGATAGAA